>CM042142.1:51794283-51819283 GCA_023376005.1 Doryteuthis pealeii
CTTAAGTAATTAATATTATTTATATTTTCGTTTCTTTATTTCAGATTATTATCATTACCTTTCATCATGTCGAAGAACATATTACGTATCTGGCTTGGATAGGAGCCAGAATAAAGACACAAGAGAGGAAATGAGTAAAAACAAATATATTAACAAAGAACAGTAGTACAAATATATACCAATGAGTCGGTCACACGCAAGGCTGTCTTATCGGCTATCCTCTGAAATATTAACTCTCGCTTAAGTGCAGAACCTGCTGCTATTTATAGTTGGAAGAGTTCCTGCGTGCGTGGTAAATTATCATACAATGTCATATTAGATTTAGAGAGTGAAATATATATGATCTTTTTAAACTGTCGTATGGATTCAAATTCTATATTTTGAACAAAAGTATAAATTGTAGGGGTGCGAGGTCAGAGCAAAATTCTTTAAAGGATGCGGGAATAGAAAAAGGTTGGGAAATACTGCTTTAAACCATTTAACTATCTGAATTATTTGTACTAGTACAAAATAAAAAACACCCCCCGGGCGATGTAAAAATAGATTTTTGAAACATATTGCCTAATGGGTGGGAGAAAAAAATTCAATGTCAGCGAGTTTGTACCCTAAGTAAGTAAAATCATCAAATTCATTAAAGGATTAAAAAAATAAAACAATTTGAAATGTAAACTTTAAATATGTATTAAAATAAAACAAACTATATATAGATATATAATACCAGTCATGTATTTATTAAAACTTGTTTTAAAATACAATCAGGACTGTCTAATGTTGCATGTACAAATTTTGAGTGTATTTATACTGTTATGACGATTTGGGTAATGTGACGTAAGCAGTGACGTAATTTTTGTTACAGACAAAAACCGGAAGCGAATCTCCATTATTAATTGATTAAGAATAAGTATTTAAAGCTATAATTGTTTACTAAGGATTATTTCTAATTACTTGAAACTATATAATTGCTTGCAAATTATTGGCTTAAGATAGGAATCATCATCATGTCGCCCCTGGGAGATACTCTGCGCAGCATCGAGAATCCGCACAGAGCTGATTGATGAAGGTCTTTGCTGGTCAGCCAACACTGGTGTGTCCATGTGTACGTGTCCACGAGAGAACATAACATGAGTTCGTCCTTGCTTCTCCAGCAGTGTTCAGCATATTTTATTCTTCTAACTCGGATGGTTTATATGATAGAGGCAAGTGGTCGCACAGCTGTTCAAGACAGTATACAGCATTCTTATATAGCTCCCTTCTTTTTCTCTAAGCGCTTTGTTAGAGTCTAAGTGATGCAACCAAACTGTAGCACTTACACAAATTCGATAGCAACTCGCATGACCTATGATGATTTAATTATTACAACGTTTGATATGTTTACTTAAGAGCTATTGCAAAATAGTTCAATCTGTAAAAAGTATAATACTTTTGATTTAATTCTCACTCTTTTTTCTTTCTTTCTTTTTTAAAATCTTTTTATTATGTTCGATTGAAACGGATTAGTGTTATCGCTTCCGCGCAACCACACCTCTCTCTATCTTTCACCTACTCTCTTTCTTTCTTTCTTTCTTTCTTTCTTTCTTATTATATTTTTCTGTGTAGCATGTTCTTTTTCTTCCCTTTCTTTCTTTATAATAAAAACGGAATGCTACATTGTTTAGCTGAGGTGTAAATACTCCTAAGAAATACAAATTCGGCGGATAAGCGACTCCAGATAATGATTTGTATGGCCTCATTTTTAACCTGAGGGTGTTGCAAGATGATAATTAAGGAACAAGGTATTAATATAAAGATATTTGAAACCATATAAATATTTGCAAATTATTTGTATTAGATAGGACAAACTGATATTCTAAATTTGTGCAAAAAAGTGATTATTATTAGATAATAATTACTTTAAACCAGGGGTCCCCAAACTACGGCCCGCGGGCCGGATCCGGCCCACGAAGGCATTTTATCAGGCCTGCCGACGGTACATAAATTTGTTTGTTAAAAGCAAGCCTTTTCAAAATTGAAATATGTGAAATCAATCCATTGAACGAAATTGACTGATAAACATTTGAAAGCAATTCTCTTGATTGGATGTAGCAATTCCAAAACAATTATTGACGATATCTTGAAAGGTAAACTTCAGTTTAACTAAATCTCACGAAACTTTTCAGCTAATTTTGCGTTCTTTGATAATGTTTTGAAAATGAATATGTTGGTTAAATTTATTTTTGTGCATCTTACGCCACTCATCCATGAATATATCGTGGAAAGATAAATTTTGTTTTACATCCTTTTCTCAGAGCTTTCGTTCTGGATAGCAACTATTGAACTCAATAATAATGTGGCCTGCGCTCGTTATTTTTTCAATTATCCGGCCCACCGTGAAAAAAGGGCAATTAAAAAAACAACTATGAGTCACTGAATACAATATTACAATAGAAAATTTACAAGTGAATCAAATTTCGACATTAAATAATCTATCATCATGATCATCATGTCGCGCTAGCATGACGGATATCCATGACAATCTCCCGCCACCCGTCCCTATCATTCATTGTTTCTGGGAGGTCCTCTATGCAGCATCCAGTATCCGCGCAGAGCTGGTCTATGTACGTCTTTGCTGGAAGACCTACTCTGGCGTGCCCATGTGATGGCTTCCACAGAAGAACGCCACTAATGAGTTCATCCTTGCTTCTCCAGCAGTGCCCATCGTGTCTTGTTCGCCTCACATGGATGGTTTGTGTGATATGGGGCAGGTGGCCCTACAGCTTTTTTCTCGTGGGATGTTGCTTCCACGTCCTGTTTAAGATTGCACGCGCAAAAATAATCTATACATAGTTGATATGTCGTTAAACAAATAAACCAAACCAGACAGAAACACAACTATTTCCACCAGAGATTTACTTATCAACTGAATATATAGTAAATTAATATGTAAATTATTATGTAAATATTATGTAAATATTATCAATAAATAATATTATGTAAATATCATCTGAATATATTGTAAAGCAGGGATATTAGTTAGTATTAATATATTAGTGAAATAGATCACTAATTAGGACTGAGCCTATTCTAGTAGTGACCACCCCAAGCAGAGTTTAACAGGTTTGAATTCAGAGTTTTCCTTCTCCTAGACTAGTTGTCAAACCAAGGTTAAAGAGTCCAGTCTGTCCTACTATTTACCCATAGCGGGAGGGAGAGTAGTTGGATTCATACCTTTCCCAAGGATATTAGCGCTATGTGAACTGTAGCTCCGTCCGAGATTTGAACTCGGTTCGACGAGTCCATTTCCTACTACTCTAGCCATTACACTACACGCCTCCAACTAACAACAAGCATGTTTGCTTTTATGTACTGCCTGTGCCAAAAAATCTCCTAGCCTTTTAAATTTTTATTTTATTATCAAGGGTTTGCATGTCTCCTCTATCAGTAACACCCTTTCAAAATGTATTTCTCACACCCTACACCGCATTCCTATGCCACACCCATGAACTTTTCGAGATAAGCAAAATTGCCTTAAGATTTGGAATCGTTTTATTTTATTTATTTATTTATTTATTTTAAATCTAAAATCTAAGTCATGAATATTTCGTATCCTAACATAGTATTTCGCTGAAACATTTTTTTTTAATTTACTTCCAGAAGTTATACATAACGTATTTAACGCCGTATATTGCACCTTCAGTATTGCTGATAGCTTTTTGATTTAGTGGGTCCTAGGACGCATATTTTTGCTTTGAGTCCCCGGGACGCACATTTTTGCTTTTGAGTTCCCGGGAAAATTTATGAGTCCCCGGGACGCACATTTTTGCTTTTGAGTCCCCGGGAAAATTTATGGGTCCCAACTAAAGCCGTCTAACTCCTACCTTGTAACCTATCCTGTGTAATTCGTTTCTAAGAAACTATTGGAATGTATTTACAGTTAGCTTGAAATGGTGAGATAGAAAAAAAAACACTGGGACGCATGGTACGATTTTACTGTGTCCTTTTAGATTTGTGTGCGTCAGGGACGTAGAACGCGTACCTATCAGCATCTTGGCAACTTGCATCCTAAATTTATGAAAATTATAAGGTCGTGAATTTCAATTTTTCAGACTCTTGTCCTCATCTGTGTTGTGGTATGTATAAACACAACGTTTCGGCCGCTGTATCCTCCGGTCTTCTTCAGGTGTTCCCTGAGTATCCGAGTATAGTAATGATCTAATTTGGGAAATCATTTTTGATAGTTTGACAGTTGATCAAACGGGCGTCAAAAGTTCTTCGACGTCTTTTAGATCAGCTGCCAAACTATCAAAAATGATTTCCCAGGTTGGATCATTACTATGCTTGGATACTCAGGAACCACCTGAGGAAGGCTGGAGGATACAGCGGCCGAAACGTTGTCTCTATACATACCTCAATAAAAATGAGGACAACAGTCGAAAAATCGATTTTTTGGACTGTTGTCCACATCTTTATTATGGTATGTATAAAAACAATATTTTTCCCGCTATATCCTCCGGCCTTCCTCGGTAGTATCCGAGTATAGTCTGGATCATTACTATAGTCAGATGCACAGGGAATACCTGAGGAAGGCCGGAGGATATAGCGGCTGAAACGTTGTGTTTATACATACCACAATAAAAATGAGGACAACAGTCCGAAAAATCGAAATTCAAGACCTTATGATTTTCATGAATTTAGGATTTTATATATTTTAATATTTTAAGATAATATTGCATAAATATTTAATTTTAATAATTTGGATTTTTTGGACTGTTGTTCACATCTTTATTATGGTATGTATAAAAACAACAATTTTTCACGCTGTATCCTCCAGGCCTCCTCGGGTGTTCCCTGTGTATCCGAGTATAGTCTGGATCATTACTATAGTCAGATGCACAGGGAATACCTGAGGAAGGCCGGAGGATACAACGGCCGAAACGTTGTGTTTATACATACCACAATTAAGATGAGGACACCAATCCAAAAAATCGAAATTATTCATATCAAGCCTCTCATTTAAAAAATACAGACAAATAAGGTCCCGAATTTCGTTTGGTCTTTCCGCTGCTTTCTTTGTAAATCTACAAAATGGTTTGCTGTTTTGTTGACATTTGTCTTAGCATATTTTACAAGTTTTTTTTTTATGGTAATCTTTTTCTTAAAAGATTCCATCGGCAATATTCCACAGTAAAATTTGATAGAAGACAAACAAAAAATGACTCTGATTGATTCGGGTTTCAAACTTTTTGTTGTGTCCTTAAAAGTGATACAATCAGACAATGTTGTAGTCGGGTGGAAGAACCAGTCAACACGTTCGTAGATTTCAGATAGAGGGTTTTATTGCAGAGATATACAATAAGACAGACAAAGGAATAGTGAGGTACGCTACTAATCCTCGAAGCATAATGCCGTGCTCACGATATGTAGTCAGACTACGTGGATGAGAGAGAGTGTGTGGAATATTCCATTACACCACTTTTGTATAAAGATAACGCACCCACCAAGAAAATCTGAGGGATGCTGTATAAGAAAGAAAGACCGTTATTATCTATTTATGAATATGTATGTTTGTGTGTTAATGTTTTGTTTGGGAGTTGTTTTTCAATACAGTCGACTTAAAACAATTTATTTCTATTTTTTCTTTTTCATTTGAGAGGTTTATTTCTTTTTTAATGACTTTCCCATAAAAGTTTATACACAATAAAAAGTAAAGTGGTCGGGGTGGTCTAAAGTCACTATCAGTCAGACAGCGAAGGAGTCTATCCCCTTTTCACTAACGTTAGACCAAGGAGATTGTTTTAGCATCTGAGGTGAAGCGCCACACCTACCATCAGCCCCATACTTTACCGCACAGATCCCTGTGCTATCTATACGCTGAGTTGGCGTGGGCCGGTATCGAACCCGGAACTTTATGGTTCCTAGTCAGACGCTCTACCGACTGAGATAAGCCGGTCCACTTATACACAATACTATTGCTTATACATATATATATATATATATATATATATATATATATGTGTGTGTGTGTGTGTGTGCGTGTGTGTGTGTGTGTGTGTGTGTGTGTGTGTGAAAATAAAGCAATAGAATTACAAATAAATAACACAGGACAGTTATTTATTAGAGCCCGTTTTTTAGTCATTATACAAATCAGATATCCCATAACTGTGATAAACGCCATTTGTTAGTACATATAATATACACTGCACGTCGATCATGCGTATAATCGATTTTGAAACAAGAGAATCATTTGAAATAATCCCAATAATCGTACATTTTTTTTCTGAAAGCTAATGATCTGCTGTTTGTGAAATTATGCGAGCAGGAAAATTTCAGCTCATTAAGTCTTTCAAGTCCTCTTCACAAGTCTCGTTAGTAATTGATATTAATTAAGCTTATCTTCCACCGCCACGAGGTCACATGTCACAAGAACAGGGTCATGATTGAAGTTACAATGGCACTAATAATCAGCGGTGTCATCTACTTCCTCATTGCGTCATAACGAGTAAGAGATAAAATTAAACGTCATTTATATTCCAGATACTGATTTAAAACCAGCTTTATTTCTTAACCAGCTTAATGGACACCCGATTTGGCGGCATTTAAGCAAATTAACTAACAATTCTATAACTCTAGGGATCTAGTTTATGGAGGCGCGTGGCACAATGGCTAGAGTCGTAGGAAATGGACTCGTCGACCCGAGTTCAAATCCTAGACGAAACTGTTTGCATTGCATTTCACATAGCGCTAATACCCTTGGAAAGGGTATGAATCCAATTACTCTCCCTCCAGCTATGGGTAAATAGTAGGACGGACTGGGTTCTTCAACCTTGATACGACAACCGGTCTAGGAGAAAGAAAACTCTTGAATTCAAACTTGTTAAAATCCGCTTAAGAAATTGACTTCGTATCACATCCTGCTCGTGCGTAGGGGGGGGGGTAAATATATATATATATAACTCTAGTGATGTTTTGTCATAGATAAAAATGGTCTAAATTAGCTATTTTTTTCTATAAAAGAGAAGTCAATATTTTGCTGATTTATAATTAATTAATAGAAAAACATCGTGATAATAGAGGTTCCAATACTCAAGTTATGTCTTCCAAAATGTTCATAGCCTTGTTGGCTGGGGCTTTAGAATACACCGACTGCACCTCTGCAGAGGGGTAAGACCCCCTCCCCTACCACCATTACCAATGGAGCCACCTGTTGGCCTTGGGTGGTGACCCGTAAGGTTTAAGTATGGAACCCTCGTGGCTGAGTAGTCCATGATATGCAACATTACTTTGGCCTTTACTTAGGCTAGATGGGCGGTTTCAGAGGCCCTCTCCGATCAATTGGCTGGTCACGTCAAGCCAAAGTACCTATATGATTGTCCCAACCCCATTGTTTAATGACAAGTCCAAACCCTTTTTTTATCTTATATGTGATAGAAGGCGGTGGCTTTTAAAAAAATGTGTTTAAAAAAAATCTGAATACCCATCAAGCATGAATAGAACAAAATGTCTTCGGCATAAAATAATCCAACAAGGGTTGACATGCCGTAAGATCCAACCAACCAAACCAAAACACATCAGCTTTAGTTATTGACTAGCCTAATGGCCGACTTATTTGGTGGCTTTTAAGCCAATTAATTAATAATGTTATAATTCTAGTATTTGCCATAGATAGTAAAAGTCGTTGGGGTGGCCTAAAGTCGGTATCAGCCTATCAGCGAAGGAGACTATCCCCTTTTCACTAGCGCTAAACCAAGGCGATTATTTTCGCGTCTGAGGTGGAGCGCCACACCTACCATCAGCTCCTTACTTTACCGCACAGATCCCTCTGCTACTCATACGCTCATAGTTGGCGAGGGTCGGTATCGAACTAGGAACCTTGTGGTTTCTAGCCGAGCAATAAAATGTCTAAATTAGCCAAATTTTAGCCAAAAAGATCGGTATTTTTTTATTGATTTACATTTGATTAATAGAAAAGGAAACGTGATAAAAGAGGTTCCAATATTCGTTATATAAATATATATATATTTACAAACCCCTCCGCACGAGCAGGATGTGACACAAGGTCAATTTCTTAAGCGGAGTTCAACAGGTTTTGAATTCAGAATTTTCCTTCTCCTAGACCGGTTGCCTAACCTAGGTTAAAGAGCCCAGTCTGCCCTACAATTTATCCATAACTGGAGGGAGAGTAGGATTCATACCTTTCCCAAGGGTATTAGCGCTAAGTGAAACGCAATTACCACATCCAGGATTTGAACTCGGGGCGACGAGTCCATTTCCCATAACTTTAACCATTACACTACGCGCTTCCAATATTCGTTATAGGCTTCCAAAATGTTCATAGCCCTATCGGCTAGGACAGAATAGTACACCGACTTCACCTCTGCAAATCCCCCCCCCCCCAAAGGAACCACCTGTTGGCTGTGCGTGGCAACCCATGATGCTTCAGGATTTAACCCTGCTGGCTAAGTACGGCGTGCAACACACCACTTTTGCCCTTATTTAGGCTAGGTGGTCGGTCGGTCGGAGGAGCCCCTTCCGATCAATTGACTGGTCATGTCAAGCCCTAGCACCTATATGATTGTACCAACCCTATTGCTCTTATGAGTGAGGTTCCAATTCTGGAACTCTGGGGAGTATGGAGTACCCTTTTATCACCATTAATCCCAGGTCCACTCTAACCCAGAGTGGTAGTACCTGTTAGGATAGCATCTATGGGTTAAATAGGAAAAAAAAATGAGTATAAAAATTGAATTTGAAAAAAAAGTTTAATACCCATCAAGAATGAATAAAAACAAAACCTCTTTGGCATAAAATAACCCAACATGCCGTAAAAGCCACAAAACTAACCCACCAAAATCTTCCCTATAGGAGGGGAGTAAACTCCATTAGGGTGTCTTAATATTATTGAAATTTGCTAAAATTTGGTAAACAGGTATCACATCTTGCTATTTACCTGTTATTTAAATTGCATATAAATTGATGAGGAAAAGATTTCAGCGGTTTTTTTTTGGGGGGGGGGTTTCGCGCCGGTATTAAACAATCAGTTTATATCTGAAAATCCCATATAATTTTGTGTCTCATTCTCCCCGGAAAGATTCTGGGCATTTTCTATTTGTATGGTCAATTAGTCGTTTGCGACTTAGTTATAAATTGTTAATACGCATTATAAACGTGCAATGTGTTTTATATGTACTAACAAATGATAATAGTCCTTGGATATCTAACCTGTCTAATGATGAGGTTTTGATGATTAGTCGTTTGCACAATTATATATATATATAATATATAATATATATATATATATATATATATTCCCAACTTTTAATCTCACACACACACACACACACACACACACATTGGCTGGGTATCGTGAGGCAATGAGCGAAAGAACTTAAAGCAAGCCAGACGTAAGTTTTTAGGTGTTGTGAATAAAATAAAAAATTAACAAAATATTTTTATTAGACATATAGCCTGTAAAGGTACCGAGCAACAAAAACGCATTTTTTGCGTTTGTGTCGACATTCATAGCAAGATTTCGAGTGTAGTATATGTGCACATTTCCTCTTATTTGTATATTCTTCAAACTCCTGAGTTGCCGCATCCACACAATCCTCAATACTGTTGAGTTTTCACCCTTCTTCTATCCTTGTAATATATTGTCTGTCCACATCATTTACCCGGTGTAAGGACTTGCGTATCGTCATAAAATTTATTGTTCAGTTGTTCATGTTTCTGAACATCTTTCTGAGCTTCTTTCTAGACCAGTTTAAGAAGAGTCCTGAGTATCTTACCTGGAGACTGCTTAGATTGATTGGTTAGCTGGTTGGTTGGTTGATTTGTTGGCTGGGTTTTACGGCCGTTTAACCTTGGGTCTGCAGTTTTTGTCCTGCTTTATTTCACTCCTTGTGAGTTTTTTTTCACACCATCGTTACATGATGGTCTTGTACTGGAGACTGAGTGACAAGTCTCCACAGGCCTCCGAGACTCTTCTAAGTATTCTTGCCGATATCAACAATGCTGCTGTCTGGATGGTATCAATTCTTCCTCTGATTTTCAGTTGCTCTTGTCTGTTTTCTAAACTTTTGGGGACCGTTCCAAGTGCACCAACTACAATTGGTATCACTTCCAACCTCATATTCCACAGTTTTTTTTTGTTTTTTTTTTGGGGGGGGGGGTATTTTTTCAATTTTCTGTCAAGGTCCAGGTATTTGTCTCTCTTCTTGTTTTTTTTTTTCACCATCACACTGTGATCTGTTACGACTGCAAAATGTACCAGTTGACTAATTCTCTTCTAGTTAATCAATACTAGGTCCGGTTTTCTCAAAGTCTCAGATGATTTTATGCGTTTCATTCTCCAGAACGGATTCTGGTTTGTGCATATGTCATTTTGTTGTATGGTCAACATTTAATTTCTTGCACAATTCCCAGTGGATCACCTTTCCAACCCAGCCTTGTATTCTTGTTGTGGTATTACTTTCTGACATTTTCCTTCATTTCTGTGTGTTCATGGGATCTGCTTCTCATATTCCCAGGTATTTGTTGTTTTCTTTTTCTATGATCGTTCCGTTGCTTTTCTTTCTTGATTGGCTAATTCTATTCATTCTGTTGTTTCTCTTTCTTCTTTTTTTCTTTTTTTCTTTATTCATTACAGGAAATCGCGTTTTTTTTCCCAATTCCGAATCCCATGCATTCTTGGCTGAATATTCTGTTTGCATTAGTTTTTCCAGTTGGTTTTCAGTTTTGGCAAAAACGTTTGACATCATCCATATACATGAGGTGGTTCAATTTTTGTTAAGTTTTTTTTCTTTTTCTTTTGTGTGTGTGTGAATTTATATCCTCCGTTACATTTCCTTAGGATATAATTTAGCGCTATCATCGCTATGAGGAATCGTAGAGGGGACAACGAGTTCCCCATGAAGATACTTCTTTTTGTAATTTCTACATCTATCATTATTATTATTATTATTATTATTATTATTATTATTAATAATAATAATAATAATAATAATAATAATAATAATATCTGATGTTGTTTTCTACACGTGATCAGATGGATCTCACCCAGAAACCCGGTGCTGGCAAACATGTAATACCAGTAATGACAGCTTGGGTATTACATACATTATTCATGTATGAATGAAACTCAAGCAATTATATCTATCTATGCATCTGTTATACAAAGATACTTGCGACTATCCTTTCTAATTCCAAACGCCGACTTCACCTCTGCAGATGGGTATCACCCCTTTCATTGTGCCCACCTGTTGCCCATGGGTGGCGATCCGTGATGCTTAAGGACAAAATCCTGGTGGATAAGCAGTCCATGGCATGCAACACTCCACTTAGACTCTTACTTAGGCTAGACGGGCGATCGGAGAGGCACCCTCCGATCAATCGGCCGGTCAAATCAAGCCCTAGCACCTATATGATTGCCCCGACCCTATTGCTTTTATGGCAAGTTCCAACCCTTTTTTATCATATGAGTGCTAGAAGGCAGTGGCTGAGGGTATTCAAGTCTTGGGTATGACGTTAAACTCTATCTGATGGTGAGGTTCCAGTTCTGAAGGTCTGTGGAATATGAAGCACCCATTCATCACCATTGTTCCCTGGTCCACTTTGATCCAGAGTTATAGTATCTGTTAGGGTCCCATCTATTGGTTAAATAGTAAAATATGTTTATAAAAAAATTGAGTATCAATTAAGAATGAATTTATTTCAAAACTTTGTCGGTATTAATTGACCCACCGAGGTTGATATGCCGTAAAACAAAACAAACCAAATTCTTTTTGACACATCCGAACCAGATGTGTCCGGTAAGTAATGCTCTTTTGTAAACACCTACCCATAGACACGCCAATGTAGGTTGACGAGTTACTTTATGACGAAATTGTTTTTGTTTTATTCCTTCTTGTTGGGAATTCAATTCATTTTAAACATATTTTTAATCTATTCAACCCATATAAGGGACTCTAACAGGTACTACCACTCCGAGTCAGAATGGACCTGGGAGTAATGATAATTAAGGAGTACTCAACTCTCCCAAGAGATTTGGAACCTCACCGTTAGATGTATCAACGTCATACCCAGAACACTAAGACCCTCAGCCAGCGCCTTCTAGCAGATATATCATAAACAGGGTTGGGGGTTTGCCATAAGAGCAATACAGTCGGGACAATCATATAGGTGCTAGGACTTGGCGTGACTAGCCATTGATCAGAGGGGGGCTTCTCGGACCGCGCGTCTAGCCCAAATAAGGGCCAAAGTGTTGCATGTCATGGCAAAGCAAATGTACACCACCACTCCCCAGAACTAACTCCAGAATTGGAACCTCATCACTATATGCAGTTTAGCGTCATACCCAAGACACAGAGTTGACCTGGGAATAATGGCTATGAAGGAGTACTCCACACTCCTGGGAACTCTAGAATTGGAAACTAACCACTAGATGTGATTTGAAGTCATACGCAAGACTTGAACTGGCAATAATGACAATGAGGGAGTACGCCACACTCCCAGACCTCCAAAACTGAAACCTCACCACAAGACGGGAACTAGCGTCATTGTCAGGACACAGGAACTGTTGGATACAATGGGTTAAAGTTAAGCGGGAGTTTTCTTTGCTAACCGGAAACGCCAACTCTGCTTTTTTTTTTTTTTTTAAAGAAAGAAGAAGAAAATATCAAACTTCAGTTGGTGTATTTTTCGCTCAAAGTTCCATTGAGTGTAGGCAAATTCCTTCAGCTGTGCATCTTTTTTAGAGGTTACCGAATTTCAACCTCCTTTGCTGATAGCCTTTCCCACGGAATACCAACTGCTTGACGTAAATCATCAGCTCTTTCCTTTCCGCTCCACCCCCCCTCTCTGCCTTTTCCCCTCTTTTTTTCCTTTCCATTCGGGTTAGTAATAAAAAAAAAGTTCCTTGTGCTGAATCTTAATGTTCACTTTTTTTTGTTTATGTTTTTGTTTTGTTTTGTTTTTGTTTTTTCTTTGTTTTTGTTTTTGTTTGTTTTTTTTTTTCGGGGTAGGGGGTTGGATTTCGCTTACTCTGAATTTAACGGGGTATTAGGCACAATTTTTAAGAAAAAAAAATCAGATTTAGCACCTATAAGTAAAAAAATAAAGTCGTCGGGGTGGCCTAAAGTCGGTATCAGCCAATCGGCGAGAGAGTCTATCCCCTTTTCACTAGCGCTAGACCAAGGAGATTGTTTTTTAGCGTCACACCTACCATCAGCTCCTTACTTTACTGCACAGATCCAGGTGCCCCTCATACGCTGAGTTAGGTTGGTTGGTTGGTTGGTTGGTTGGATTTTACGGCATGTCAACCCCTTGGGTTATTTTATGCCGAATACTTGTATTGGTAATTTGGTATTCAAAAATGTTTAATGCCGACAAAGTTTTGAAATAATTTCATTTTTAATGGATAATACAATTTTGTTTATAAACTCATTTTTTCTATTTAACCCATAGATGGGACGCTGGGTTAGCTAACTAGGAACCTTACATGCGTGTTATATGCGCATAATATATTTTTCGTGGTACTTAAACACAGTAGGCAACGTTAAGCAACGATGCGCCTGTATAATACACAGATGGGTGACCGTTTAAGAAAAAGTAGGTACTGTACGCAACCTGACATCAAAATAACTTGATTCGGCATTAAATAACCCGAAAAGGGTTGATATACCGTAAAACAAAACAACCAAACAGAGTAGGTATTGACCCAACCCGTTCGCTACAGGAAGTTTGCGACACAAGGGCACAAGTATGGGGGTATCCAGCAAGGATCGAACTCGCTATTCAGTAGTAGTGGATGTGCGTGACTAGCTTGCTAACCATTACACTATGACGGGGCGTCCATTTGTACACAGTATGCATCACGTTATATACCTGAATTCTCTGAAAGTGAAGCGATTATTACGAATTTTCAAATTTTATTATACAAAAATATCCCTAGTTGTTTCATCAATTTTATTATATATATATATATATATATATATATATATATATATATATATATATATTTGTATTGATAATATAGTGTGGTATATTTTTTTAGATAAATAGTGCCCAATATCGTGAATATAGCATGTATTTATAAGTTAGGGTAGCATGGATACCGACTTTAGGCCACCCCGACGACTTTACTTATATATATATATATATATATATATATATATATATATAAGTTTCGAGACATGTGTTTCGAGGTTTCACCTTTCATCAGTGTGGCTACACTTTAACAGATACCTCTAGCCGGGTTTGAGACCTGAATGAATTTTCGTCCACCAAGTCTCTTACCCATGCGGCCAGTAGCGGCTGTCAAATATAGGAGAATAATTAATTGATACATTTTTAAGCGGAAATGAATTCACTAGAGTCCTCTAACTTTGTAAACAAAGTGAGGGTTAGCTATACACCAGAACGGTGAATTTTACAATTAAATCCGTATTTAGAGAACCCAACCAAAGTGGGAGTATATATTAATAAATAAGATAGTTATTTTATATTTGTGAGAGGAAAATAAAGTGGTCGATTATAGGTGTAAGAGCTATATTCATTTATTAGGAAATACTATACAAATGCTGATTTGTCTTGAGGATAAGCGGCTAATACGCTGCTTTGAAACCAAGGATAACAAGCGCTTTTTAGTAATATCCCATTTCATAATGAATATATACATACACACACACACACATATAATTCATATATATATATATATATAATTCATTTATATATATATACACATATATATACATATATAATTCATTTCATATATATATATATATATAACATATATATATACATATATATAATTCATTTCATATATATATATATACACATGTATGTATACATATATATAATTCATTTCATATATATATATATACATATATATGTATACATATATATAATTCATTTCATATATATATATATACACACATATATATACATATATATATTCATTTCATATATATATATACACATATATGTATACATATATATAATTCATTTCATATATATATATATATATATATATATATATATATATATATATATATATATATATATATGTATATAATTCATTTCATATATATATATATATATATACATATATATATATATATATATATATATATATATATATATATATATATATATATATATATATATATGAAATGATATATATATATATATATATATATATATATATATATATATATATATATATATAATATATATATATATATATATATATATATATATATATATATATATATATATATATATATATATATACATATATATATATATATATATATATATAAATGACGTACATTCGTACATCCATCAATTTTTAATATTTTCATCCATTTCTCAGAATCTAATGCCCGCATAGTGCTATTTTTAAAAAAAATATGTTAATAAGCACAAAAAAGAAAATATAAAACTCAATTTTCAGAACAATAGGTTAGATACAACAAATTTGGCAGGAGGGTTATGCAAATAAGGAAAAGATAAACTTATTCGTTCAGTAGTATCGTTTTGAATTTATTGATTAATGAGTAATTTATATAATTTATTCAATGAGTAATTTACATAATTATTTTATCGGTGAAGCCTTCCAGGCTATTTATTCAGTAGAATATTTGTGATAATTCCAGCAAAGAACATCACGTAGTGCATAGTTACACCACAGATATTCTTACGTTAACAACATGATAGGAAGCTTAGAGGTGACTTGGAACAGAGAATTATTAACTTCCAAAAGTTGGGAAATAGTTACAGCACTATTTCAAACCGGTTAGCTATCTCTAGATATGTTATTTCCTATAAGTCTGACATAAACACTCTTGACTGATAAATTATCTATTTATTGATTGATCTACTAGGAAAAAAGAAGATGGGGTTAGGGTTAGGGTTTAGGGTTAAGTTTAGGGTTTAGGGTTAGTTTAATGGGAAAATGAATAAATAATTTATCAGTCAAGAGTGGTTCCCCTTTGTTTATGTTAGACTTATGGGAAATAACCCCTAGATATGGCCGGCTTAGCTCAGTCGGTAGAGTGGTCGGCTAGAAACCACAAGGTTACTAGGCCGATATCGACCCCCGCCAACTCAGCGTATGAGTAGCACAGGAATCTGTGCGGTAAAGTAAGGAGCGCTCCACCTCAGATGCTAAAACATTTTCCTTGGTCTAGCGCTAGTGAAAGTGGATAGACTCCCTCGCTGTCTGGCTGATACCGACTTTAGGCCGCCCCGACGACGTTACTTACTTTTACTTTTATATATATATATATTTACCAACCCCTCCGCACGAGCAGAATGTGACACAAGGTCAATTTCTTAAGCGGAGTTTAACAGGTTTGAATTCAGAGTTTTCCTTCTCCTAGACTGGTTGCCTTACCAAGATTGAAGAAACCAGTCTGCACTACTATTTATCCATAGCTGGAGAGAGTATAGTTGGATTCATACCTTTCCCAAGGGCATTAGCACTATACAATTGAATAAAGAAACCAAACCAAACCAAACCATTCAACAATATAAACAAACAAATGGACCGGTCATTCTTACTTCTCCACCCACAAATAGTTTCATGCTTCTACACATTTATGATCTGATTCTATTCTTCAAATTGCTATTATGGCAAACACCCACCCCTTTTTACCATATACATAGCTTGAAGCCAGTGGCTGGTCATGTCAAATCCTAGCAACTATATAATCATCCCAACCATATTCTTCAAATTACTCTTATAGCAAACACCCAACCCTTTTTATCATACCAGTATGTATTAATACACATCTTCTTATTATAATGGAGATTGTGTGTTTGTCTGTCTGTAACCGAAACTATATCACTACTCAAGTCACAATTCCCTTAGTTATTGACGTCACATTCACCATGAATTTCTTTTCATCTAAACCTCAATTATTGATAAAATTGTTTTACCTTATTAATACTGTTGGATTAATCTACATATGATTGACATTCAAGTATATTTATATCTTCAACAAAATAGCGGTTTACAGTGTGAACTAGAAGGCTAATTTGCATATTGATATTAAGAATTTGATTTTAATAAATATATGCTTAGTGTTATTGATTTCTAATTGTTTGGTTTTCTCTTAACGAATCTGAGCAAAAATCTCGGGGATAAATCTTAAAAGAAATCTATAAACAAGACGAAAGAACTGTAATTTTATTAAATACTTCATAATCTAACTAAATAGATAAATTAGGAAAAATTAAAGACGGGGGTGATGGAAAATGATGGAAGAGTTAGATTTAAAGCTGTTCTATTTTTCGATTATACCCCCGCAGTTTTATTTGATACAATATTTTATTACATCAAAACCTAAATACTTGCACCCGAAGGGTGCATATATTTGCTAGTAAAGTTAACAAATTATTTCAATAAATTTATTAATAGTCATGAAATTAAGGAAGTCCAGTTAGTTCAGTCGGTAGAGCGCTCGGATAGAAACCACAAGGTTCCTAGTTCGATACCGGGCCTCGCCGATTTAGCGTATGAGTGGCACAGGGATCTGTGCGGTAAAGTAAGAAGCTGATGGTAGGTGTGGCTCTCCACCTCAGACGCTAAGATAATCTCCTTGGTCTAGCGCTGGTGAAAAGGGGATAGACTCCCTTGCTGATTGGCTGATACCGACATTAGGCCGCCCCGACGACAAAAAAAATATTGTTAAAAAAATCATATATCAAAGAAAGAAAGATTTTTCTTTAAATAACCCATAGGGATTGATAAGCCATAAAACCAACCAGCCATTTCCTATGACAATAACTGTTACACAACTCAAGAACCAGTCTGTCCTACTATTTATTGATAGCTGGTGGGAGAGTAGTTGGATTCATACCTTTCCCAAGGATATTAGCGCTATATGAAATGCAAGCAGTTTCGCTTCGGATTAGACGAGTCCATTTCCTACGACTCTTAACTATTATGCCACGCGCCCCCATATATCCCTGGATATATGGTGCCGTTCGTTATGGATAAGTTTAAAGAGTTTGGCACGATAGAGAATTCGTCTGGGCGTCGAATAAAACCCGAATTGTCACCGAGAAATGCTATCATATGGGTGCTAGAAGGCGGTGGCTGAGGGTCTTCATACCCTGGGAATGATGTTAAACCCTATCTGATGGTGAGGTTCCAGTTTTGGAGGTTTGGGGAATGTGGAGCACCCCTTCATCACCATTGCTCTCTGACCCGGAGTGGTAGTACCTGTTAGGGTCCCATCTATAGGTTAAATAGAAAAATGTATTTATAAAAAATTGTATTATCCATTAAGAATTGATTTATTTCAAAACTTTATCGACATTAAATGACCCACTGAGGTTGATATGCCGTAAAACAAAACAAACAAACAAACAAACAAACCGAGAAATGAACGAAAACTGTGTCGTGAGGTTAATATAAACCCAAGAGTTGTTTTGAAAGACATCGTCAAAAGTTTGAATACGATTATTAATTAATTAACAAGAAAAAAGGGCTATTTCCTATAAGTCTAACATAAACATAGGGGAACCACTCTTGACTAATAAATTATTTATTTATTGATTGATCTACTAGGAAAAAAGAAGACGAGGTTAGGGTTAGGGTTTAGGGTTTAGGATTTAGGGTTAGTTTAATGGGAAAATAAATAAATAATTTATCAGTCAAGAGTGGTTCCCTTTTGTTTATATTAGACTTATAGGAAATAACCGAAACACTTATCAACCAGAGGATTTTCCCTCCCGGCAGATCACAGCGTAAAAATGAAATAAAATGAAAAGATGGACAAATACTTGGAACTTGCTAGAGAACAAAAAAAATATGTGAAACATGAGGGTGAAGGTGATACCAATCGTAGTTGGTGTCTTTGGAACAGGTTTTTAAAAAACTGGAGGAATTGGAAATCAGGGGAAGAATTGAGACTATCCAGACAATAGTATTGTCATGATCGCCTATGATACTCAAAAGGGTTATTTCCTATAACTCCAACATAAAAAAGGGCAACTACTCTGAATTAATTTTAATTAATCTATCCATTATTTTCCCATTAAACTAACCCTAAACCCTACCCCTACCCCTAACTCCTAACCCTAACCCCGTCTTCAAAAGAGTATTGTAAACCTGAGGGGACTTGTTGTCAGTCAGACTCAGGGGAAAAACACCAGTTAACGCTAATGAGAAAAACTGGCAAGGAGTTGAATAATGATAATCCAAAATCACAGGGAAAAAATTAACCACCTTATGGGTGATATAAAGAACCTTTGTACATACCATGAGAATACACGGCCAGGACACAGGAATGGAATTTTGGATCGGACAGTTTGCCATGCTCGTGATAAAACAAGGGGAAAACAGAAACTACGGAAGTAATAGGACTACAATATCAGGAAAATATAAAAACACTTGGTTGGTTGGTTGGTTGGTTGGCTGGTTGGTTGGGTTTTACAGCATGTCGACCATTATTGGATTATTTTATGCCGAAGACGTTTTGTTTTATTCATTTTTTATGGGACACAGTTTTTTTTAAATCATTTTCTAAACAATTTTTTTCTTCTGTTTAATCCATAGGTGGGGCTCCGAGTAAGTACTACCACTCCGGGTCAGGGTGGATGTGGGAGTAATGGTGATGAAGGGGTACTCAATACACCTTATTGGAACTTCACCATTAGATGCAGTTTAACGTTATACCCAGGACATGAAGACCCTCAGCCACCGCTTTCTAGCACACATATAATAAAAAGGGTTGGGGGCTTGCCATAAAAGCAATAGCATCGGGACAATCATATAGGGCTTGACGTGACCAGCCAATTGATCGGAGGGGGCTTCTCTGTCTAGCCTAAGTGGAGTGTTGCATGTCATGGACTGCTCAGCCACTAGGATTCCATCCTTAATCGTCACGGTTCGCCACCACGGTCGAAAGTGGTCACATGGGGGGGCGGTCTTATCCCCCAGCAGAGGTGCAGTCATATATTCCAAAGAACACTTGGAGAAAATAGAACTAAAATTATTTGAATATTAAAAGCAGACACCATCAAACAAACAAAGATGGGGAAAAAAGTAAGAAAAGAATTCCTCAGAAGGACAAGAAAACTTTTAGAAACAAAACCTGGTGGCAGAAACCTCGTTAAAGGAATAAGCACCTGGACTGCTCCCTTTGTAAGATACTCAAGACCAGGGTTTCTCAACGGGGGCCATATGTCCCCCTTGGGTGCATGAGATTTGCTGGAGTGCCAGAAGGTTGAATTTGAAAAATGGGACAAGAGGCCAAGTGGGGACACAGAAAATTTTGGACCCACAATATATATATATAGAGAGAGAGAGAGACAGACAGACAGACAGAGAGAGACAGACAGACAGACAGACAGACAGAGAAAGAGAGAGTATTTTGTAATTAATAATCATTATTTAAAATAAAATATTAAACTAATTATTGAGTTAAAATGTTAAATAAATATAAGTTATTTTGTTAAATATCTATTAGTACTATCAAGTAATAACTTTTAAAGAAAGAAAGAAAGAAAGAAAGAAAGAAAGAAAGAAAGAAAGCTGTTCAGATTATTCTTAATTGCAATCGAATTACCAAATAACAGTTTCTCAGAAAAGATCCTAAGTTTAATAAAAGTTACTTCCCTTGAATCATTTTTCTTGTTTCCTTATTTCAACGTTACGCTATTCAGGCTATGTATGACAATTGACAAAAACTAGGAATCAACAAAATGAACGCCGATTTTCTCTTTAAAAATGAATTAAAATTAATTAAATCGATTATTTAAGGTGATTTTTTTTGTTTAAGTCGAAAAGTAGTAACATAATGAGCATCAGTAAAAAAAAAAAAAAAATAAGATAAAAAAGCAAAATAATATAACATATGTAATTGATTTTTAATACATTTTAAGCATTAGATTAGCCCGAAATTTGACGAAGACGACGTTGTAAGTTAACAAGACGGTATAAATTTTTTTTTTTAACTTATAACAGTTTTTTCCTAAAATCAATAACAAAAAAACATCAAATACTCTCTGTACAGAAAAATTACCAACTTGTTGATATTTTATTTTAATGAAATGTCTTCTTTTTTTTTTTTTTTTTTTTTTTTTTTTTTTTTTTTTTTGTTCCAAACACGCAGAAAAATGAAAACGCTTTTAAAAGATTCTTGTGGGCTTTGTTTACAAAAGAATGGACCAGGAAACTACGGTGACTCAGTCTGATAAAGATTAAAAACTACTAAAAAAATCAGGGAACTATCTGATTTTAATAGAAATAAAAATTCAGTGTTTATTTATTAACCAATGAATTCTTAGTTTTAAATTTCTGGTTCGTTTCAATCAAATTGATTCAATAGAAATAAATCGAAATCCTTTAAAGTAAATAATATCATTCGCTCAATTTTTCTGCGTGTTTTTTATTTGTTTTGTTTTGTTTTTTTTTTTTTTTTGTTTTTTTGTTTTTTGGAGGAGGGGTTGTTGTTTTATTTTGATTTTATTTTGATTTTATTTTGTTTCTTTTGACAAATTTATACAAAAATTTCAAAACAAATTCCCCCATTGTTTCTATAATAGAAGAAAACAAATTTTACATATAACCTTTTGCGCGATTCTTTTTCTTTTTGGTGCGTATATCACACCATATATAATATATATGTGTGTGTGTGTGTGTGTGTGTGTGTGTGTGTGTGTGTGTGTGTGTGTGTGTGTGATTAAAATCGGTTTTAGAAGATTTATGTTACCAATGGTAGCGATTAAGACATGTATTGGATAGTTTATTTTACACGTAAGAATTATCTCCCTTGCACTCTTAAGTTTTTAAAAATTTCGAAAATATAATACGATTTTAAAGAAAAACTTCAATATATACCTTGGATTTTGCCTTATTTTTTTATTTACTTATTCCTTTAAACAGGTCGTGATTTGTTTTAAAAATTTGTTTTGGTTGGATGGATTTAACGGCATGACAACTATTGTTGGGTTATTTTATGCCCAATACAATGCTTCATTCATGTGGACTTTATTTTTTAAATATTTAACCAATAGATGTGATCCTAACAGGTACAACCACTCCGGGTCAGAGTTGTTCTGGGAGTAATGGTGATGAAGGGGTAGTCTAAATTCCCCAGAACTCCAGAACTGGAACTTCACCATCAGTTCGAGTTTAACGTCATGTGCAGGACACTAAAGACCCTCGGCCATCGCCTTCTAGCACAATAATGATAGAAAGGGTTCGGCTTTGCCATAAGGAACAATCATATAATTGCTAGGGCTTGACACGACCAGCCGATTGATGGAAGGGGTCCTCTCCGACCGCCCATCTAGCCTAAATAAGGTCCAAAGTGGAGTGTTGTTAAAATAGGTTTTGAACAACATTTTAACACATTCAAGAAAAAACTTAATTATCAATCAATTCCGAGTGATTAATTGATTGATTTTAACGGCATTTCAACCCATCTGGGTTTATTTTATGTCTAGAGGTTATGGAATTGCAGTTTTAAGTAATTATTTCTATTTGATGATAGTCATTTGCTTTTACGCAGTTATATGGTTTCAATTAATTACTAATATATCTTAGTAAACAATTATAACTATGTAAATATTCATAATACAAATAATTTACAGTTATATGATAGGTATACCAATTTGTCGAAAAATCCGTGTTTTTACAATACAAATTTAACTCCCCCGTTTGAAAATTTTTTACCAAATATCAGGAAATTATCCGATTTTAATGAAATTTTTAGTGTTGATTTATCAACGAATGAATTTTATAATGCATCACTTATTTTATTTCAAAACTTTCTGATTTTTTCAGGTTACTTAACTTGACCCCCCCCTTATTTTGGGGGCACAAAATATCGGTGGGGTTATATGTGATTGATACATTTTTCTGCATGAATAAAAAGACAAATGATCGAAGGTGTGAATAGAAGAACAAAAATTAAAGAATCTGCCTGGGTAGTAAATAAGTACCGAAAATCGGAAAATAAAATGAAAATAAAAAGTAAAAAAATAATTTTTGTAGATTTTTATCCATTTATCTTATAAAAGAAAAAATATACATCAATATTTGTTCCGTTTTCGACCAAAAATATGGGTGTGTGATACTAAAGTAAAGTAGTTATCAAAAATATGTTTTTAGAACCTAATAATAGGACATTTTAAACTTAACATCGTGCTGCTCATATTTTAAATGAATTTTAGTTTTTCATAGCAGAAATATCTAATTAAATCAGAAAGTTTTGAAATAAAATAACTGATGCATTATAAAATTCAGTCATTGATAAATCAATACTGAAAATTTCATTAGAATCGGATAATTCCCTGATTTTTGGTAAAATTTTTTTTTTTCAATCGCGAGTGTTAAATATATTTTGTAAACACGGATTTTACGACAACTCATGGGCGGCCATCTTGATCAAAATTGACCGAAAAATAGTTTTAAATGTATTAAGAATTCAGTTCAAAGAATACATGTGTAATGTTATTTTTCTTATTTTTTATTTTTTTAAATTAAAAATTTTTTTTTTTTTTTAATTTTTTTTTTACTAATGCTCATTATGTTAATACTTTTCGACTTAGACAGAAATTTGACCTGAAATAATTGATTTAATTAATTTTAATTCACTTTTAAAATGAAAAGCGGACGAATTTTGAGATATACCTATTATATGATATCAAGGATAGTATCTAATACTAATAATTTTCAGTGTCCTGTGTATGACGTTAAACTGCATCTAGCGGTGAAGTTCAAATTCTAGAACTCTGAGAAATGTGAAGTACTCCTTTATCGCCATTACTCCCAGGTCCACCCAGACCCGGAGTGGTAGAAACTACTAGGGTCCCATCTATGGGTTACATGAATCAAAAAATGAATATTAAAAATGTGCAAAAAAATTGATTTTGAAAAGAAAAATTGAATACCCAACATGAATAAATAAAATAAAATTTCTTCGGCATAAAATAACCCAACAAGTGTTGACATGCTGTAAAATTTAAAATCCAAATAAAGATTCCTACACAGCTGAGAAACATATAATAAAGTAGAGGTGCGTAATATAATGGTTACTGTCATAGGAAATGGACACGGCGACACCAGTTCAAATCCTGGACGAGGCTGTTTGCCTTTCACATATCGCTAATACCCTTGGGAAAGGTATGCATCCAACTATTCTCCCTCCAGCTATGGGTAAATAGTAGGGCAGATTGTGCTCTTTAACCTTGGTTAGGCAACCAGTCCAGGAGAAGGAAAACTCCGAATCTGATCCTGTTAAACGCCGCTTACGAAATTGACCGTGTGTCACATCCAACCTTTGGGAAAAGTATGCATTCAACTATTCTCCCTCCAGCTATGGGCAAATAGTAGGGAAGACTGGGCTCTTTAACCTTGATTAGGCAACCAGTCCAGGAGAAGGAAAACTCCGAATCTAAACCTGTTAAACGCCGCTTACGAAATTGTCCATGTGTCACATCCTACTCAGATATATAAAGTAATGGCATTTAGACGCCTAGACGAGTCAGTACTAATTTGATACACTAGTTTTTTTTAGTGAAACACAAGTATGTGCAAGTGTAATTTATTTCAAGGCTAAGATTTGGGGATGTGTGAAACAAAAAAGAAACACGACACCGAAGCTTCCCACCATATCAAAAGACGTTTTTAAGCGGTGCTTCGACCAAGGGAAAAATCGCTGTAATATTTATGTTGAATACTACAGGAACTATTTTGAAGAAAAAAATCATCGTTTCATTCATTGTTCCTTTGTGTCTTGGCAAATACAGCTTCAGGCTAAGTAATTTTTTACTACACCTCCTATATAACACGTGTTTCGACATCTAGTTAACATGCCGTGGATACTGCTCAAAGCCATATTTTATAACCGGTCATACAGGTCGCAGAAATTCATGCCTTCATTTTTACTAATTGCCTATCCTAAGTAGGTTTGTTTTGTTTTGTTTTACGGCATATAAACCCCAGTGGGTCATTTAATACCGATAAGGTTTTTGAAATAGTCATTCTTAATGGATACCCAATTTTTTT
>CM042142.1:51824283-51826783 GCA_023376005.1 Doryteuthis pealeii
GCTTACTTGGGCTAGAAGTGCGATCGGAGATGCCTTCTTTAAACAATCGGCTTGTCACGCTAATCCCTATATGATTGTCTCAACCTTATTGCCCTTATGGCAAATCTCCAATCGTTTTTATCATATCTGTGCTAGAATGCGGTAGCCGAGGGTCTTAGTATTCTGTGTATGACGTTAAACTACATCTAGTGGTTAAGTCTCAATCCTGGAGCTCTGTGAAGTATGGAGTACCTCTTCATCACCATTACCCACAGTACATGCTAGGGTCCCATCTATGAGTCAAATAGAAAAAAAATGAGTTTTAAAAAAACTTTAAACAAAAATTGTGTTTAATTTTTTTTTTAAATTTAATACCCATCAAGGATGAATGAAATAAAACGTCTTTTGTATGAAATAACCCAATAAGGGTTAACATGCCGTAAAATTCTGTCAATCAACCATAACTGAAATCAAAAGTACTCATGACAAGTTTATAAATCCAAGTGAAAACATTTTATTTTTTAAGTATCAGATAATTTCATAATGTGGAATGCATTGTAAGCGGATTTTTTTCTCTTTTTTAAAAAGGAGGGCCGGGTTTGTTCAGTCGGTAGAGCGTTCGGCTAGAAACCACAAGGTTCCTAGTTCGATACCGGTCTTCGCCAACTCAGCGTATGAGTAGCACAGGGATCTGTGCGGTAAAGTGAGGAGCTGATGGTAGTTGTGGCGCTCCACCTCAGATGCTAAAACAATCTCCTTGGTCTAGCGCTATTGAAAAGAGGATAGACTCCCTCACTTATTGGCCGATACCGACTTTAGGCCACCCCTGCGACTTTTATTGTTAAGTCTATTCAGCTTAAAATTAAGACTAAGACAGTGTTCTTTATTGTTGATTGGTTGGGTTTTACGGTATGTCAAACCCATTGGGTTATATTATGCCGAAGACATTTATATTCTATCCATTATTGATGGGTACTACTTGTTTTTGAAGGGCCGGCTTAGCTCAGTCGGTAGAGCATCAGCCTAGGTTCCAGGTTCGATACCGGCCCTCGCCAACGCAGCGCATGTAGTCGTACAGGGATCTGTGCGGTAAAGTAAGGAGCTGATTGTAGGTGTGGCGAAGTAGGTGAGGGTCACCTCAGACGCAGAAGCAATATCCTAGGTCTAGTGCTAGTGAAAAGGGGATAGACTCCCTCGCTGAATGGCTGATATGGACATTAGGCCATCCCGATGACTTTACTTATTTTTTGAAAAACATTTTTAAAGTTCATTTTTTTCTATTTAACCCATAGAGCCCTAACAGGCACTACCACTCCATGTCAGAGTGGACCTGGGAGTAATGGTGATGAAGGGGTACTACACATTCCCCAGAGCTCCAGAATTGGTACTTCACCATCAGTTTAACCTTATACCCAGGACACTGATTATCTCAGCCACCGCCTTCTAGCACATATACGATAAAGAAAGGTATGAATCCTACTCTCCATCCAGCCTTTAATCATGGCTAGGTAACTCTACTCCGCTTAAGAAATTGACCTTGTGTCGTATCCTGCTCGTGCATATATACGATAAAGATTTCTGGGGTTGCCATAAGGGCAATAGAGTTGGGACAATCATATAGGTGCTATACAGTTCCAATGTTAACTTATTAACATGATATTTAAGCTTCCAAATTTATTACGCGAAGAAAAATATTATCTATAAAAAATAAACATTAAAACATATTATAGCAAATTATTACATTCTAATTCATTACGTCTTTATACAATACAGTGCTATTGTTTCTTATTTTAAAAAAAACGTAAAAAGATTAGTGTGCTTTTTGTGATGGCTGTAATGGATTAATGGCATTTCAGTGGGGAAAATTGATTTGATATATGAGGAAACTAAGTTAAGAGTAGAACAAATTAACCTCATAAGTCAAGATAGAATTGTATTGTGTATTTAGTCAGCAGTCTTTCATTAATACAAGTTTGAATAATGAAGATTAACAAATCAAAAAATATTGTCTTTTTTCTTATTAAGTAATATAACTATGTTCAATTAGGTAATGATACATGATTGAGATGTTTTGATATATATATATATATATATATATATATATATATATATATACACCTGTAGTGTGAGATGGTCACTATTTCAGCTTTTGCTGGAATTGTGTACCAAAAACAGTATTAATTGGTAGAGTGCTCAATATAAAATAGAGCTGTTCTATAATATAATAAGATAAATATATAGGTTTTACATATCTATTTATTGGGTGACAAAGGAACATTCATAACCATATTGGTTTCATGCGATGCATTCATCAGGTGAATATGGAGATTTGAAACATCTTCACCTGATGAATGCATCGCATGAAACCAATATGGTTGTGAATGTTCCTTTGTCACCCAATAAATAGATATGTAAAACCTATTTATTTATCTTATTATATATATATATATATATATATATATATATATATATATATATATATATATATATATATAATATATGTGTGTGTGTGTGTGTGTGT
>CM042142.1:51829283-51874283 GCA_023376005.1 Doryteuthis pealeii
CTTACCCTTATTGATATATGAATTTGTGAACGTATACTAATTTGAGAAAAAAAATCGAAATAACCCAATGAATCATAAAAACATCAACTTATTGATATTGTTTGACTGATCGATTTCCGAACAGATAACCAATTATTATTTTTTGTGCGTTCCATTGATTGATTGCAATTTTTATCTCGAAATCAAATTTGGCCCAAGGTCACATTCCCAAAGGAAATTTCTTTCTATGGTAAATACGACACGAGCGTATTTTGGATTTTACAAGCATTAATACGTAAGTAAATAAATGAATAAATTGAAAAAAATTGAAGTTTTTTTTAATTCTTTGAAAATGTTTTAATATCCAATTTCACGGATGAAATTAGGTGTCATTTTTATGATAAAAGAATTGTTGTTACTCTCTTTACTTCTATTATTCTTCTGCTCATCTTTGGTATCTTACGTTCTTCTTCTAGCGTCTGGACTTCGTCTTGGGGATTTCGTGTCTGGTCTTCCATTGGGGATTTCTCTTTATCAGAAGCCCTGTGTCATTGGTAGTTTTTTTAGATAATAACCCAAGACTTCTATTTGCTTTAGATCATATTTTATTCCGAAATCCCTACCAGACTACCTGCGCGGATTGAGTTGGCAGCGCGCATAACGCGACTTACCACCTTCGTGGTTTGGCCGATCTGACTAAAAACTCGTTCTAATCTAAACCGGAAGAGGGTCTTCTCTACCGATTCTTACGGTATCCACTGGAAGGATCAGGATGAGGTCAAGCCCTGTCACTCAATCCTTCAAGGCCGCCGGCTGCAACTTATAACAGCCATTTTGGTTTCTACACTACTGTAAATAAGTGTTAGGTACTAACAATTATGTAACAAAATCAGTAATGAATTTACATTATGCATATGTAATAATAAACGAACACACACGATTAGGCTTAAGAAAGCTTCATTCTACTTAGAATAATTACAGTTTACTGAGAGCTTATATACTCTCAGAAACTCAAAGAGTTCCACAAGGGGGAGGGTAATAATAAAACAGGGGAAGTAACTCTCAGTTACTTATTACAGCATATCATGATCAGGTCGATCTGAGTGCTCGCATTCCCATGATTATCTCTCTCCAAGAAAATCTAAGAAACCAACACGCTTAACCTAGAACTGTGCTATTACCAAAGTCAGTTTCTATAGGGAATCAAACTGTTTCTGTCTCGACCATTTTTTTGTTTTTTGAAAGGACGAAAAGAAAAAAAGAAATAACAATATCCCGGACACACTCTAAAGACGTTAGAGGGGTAAAATCCTAATGAGGCCACCTGTTGTTTGTAGGTGGCGACCCGTGATGCTTGGGGGCGGAATCCTGGTGGTGGGCAGTCCATAACATGCAACACTCCACTTTGGTCCTTCTTTAGGCTTGACGGGCAGTCGGAGAGACCCCTCATGGTCAATCAGCTGGTCACGTCAAACCTATATGATTGTCCCGAACCCTATTGTCCTTATGGCAACCCCACAAATCTTTCATAAAATATGTGGTAGCTGATGTCTTATTGTCCTGGATATGATGTTGTGGTGAAGTTCATATTCTGGAACACGGGAGTGTGAGGTATCCCTTTATTGCCATTACTCTCAGATCTACTTTGACCCGGATTAGTATTACCTGTTAGATGCTATGGGTTAAATAGATCAAAAATGAGTTCTAAAAATGTGTAAAAATGAATACCCGTCAAAATGAATAAAACGAAACAGCTTCGGCTTAAAATAACCCAAGGATTGATATGCCTTAAAATCCAATCAACCAACCGAATCAAGATGCTGCATGTGGTAAGTCTCCAATTCTGGAACTCTCGAATAATATAGAGTACCCTTCATTGTCATTATTCCCAGGTCCACTCTGACCCGGAGTGGTAATACCAACCAACCAACCAACCAACCAATCTGACGTTACCACGTGACAAATTCAACCAAAGTCTGTAGCCGGATGGTAGTAAAAACATTGTGTCCACATCGTTGGGCCAACGCAACGAAAAGTTCCAAGGCCCCATTGACATGGATACGCCTACCTCAATACTGTATTCAAGATCTTTTAGTAAATCTCGGCACGTCTACTAAATACTGGAAAGAACAAAAAACTTCAATTATAATTTTTCTTTTTTTTATTTCAAGAAAAACTTGAGTCAATTCATAAATGCGTTTTAAATCAAGTCGACTTTTCAGAGCTCATTATCGTCAATGAATAATCTTTGGGGCAAATGTTAACGCCTCCGAAAAAAAATTTTTTTTTTTTTTTAGATTAAAAAAAAACGGGAGGAAGAAAAAAAAAAGGAAAATGTTTCAAGTCGAACACCGAATAATGATCAGTGAATGTAGCTAGCTGTAAAGTATGCCACTCTACAGACGTTATCACTTCAGTAACTTATCTATATCTTATTATAATGGAGATTGTGAGTTTGTCTGTCTGTAACCGAAACTATATCACTACTCAACTCACAATTCCCTTTGTTATTTACGTCACATTATCCAGGATTTTATTTTTTATTTAAATCTCAATTATTAATAAAATTGTTTTACATTATTGACCTTATTTACATGCTGATAACATGCAATAGTTTTTATATATACAACAAAATATCGGTTTACAATGTAAACGAGAAAGCTAATTTGCATAATGATATCAAAAATTTGATTTTAATAAATATGTGTTTAGTATTATTGATTTCTAATTGTTTAGTTTTATCTTAATGAATAAGAGCAAAAATCTCGGGGATAAATCTTAAAAGAAATCCATTAACAAGAAGAAATAACTGTCATTTTATTCTTTGCTTCCTATTTTAACTAAATTGTTAAATTAGGAAAATCTAGCAATGAAAGATGGGAGTGATAGAACAGTACGTTCCAGTTGTTCTTTTTTATATTACCCCCACCTCTGTTTCAAATATTTGTTCTGCATTATTATTTAGTTTTATTAACCTTTCTAATTTGATATAATATTTCATTGCATTGAAACTTAAATACTTGCACCCGGAGGGTGCATATATTTGCTAGTATATATAAAGGGCAGTTGGTATGTATGTGTGTGTGTCCGGATGAAACTACGAAAATAAAACAATTAACGACAAAGTAAATATATATACACACTAAATATCACCGGTTCTTGCTCTTTGTGCAAAAATTACGAAGATTTGATTTTTATTCGAAGATATTAAAATCAAAATATACATAGAAATAGCGTTGAAATTCTACTTAAAAATGTTCCAATTAGATTAAGTGAAAATAAGACGTGGAATTTAGGATTGAGCCTCACTGATCCTATTAAGTCAAATCCTTTGTAGAAAATAAATGATAAAAACAAATATAACGTCCTTGTAGGAAAAGTAAAGTCTGCAGAGTGGCCTAAAACACCGACTGCACTTTTTCAATGGGGCCACCTGCTAGCCATGTGTGGCGACCCGTGGTGTTTAAGGATGGGACCCTAGTGGCTAAACTGTATCCACAATAAACTCTTCCTAATCAAACCGACTTTGGGAGGCTGCAGACCAACTTTAAGGAAGTCTAGAAAGGAACAAGTCATTATGTCCCGATTATGCATTGGTCATACAAAACTAACACACTCTTATATACTCAAACAAGAACAACAACCACAATGTGAAACATGTCAAACACCCCTGACAGTTAAACACTTATTGATGGAATGCAGATTTTTTTTCTCCCATCAGAAACCATTATTTTAAAGCAAACAATATGAAGGATCTATTTGAAAATGTTAACATTGGGGATATTTTCTCCTTTTTAAGGGAAATAAAATTATACCATAGAATATAGACATGAAACAAATCAATGCCATACAATATAATTCCCAATAATGCTAACACATTGTTAAAACCAATAACTAAAAGTATATATATGAATACACAATATGTAAACACCCCAACGCTAGGCATGATATAACCCTGGACGGGTTGATATGCCGTTAAAATCAATAAACCAACCAACCTAGTGGCTAAGCAGTCTATGACATGAAACATTCCAATTTGGCCCTTAGTCTAGACGGGCGGTCAGAGACGATTAATCGGCTGGTCACGTTAAGCCCTAGCACCTATATGATTTTCGCTAGCGCTAGACCAGGGAGATAGTTTTTGCGTCTGAGGTGGGGCGTCACACCTACTATCGTGGTGTAAATGTTACCAAGTTAGTCTCACAGATCCATTACTACTGAATTATTATCCTCGCTGGATTATTAGTATCAGATAGTAATACTTGAAACGATTCAATTGTGTACAACCTTTTATCATATGGGTGCTAGAAGGCGGTGACTGAGGGTCTACATGTCCTGGAAATGACGTTAAACTCTATCTGATGGTGAGGTTCCAGTTTTGGAGGTTTGGGGAATGTGGAGCACCCCTTCATCACCATTACTCTCTGGTCCACTCTGACCCGGAGTGGTAGTACCTGTTAGGGTCCCATCTATGGGTTAAATAGAAAAACATGAGTTGATAAAAAAATTGTATTATCCATTAAGAATTGATTTATTTCAAAACTTTATCGGCATTAAATAACCCACTGAGGTTGATATGCCGTAAAACAAAACAAAACAAAACAAATCAATTGTGTACAAATAATTTGGATTACAGGAAATATTATATATAACTGTGTGAAAACAAATTATTATAGACAAATGAAAATGTACAATTTTTAAAAAGTGCAATGAAATATTGAAGACATATTTATGATTATTATCAATCACTTAGGAATTAATCCTATTTCGGCATTAAGTAACCCATAAGGAATTGATATACCGTTAAACAAATAAACCAAACCAATCCAACATGTGGTCATGTGCAAGAAGACAAACATAAGCTTACAGTAGGCCTTTATTGATCAAAATTGAACAAACAAGCAAGAATATCCACCCCCGGGGCGTAAGTATTTAAGTTTTAATGTCAGAAAATATATTAAATTAGGAAGACTAACGAAATTAGATAAGAACGTATATAAAAAGATCACACTTATTCTAATTATATTTTAATTGGTTTATATATAAAATCATTCATAGGATTGATTTTAATATGTTGAAGAATAAAACAATAATATTAGAGATCAATAACACCAAGTAATTATCTATTAAATCCGGTTTTGCTAAAACCAGTATTACCACTACATATATTATGTAAACCACTACATATATTATGTAAATCTTTATTACTTAGTGATATATAAGACATATTGAAGGAACTTAAACGCACTAATAACATCTGCAGTTTTTAGGCAAATCTAACTCAGATTTTCAAAGAGACATCGTTGATAAACAAGATTTATTCTATGTATCAATTAATGATTTTGACTAGAAATAAATCAAATACTGATTGATAAATTTACGCAATACCTGAGGGTATTGTAAGTGGTGTCGTATTTTCGGTTATAAATAAAAAGAAACCGAATCTCCATTATAATAAGATAAATGGAGGCGCGTGATGTACTGGTTAGAGTCGTAGGAAATGGACTCGTCGACCCGAGTTCAAATCCTGGACAAAGCCGCAGTTCATATAGCGCTAATACTCTTGGGGAAAGGTGTGAATCCAACTATTCTCGCTCCAGCTATGGGTAAATAGTAGGACAGACTGGGCTCTTTAACCTTGGTTAGGCAACCTATCTTGGTTTGGTTTGGTTTAGTTTTTTTTTTTACGGCATATCAACCTCAGTGGGTCATTTAATGCCGATAAAGTTTTGAAATAAATCAATTCTTAATGGATAATACATTTTTTTTATAAATACATATTCCTATTTAACCGATAGCTGGGCAACCTGTCTAGGAGAAGGAAAACTCTGAATTCAAATCTCCGCTTAGGCTCAGTGCTACTTAGTGATATATTTCAATTTTTAAAAAAAGAAAAAAGAAAATGAAATAGAATTATATAATTGTCTACAAAAAGAAAGAAAAAAGACTGAATTCGTTATTTGATAACTTAAGGGATGTCGTAAAAGCAACCAAACTTTAAAAAAAAAACCACTCACGCGCGCGATGAAAAGGGTAGTGCCTTTGCTGTAACTTGCGATCGTGTTATAGAAGACAAATCGGGACGTGAAGATGGATGGACAAGAAAAGAAGACTGACTGACAAGACAATATGATAAGAGTAAAGAAGCAAGATAGAGGACCGGTTGGCGTTGACAACTAAAGCATGAGTGTTAACAATCAATAAATTATTGCAATGAGCGCGTCAATTTTCTTATGAAAACATTTGTCGTGTGAGGAGAATATCGGATACGGGCAGTTGCTGAATGGGTAACCTGCAAGGTGAAGTGTGCCTCTCTTCATGATTGCAGATACCCTACTGTTAGCGCCCCAAGCCCTTTTTATCATATGGGTGCTAGAAGGCGGTGGCTGCAGGTCTACATATCCTGGGAATGACGTTAAACTCTATCTGATGGTGAGGTCCCAGTTTTAGATGTTTGGGGAATGTGGAGCACCCCTTCATCACCATTGCTCCCTGGTCCGCTCTGACCCGAAGTGGTAGTACCTGTTAGGGTCCCATCTATGGGTTAAATAGAAAAATGTATTTATAAAAAAATTGTATTATCCATTAAGAATTGATTTATTTCAAAACTTTATCGGCATTAAATGACCCACTGAGGTTGATATGCCGTAAAACAAAACAAAACAAAACAAAACAAACTACTGTTAGCATGGTGGTGGGGGGTCGCATTTAGCTTGACATTATAACGTGGGTGCGGTGAAGAACATCTTTTGTACGAGTGAATTCCAGCCTTAACGGGTGGGGTTTTAAGAATACACCGACTGCAACTATGCAGAGGGGTAGAACAGCCCCCCCCCCCTCCAATGAAACCACCTGTTGGCCGTGAGTGTCTTCATGTCCTGGGGATGACGTTTAACTCTATCTGATGGTGAAGTTTCAGTTCTAGAGGTCTGGGAAATGTGGAGCACCCCTCCATCACCATTGCTCCCAGGTCCACTCCGACCCGGAATGGTAGTACCTGTTAGAGTTCCACCTATGGGTTAGATAGAAAATTTGTTTATAAAAAAAATTGAATTTAAAAAAACTACTTCCAAACCATCCCTACGAATCTTTCAAAATTTTTACCGGCATTAAATGACCCACCGAGGTTGATATGCCGTAAAACAAAACATACAAACCAACAAACAAGTGAATTCTTCTACCCTCCACTCAGTAACATAATGCTGAAATGTCTCAGAAGTCTGCGTTTCCTTACCACCCACCTCTTCCTACTACTCGCCCGAAATTGCTATCTTTCATGACCATCTCCCAGGAGATGCGACCGAGAGACTTGTCTAATTACTAAAAGACGTAGCCTAGTACCCTAGGGCTATAAATTAAACAAGGTCTCTAAAGTTAATGGATACTTTAGCAAAACTTTTCTTATCGTCAAGAATGTTGACCCTTTAAAAAGAATTTAGAATCCAAGCTTCGTTCACACAATCTATACACTAATACTCATGTTTCTTAATTGTACGACCGTTATCATCTTGAAACACTCTCTGGTTAAATGTGAGACCGTCCAAATCGTCCAAATGTCAAAATGTAAATCCTGATTAACTAGTGTTGCTTATCCACCAAATTCTTATTTCTTATGAGTGTCGTCACTTCAGCTAAATAATCGACCATTCCGTTTTTATTATAAATAAAGAAATGGAAGAAAAAGTATATGCTACACAGAAAAAATATAATAAGAAAGAAAGAAATGAAGAGAGTAGGGGAAATAGAGAGAGTGGGCGAGCGAGCGAAAGCAATAACGCTAATTATGGTTCAATGGAACATAATAAAAAACTGACAAGAAGGAAAGAAAGAAAAAAAGAGTGAGAGAGGGAGAGTTAAGTGAAGACTATTATACTTTAAACATATTGAACTATTTAGCAATAGCTCTTAGTAAATATATCAAACGTTGTAATAATTAAATTATCATACTATGGTATATCCACAGGTCTGCTAGTATTACTACTACTTCTAATAATAATAATAAAAGAACACAGAATACTGTTTTTTCAATTGGGTTTTCTATTTTCTTTACTGTGCATTCAACCTTTAGTTATTTACTGATATCGTCTCTGAAATAATTCGTGCCAGCTGTGATCTTATCGGGGAAATTTGTGGGTGACGTGTCTATGGTCACTGAACGTGTTTTGTTTTGGGTTGGTGATAAGAGCAATTCGTATTTGGAAATTTCTGTACTGTAATGTTGTTTACCATTCACAAAACAAACACAATCACACACTTGAGCGAGATTAACGTGTATCATTGCAAACTACACATCTTCACCATACACAGTTACTGAACCATTTATCCGGAAAATCCAGAAATCCGGAAAAATCCAGAAATCCAGAAAATCCGACTATATTTTCAATTAACTAGTTTTTAATTACACATCTTCATTATATACAGGCACTGAACGCTTTATCCAGAAAAATCCAGAAATCCGGAAAATCCAGAAATCGGAAATCAGAAATCCGGAAAATCCAGAAATCCGGAAAATCCGACTATATTTTCAATTACTAATTTTTAATTACACATCTTCATTATATACAGGCACTGAACGCTTTATCCAGAAAAATCCAGAAAGAAAATCCGGAAAATCCAGAAATCCGGAAAAATGAAGAAATCCAGCTACTTTTTTTTCCATTAACTAGTTTGGAATTAGGTGCAGGCACAGCTATACTCCGCCTTGCAGCTGCTGTGTTTAATTCCGCGACGTAAGTGCACAGGTATGTTAAGAATTTTGAGTGTATTTGAAATAAAATCATTTTCTTTACCTTTTTTCTTCTCTCGTTTGATTTTCATTCTATATATCAGGAATGGACTCGTCGACCCGAGTTCAAATCCTGGACGAGGCGGTTTGCATTTCACATACTTGGGAAAGTATGCATCCAACTACTTTCCCCCAGATATGGCTAAATAGTGGGCAGGCTAGGTTCTTTAACCTTGACTAAGTAACCAGTGTAGGAGAAGCTCCGCTTAATAAATTGGCCTTGTGCCTCATCCTATTCGTTCGGAGGGTTGGTAAGTATATATCAAGAGTTTCAAACATGTGGCTCACCGACTACTCTTCTATGGCTGAACAATTTTCGTAACTAATTTTTTCTAAATGTTGGTAATTTGTCACTCGCCCCTGGCCATGTTACTTTTCAGGAAGGGTCGAATGTGAGTTTCTTTCACTTCAAGATCAAAAGCTGCAGTAGAAATAATCCAATTTTACATCTTCTTATTATAATGGAGATACGGCATCTGTCTGTCTGTAGCTGAAATTACGTCACTGCTTACGTCACCATACCCTCAGGAATTGCGTATGTTTATGAAAATTATCCGCACCTTATACTATGTAAACCTTTATTTTTTCGTGACATATAAAGCACTTTGCGGGATTCTAAACTTGTTAATAACATGGGTTGTTTTTGAGCTAGACTTTAATGAGACATCGTTAATAGATAATATATTAATTAAGATTACATAATTGTGAATATAACGTAAATATCTAAACGAAGGGTAACGTCGATGGTGACGTAGTTTGGTTACAGACAGACAGATACATAATCTCCATCATAATAACTAGCAAAAAACACCCTCCGGGTGGTGTAAAAATATTTTGAAAGGTATTGCCCGGAGGGAGTGGGAGTTAAAAATTCAATGTCGGGGGGATTTGTATCATAAGTAAAATCATCAAATTTATTAGAGGAAAATAAAAAAAGAAAACAATTTGAAGTGGAAACTTAGTTTTGTCCCCCTCGAATAAAATGTTGCATGCATCTATCAATTATTAATTAAACAATTATTTTGAATATTTTTCACGTGAATTTTACACAAAATCGTAGGTATTTATTTTTCATTTGTAAAGTTTTTAGTTAACCTCTTGAACAAAAAAATTACTATTTCTTGTTTGTAAATAATTTTCTTGTTAAACACTATACGTTAGATAACGTTGAATATATATTAATAAAACAAACTATATATAAATATATAATACTGGGAATGTATTCATAAAACTTGTTTTAAAAACAATTTAAAAAACAATAAGGAGCGTTTAAGCGTGGCATACTCAAATTTTGAGTGTGTATAATTCGAGTCAAGTCTGATGTTGGAAGACCCGAAACTTCCCAATGAACCCTGCGGATTACATCACTGACGACAATCACCAGCGCCTCAAATGTAGGAGCGTATATTTAAAGAAGTTGTTCATTATTCTATGTATAGACGATTTTGGGTAATGTTACGTAAGCAGTGACGTAGTTTCGGTTACAGACAAATTAAGACCGAATCTTCATTATTAGTCGATAGTCAAATTTATTGCAATTTACTCATGAAATACGATACAATGGAATGAATCAAATAAAACGTCTTTGGCATAAAATAACCCAACAAGGGGTGACATGCCGTAAAATCAACCAACCAACCAACTTTTTACAACACAACAACGGTCTCAAGGGTCGTCTAGTTTATATTTACTAAGCAATACCATTTTTTTCTACGGGTATCTATTAATCTGCTGTACTTAGAACCCTTTGTGTTTTGCGTGTGGGCGCTTTCATTTTTGCTTTTGATATTTCTAGCGTCTCGTCATTTTTCTCTCGCCGACTGCACCGACCATTTTAATAAACATTTATAAACATGATTGATGAAAAATAGTGTGCAAACAATAATTTACTTTTATAAAACATAGCACGCACTTTTCACTCGAAAGGAGAGCTATAAAATATACGCAGTATCTTTAAATAGAAGTCTTTAAAAAAAAAAAAAAGGTGGAATAAAAATCAATAACTATTGGGTTGGTGCATAATTATTGCGGCTTTTTTTAACAAATTTTATTCTGCAACAACAATAACAATTAGCAGTCTGTATAATTAATAAAACTAGCAAAATATGCACCCTCCGGGCGCAAGTATTTCAGTTTTAATGTAATGAAATATATTAAATTAGAAAGACTACTGAAAATTAAATAACAACGCAGATAAAATGATTTAAAACAGAAGGGGTATAATCGAAAAATAGAACAACTTTGAAACTAACTATTCCATTATTTTCCATCACTCCCGTCTTTCATTGCTAAATTTTCATAATTTAACTAATTAGTTAAAATAGGAAGCAAAGAATGAAATTACAGTTATTTCTTCTTGTTAATGGATTTCTTTTAAGATTTATCTCCGATATTTTTGTTTATATTCATTAAGATAAAACGAAACAAATCAATAATACCAAGCACATATTTATCAAATTGTTAATTAGCCTTCCCGTTCACACTATAAACCGCTATTTTTTGTATATATAAGTACAATTGCATGTTATTCGTATGTAGATAAGGCAAACTGTATTACTATTCTAAGACAATTTTAATAATAATTGAGGATTGAATAAAAGTAAATTCATGGAGAATGTGATGTAAATAACTAAGGGATTTGTGACTTGAGTAGTAATATAGTTACAGACAGTAAAACACACAATCTCCATTATAATAAAATAATGTTTGGTTTGTAGGAAGCGCGTGGTGCGATGGTTAAAGTCATGGGAAATGGACTCGTCGCCCCGAGTTCAAATCCTAGATGTGATAATTGCATTTAACTTTGCGCTAATACCCTTGGGAAAGGTATGAATCCTACTCTCCCTCCAGCTATGGATAAATAGTAGGGCAGACTGGGCTCTTTAACCTTGGTTAGGTAACCAGTCTAGGAGAAGGAAAACTCTGAATTCAAACCTGTTGAACTCCGCTTAAGAAATTGACCTTGTGTCACATCCTGTTCGTGCGGAGGGGTTGGTAAATATATATAATAAGATAATTCTCTCGTTTCAGAATGCGTATCGAAAATTATATCCTCCTTCGTCATTTTATGTTCTACGACTTCGAGAAAGGTTGAAATGCAACACAGTCATTTCGCGATCTCAATGAACTTTTTGGTAAAGGAACAATCAGTAAAAGCTAAATTGAAAGATGGTCCAGGAAATTCAAATCAGGCGATACACACCTCGCAGATGAAGAAGGAAGTAGTCGACCATCAAATTTCAACGACCAGGTACTTTTGGCAGCCGTGGAAGAAGACACAATCTTGGAAATAAAAATGTTGTCCAAAGATTGCAATAATACCAAGCACATATTTATCAAATTGCCAATTAGCCTTCCCGTTCACACCGTAAAACGCTATTTTTTGTATATATAAGTATAAGTCGACCATCAAATTTCAATGACCAAGTACTTTTGGCAGCCGTGGAAGAGGACGAAAGCTTGACAACAAGAATGTTGGCCAAAGACTTCAATGTGGACCATTCGACTATCGTTCATCTTTTCAAAAAGCTTGGAAAAGTATGGAAATTGGCTGGGCGGGTCCCCAACGAACTCTCCGGTAATAACAAAGCCAAAGGGTCCGAACTTTTACTGATTTGCCGTAATAATTACGCACCAATCCAATACATCTGTCCCAGCGTCCCATCTTAGTGTAATGGTTAGCAAACTAGCCTCGCAGATCCATTGCTACTGAATAACAAGTTCGATACTCGCTAGATACCCCATATTTGCGACCTTGTGTCACATCCTGCCTGTGGCAAACGGGTTGGATAAATAAGGGCGTCACATTGTGGTGTAATGGTTAGCAAGCTAGTCTCACAGATCCATTACTACTAAATAGCGAGTTAGATCTTCGCTATATGCCCCATACATATATATATATTTACCAACCCCTCCGCACAAGCAGGATGTGACAAAAGGTCAATTTCTTAAGCGGAGTTTAACAAGTTTTAAAAAGAGTATTCCTTCTCCTAGACCGGTTGCCTAACCTAGGTTAAAGAGCCCAGTCTGCCCTACTATTTTACCCATAGCTGGAGGGAGAGTAGAATTCATACCTTTCCCAAGGGTATTAGCGCTAAGTGAAATACAGTTACCACGTCCAGGATTTGAACTCGGGGTGACGAGTCCATTTCCCATGGCTTTATCCATTACACCACGCACCCATACATATAACCTTGTGTCACATTCTACCGGTGGTTAACGGGTTGGATAAGAGGACCCCCCCCCATCATGGTGTGATTGTTAACAAGCTAGTCTCGCATATCCATTACTACTGAATATCGAGTTGATCCCTGCAGGACGCCTCTTGCTTGTGACCTTTTATCACACCCTACCCATGACAAACGGTTTTGGTAAATAAAGAAGGCATCCAATTGTGGTGTAAGGGTTTGCAAGCTAATCTCGCAGATCCATTACTAACGTCCTGGGTATGACGTTAAACTCTAAGTGTACCGCAATCAGGGCCTCCGCTGGTCAATCGGCTGGTCATGTCAAGCCCTAACACCTACATGATTGTCCCAACCCTATTGCCCTTATGGCAAGCCCCAACCCTTTTTATCATATATGTGCTAGAAGGCAGAAGGGATTCATCTATCATCAACTATCGATAGCGGTTCTAGCATAAGGCAACCCGATCCTGCGTAATCAGCATAATTTCTTTTTTGTCCCCTCCTCATTGTGATTTTCTTGCCTGCTCTATCATAGTTCTTCTTCCGCTGGTAATCCTCTGATGAGACTGAGGTGAAAACAAAGAATTCTCGTTAAGGATGAATCCGCTTATGGCTGCAATTCTCAAAAATTAAAAACGGGAATGTCTGCCACTTTGAGTTGAATTAAAAAAAGATGAACGGTTCAAAAAGCCGAGAATGTCACAGATTTCGATAGACTTATAAGAATTGAATGTGTGGTTCTTATGTTAGAAGGCTCAGAGTAACCTTCCAACGTAAGTGAATATATATATATATATATATATATATATGTGTGTGTGTGTGTGTGTGTGTGTGTGTGTGTGTGTGTGTGTGTGTGTTACGATGTTATGGGCAATCCATTAGGCTTCAAGCAAAAGGGCTTGTCCAGCGGAAATCATTGGTAAAGAATCCTTTGGTTGTTCCTTGGTGCTCTTTTGTATTACAAGTCCTTCGTCAATGATTGAAAATGGACGTTTCTCAGTATCAGTGATTAAGAAGTCAACCAGCCATGCATTCGGACTGATGATTGAGTGAGATTTGGGCAATTTTAATTCTCTTGATTAGAATATAGATTGTATTAATTGTATTAAATTGTATAAATTGATTAGAATATAGATTGTATTAATTTTATTAAATTGTATAAATGGATTAGAATATAAATTGTATTAATTTTATTAAATTGTATAAATTGATTAGAATATAGATTGTATTAATTTTATTAAATTTTATAAATTGATTAGAATATAGATTGTATTAATTTTATTAAATTGTATAAATTGATTAGAATATAGATTGCATTAATTTTATTAAATTTTATAAATTGATTAGAATATAAATTGTATTAATTTTATTAGAATATAAATTGATTAGAATATGAATTGTATTAATTTTATTAAATTGTATAAATTAATTAGAATATAGTTTGTATTAATTTTATTAAATTGTATAAATTGATTAGAATATAAATTGTATTAATTTCATTAGAATATAAATTGTATAAATTGATTAGAATATAAATTGTATTTAAGATCAAAGTTCTTAATCTATCTTAATACAAATTGACAAGTTTATCTTGAATCTAACTAAATATTTTACCATCGTGTTTTTTTAGGGGTAGGGTGAAGTTTTTTTTGTTTTTTTAATATTTTTTTTTTGGGGGGGGGTGAAATCAAGTACTGTCCGGTAAATACTTTCTCTAAAAGCGAGTTTTTACATGTTATCACATTGTCGGCGCAGCTTAATCATCGAGCTGTTACTAAGAAGACGCACATTGTGTTGTATGTCATTAATCTGAAATCGTAAACCCATCTTGGAGTGTCCTAGATATGACACTAAATCACATCCGGTGGTGAGGCTCCACTTTCGGATCTCTGCAGAGGGTGGGGTCACTTTTTCGTTGCTATTACACCCTCAGGTCAACTCTAACATTTTGCGTCTAATAAATCTGTTTTAAAATTATTAGAACTAGTACAAATAAAAAAACACCCTTCGGGCGATGTAAAAATAAATTTTTGAAACATATTACCTGAGGGGTGGGAGTAAAAAATTCAATGTCAGCGAGTTTGTACCCTAAGTAAGTAAAATCATCAAATGCATTAAAGGATTAAAAAATAAAACAATTTGAAATGTAAACCTTAAATATGTATTAAAATAAAACAAACTATATATAGATATATAATACCAGTCATGTATTTATTAAAACTTGTTTTAAAAAAACAATGAGGACTGTCTAATGTTGCATGTTCAAATTTTGAGTGTATTTATTCTATGTTATGACGATTTTTGGGTGGTAATGTGACGTAATTTTTATTATAGACAAAAACCGGAAGCGAATCTCCATTATTAATAGATTAAATAGCAATACTTGCAACCATATAACTCTGTACAAACAAATTATTATTAGGTCTAATACCCTTGGGAAAGCTATTAACCCACTCATCCCCCAGATATGTGTTAAATAGCATCACTACTGTTCTTCTACAAGGCATAAATAACACACGAAGTTTATATGTCATTAAACCAAACCAAATTAGTATTATTACTAGGAATAATTATTGAAATTATATAATTGTGCATGAGTAATTAGTATTAGATAAGAATACTTGAAAGCCTATAAATAACCCACGACGGTTGATATGGCATTAAACAAACAAACCAAACAAAACCGTTTTTAATAGGGGTTTTGTATAGGTTTTTTTTTTTGTGTGTATGTGTTGAAGAGTTCAGTCTTCCAAGTCCCTAATAGATATTTACCACGTACCTCACGTGTACGGGTTAGTCACAAGGCCATATTAATGTGTGACCACTCACGAACCGAAGCTCATGAGTGGTGGGTGCAAAAAATGCATTGATCCCGTCAGCATTCCCCCCTCAAGGGGGCGCCTCAGGCATTGGGTAATAAACCCAGCTCTGTCCCATTAAATCGAGGGGCAGGTATTGCCTGGGGGCATAGCCTCCTGGGATCAACGCTGTTAATTACAGCAAACCTCCACTGAGGGCCAAATCTACATAATACTATTAGTCCCTAATAAGGGTATTTGCCTCATACCCCACTTGTATGGGCTGCGCACAAGGCCTCGTTTTAACGTGGGCCCACCCACAAGCTGAAGCTCATGGGTGGGGAAGAACAAAAATTGCGTCGATCCCTTCGGCATTCCTCCTCAAGGGGCGCCTCAGGCGCTGGGCAACAAACCCAGTCCTGTCCCTTTAAATCAAGGGGGCAGGTGTTGCCTGGGGAGATAGCCCCCAGGGATCGACGCTATTAATTGTACTTTACCGGTCCAGTGGCCGAAGCACACAGGACCACCGACCGAGGTCGAGTAAATAAGGTAAGTCCCTAATAAGGAGTTGATATAAAGTTAATTAAATAATCAAACCAAAGATCTACAAATTAATCAAATTTCGGCATGAAATGACTCATAAAAAGTTGATATAAATACAGATATACTATTGTTAGTTCTCCGCATGGGCATTTTGTGTGTTCTTCTCTTTTAAGTGAACTAGTACAAAATAAAAAAAACACCCTCCGGGCGATGTTTAAAATAATTTTTTTGAAACACATTGCCTGAGGGGTGGGAGTAAAAAATTCAATGTCAGCGAGTTTGTACCCTAAGTAAGTAAAATCATCAAATTCATTAAAGGATTAAAAAATAAAACAATTTGAAATGTAAACTTTAAATATGTATTAAAATAAAACAAACTATATATAGATATATAATACCAGTGATTATTTAATAAAACTTGTTTTAAAAAACAATGAAGACTGTCTAATGTTGCATGTTCAAATTTTTAGTGTATTTATTGAATAAATACACTCAAAATTTGAACATGCCAAAAATCGTAGAATAAATTTTTTCTATGATATGACGATTTTAGGTAATGTGATGTAAGCAGTGACGTAATTTTTTTACAGACAAAAACCGGAAGCGAATCTCCATTATTAATAGATACAAGTTTGTGAGTTGAACATGTCCAATGTGGTCAAAGGATGGTCTCCTCTTTTCGACTTCGATTAGGGTTAATCTTCTAAGTCCCTAATAAGGAGTTGATATTGCGTTAAACAAATAAACCAAACCAAAAATATACAAATTAATCAAATTTTGGCATAAAATAACCCAGAAGGAATTTTTGTGATAATTTGATGGTGTGGTCAAGGTAATATTTGACGTTCGAGCAAATGCGTTTTATGCAGGCGCTGTATATTATGGATTTTTTTCTAGCTTGAGTGGGTGGCTGATGTTGAAGTTTAGGATTGTGTGGTTGTCTGTGGGTTTTGGTGTATAGAGATGTGGATAATGTGTTATTTGGGGATCAGATTATTACGTCTAGGAATAGCATGGAGATGTGTGAATGTTCAATGGTGTTAAGAATAGTTGATTGATGTTAGAATTATTTACAAATGATTAGCCTGGCCTTCTGCCGTATCCTGTCTGCGATGGAAGGATTAGGTAGATACATACAAAGGATTACCATTAGATACATTAAGCCATATAATTGTTTGCCAAAAACAATGTCTGATATTGGCATTAAGTAAACCAAATAAGTGTTAACCTTCCGTAAAACCAACCAACCAACCAACCAACCAGCCTGCCAACTCATATTGGAGTTATTCGCCACGTGTATGGGGCATCCAGAGGGATCGAACTCGTTATTCAGTAGTAATGGATCTACGAAAATAGCTTATTAACCATTACACCACAATAGGATGCCTTATTTACTCGACCGTTCGGCATGGGTAGGATGTGACATAAGGTCGCAAGTATGGTATATCGAGCGAGACGAACACGCTATTCAGTCGTGATGGACATGCGGGACTTGCTTGCTAACCATTACGCCACAATGAGATACAGACAGACAGACAGACACACACACACACACACACACACACATATATATATATATATATATATATATATATATTATATAGAGAGAGAGAGAGAAGAGAGAGAGAGATATGCATACATAATATATATACACATATACACACAAATATATATAAAGATAGATACACACACACACACACACACACATACACACACACATATTTACACACACACACACACACACACACACACACATACATATATATATATATATATATATATATATATATATATAGAGAGAGAGAGAGAGAGAGAGAGAGAGAGAGAGAGAGATAGTTGGCGCGGTGGTAAGATGTCCGACTGATGACAATTCGGTCGGATTTCGAACCTAGCTTGAAGCAGTTTTCCTTGTCTAGTCACACTGATGAGCCGTGAAACGGCAAAACAAGACTGTATGTGAATGACAATGCATATGCTCTCCACCCTTGGTGGGCTGAGCTCTCTGGAAATGGAATGTTCTCTGTGTGTGTGTGCATGTGTGTGTGTGTATGAAAATGTAAATAGACACACACACACACACACACATAGACACTCGAAAGTAATCGTCTATTTACATTTTCACACACACACACACACACACATGCATGCAACATAAGAGAGCATCTATGTCACTTCACAACGGTTGCATAGCGTTTGCCATAATTTCAAACATCCAAAAGAATGCTAGTTTTTCATTCAACATTTTATAAATAGATTGACCAACAAAGCAAAAGACTCTCACCGTCTTCTTATTCTCTGTGATGAATTTATTTTTCCTCAAATTAACAAAAGCCCTGATGAAGATCTATTGAAACAGATCGAAACACTGCAGCGTTGGCGAAATAAACATCACTCGTTTTATGAACTTGTGTTTTTTTTTTCAATTTTCCTCTATATTACATACTGTCGGTTCACTTCCATTTTCTCTTCACACACACACACACACACACACACACACACATATATATATATATATATATATATATATATATATATATATATATAATATATAAGTAAAGAAATAACAAAAGACTTAGAGATTTAGCTTTATAGTCTATTTCAGGGAGCTTATAGACTATAGTCTATTTCAGGGAGCTTATAGACTATAATGCTAAATCTCTAAGTCTTTTGTTATTTCTTTACTTATATATTTGCTCTGTGACTCTAACATTAAGAGTGCACATTGAGCTCTCAAACTGCGAAGGTTTTTTAAATAAAACTCTTGTGTTCTAAGGAAGATTTCTTCTCTGGACTTTTGGATTATATATATATATATATATATATATATATATATATATATATATATATATATATATATATATATATATATATTCAGCATTAAATTTAAAGACTTTAGACATTTGCAATGAAACATTTCACCAAATGAGTGTCTTGGGAAATACTTAACTGACAAGGACATAGGATATTGGCACGAATAGCGACATGCAGAAGCATGCTCTAATCTTCGACAAACAATCCTTTTTTTAAAACTTGCATAAGCATGACAATTCTTCGCCAACAAATACCAATCGACCCCACTAATTTCAAAGTTCAGAGACAGTGTCTAAATGATGACAGGACTCACATTAACCCCAACTAAGCATTCTATCTCACCCCGCATAGTTGGCTTTTTTCCCTGTCCGAGATTTTGTTTTCTCTCGCCTGCTAATTGTCGGCTGCTTGCCAATAAATTTCGCGGTCTTTTTTTTTTTTTTTCGTCTATTTACATTAACCCTCTTTGCTTTTCTAGTTTTTTTTTTTTTTTTTCTTTTAAGATCTGATAACATCACCGAACGCCATTTTGTTTTTCTTGTTCGTCTGAATGCTGGAATTGTTGGTGTTAACCCACAAAATAAAAATATAAAGGAAAAAAAAAAAGGTCTGTCGGTTTATTGTTTGTAAACAGTGGCGACTCAGGTTTAGTTTTTCTTTGAGAATGTGGCACATTGCCGGCAAATGTACACATACGCATGGTAAACACACAAACATACCAGCTGTCTCTCATATATATATATATATATATATATATATATATATATATATATATATATATATATATATACTAGAAGTGGCTACTCGGCGTCGCTTGGGTAGAGGGGGGATTTCTTAAAAGTTAGTCTCACAGATCCATTGTTTCTTATCGCGATTGAGATCCTCGCTGGTTGCCCCATAAAAATCCCCACGGAAATATATAACAATATAGTAAGAAATTTCCATTCAATGATTTACAATTTGAAAAAAAAGAAGATATAAATGATGCAATTAATTCAATCAATCAATATTACATTTCAAAGCGAAAAAACACATATATAAAAAAACAACAAAATAACAAGCAAATGACTTTCCCTTCTGTTACTTTTCAAATTTGAATGTTTAAATATCTTCCCAAATATAAATCAAATCTTTACTCTTTTTGTTCAAAAAAAAAAAGATATTTAATGTGTATATATATTTAAACTAAGCTGTTGTACGATCGATTCACCGTCAAAATAGATTCCTGACAATATATGACAGGTAAATAAATTCCGTTTGTCAGATTTTCAGTGGTCAGGAATTAAAGCAATAATATGTTTTTATCACATTTTAAAAGAAATTCTCAACACAGTTACTCAGGGTATTTAATGTAAAAATCATCATCATAATCATATCCCATCAGTATACGGATGTATATCTCTCACCAATATCATTATATGCGCACCATAGTATCCGCTCAGAGCTAATCAATGTATATTCGCTGAATACCTACATTATATAATATGGCCCACACTGACATGCCAATGTACTGGTTTCTACAGGAGAACGTCACTTATACGTTCGTCCCCGCTTTTCCAGCAGTGCCCAGCATGTCTTGTTCGTCTATAGGAGCGAGTGCCCGTACAATTGCTTTCTTGTGGGGTGTTATTTCCACGCTTTGCTTAATATTACATATGGTGCAGCCATACAATATTGCTGCTACAACTACGGCTTGGAAGAATTGTTGCTTTTTAACTTGTCAGTGAGATCGGATTTCCATTTGACTGATAATCTGTCTATGGCAGACCATGCCTTCCTTATGCGTGCATTAACATCGCTTTCTGTGGATGAGATATTACTACCTAGGTACGTAAATTGTTCCACCGATATAAAGGCTTACCGTCGAGAGTGGGGATGTCGCCTTCATTTTTAAAACACATGAGCTCGGTTTTGTCGGATTCACAGAAGCCAATGTTCCGTGCTACCTTCTCCAGGCTATGTACAGCCCTGTCGGCTGAGGCTTTAGAATACACCGACAGCACCTCTGCAGAGGGTTAAGACCGTCCCCACCCCAAATAAGGACCACCTGTTAGCCGAGGGTGGCGACCCATGATACTTAAGGACGGAATCCTGGTGAATGAGCAGTCCATGACATGCAACACTCCACTTATACCCTTTCTTGGGCTAGACGGGCGGTCGGAGAAGCCCCCACCGATCAATCAGCTGGTCATGTCAAGCCCTAACATCTATATGATTGCCCCAACCCTATTGCCCTTATGGCAAGCCCCAACTCTTTTTATCATATGGGTGCTAGAATGTGGTGGCTGAGGGTCTTCATGTCCTGGGAATGACATTAAACTATATGATGGTGAGGTTCCAGTTCTGGAGGTCTGAGGAATGTGGAGCCCCTCTTCATCACCATTGCTTCCATGTCCACTCTGACCCGGAGTGGTAGTACCTGTTAGGGTTCCATCTCTGGGTTATTTTTTAAATGAGTATCCATTAAAATGAATTTTTTTTTCAAAACTTTGTCAACATTTAATGACCCACCAAGGTTGATTTGCCGTAAACCAAACCAAACTAAACCAAACCAAACCAAGCTATATAGCAAGGATTTGTTTTGTTTGTTTGTTTTTTGTGTTTTTTTTTTTCGGTATAATATTTGTGAATTAAAATTATTTTATTACCGATTATCTTGAGTTGATTTACAATTATTTCTCTGAATATATTTACACCAAGTTAACTTCCTTTTACTGCCAAATAGAAAAAAAAATCAGATCTACAACAGTTGCCTTTCATGTAACAGCGTGTAATTCAAGTTAAATGCCAACTCCGTAACTTTGAATTTGATTGGTCAAAGTTCGTGTCCGAATTATTTATTTTGTTTGCGAATGCACCTTTCTTCCATATACAAGTTGTTACTTTTTATTATTCTCCAATATATGGCACCCGTCAGTCTCGAGACTATTGGTCTGTGTACGGATCTCTGTATAGGTCTTATCAAAATTGTATGGAAGAACAAAAGTTTCCACGCTGCAGATCACCCCTCTTCACAACTCTAATGTTCTTCAAAAGAAGGGCTAATTGTATGGAAGATTAGCAATTTCCCATGCTACAGATCTCCCCCTCTTTTCGACAATAATGTTTCCAAGAGAAGGTTGGAATTTTATGGAAAACCGCAGTTTCCCATGCTACATATCTCCCCACTTCCTCACATTAATGCTGTCCAAGAGAATGACAGAATTGTATTGAAAATCCAGTTTCCCATGCTACATATCTCCCCTCTTTACGACAATAATGTTGTCCGAGAGAAGAAAATTGTATGGAAGAACAGAATTTTCCCATGCTTCCAGATCTCCTCTCTTCACCACACTAATAATGTTCAAAAGAAATGCTAAACATATGGAAGACTATCAATTTCCTATGCCTCAGATCTCCCCCTATTCATGACACTAATGTTGTCCAAGAGAAGGACAAATTGTATGGAAGAATGTTACATAATTATTAGATACCTAATATTTATGGCAATAGTGTAGAAATCAAAATGGCCGTTATAAGCTACAGCCCACGGCCTTGAAGGATGAGTGACAAGGCTTGACCTCAGTCCTAACCTTCCGGTGGATACCGTGAGAACCGGTAGAGAGGACCCTCTCTTCCGGTTTAGATAGTAAGTAAGTCTCAATCAGTTAGCAAGTAGGAGTCGAGCTCGTAGGACGTAAGTCTCGCCTGCGCAGATGTCTGGGTTGGGGATTGAAAATAAAGTAACATCAAAGTAAATCGAAGTCTTGTGTTTATTACCTAAAAACTAACAATGATACAGGGCTTCTGATAAGGAGAAATCCCTAACAGAAACCAGACCCGAAGTCCCCAAGAAAGTCCAGACCTTAGAAGAGACCAGACCAAGATAGATGAAGAAATAGCAAAGCCAGCCAGAAGAAAATACGACCAGAAGTAAAAGTAAGAAAAGGGTATACAACAAGAACAGAAGTTTCCTATGCTGCAAATCTCCCCTCTTCGCCACATTAATTTTGACCAAATGAAAATTACAAGTGTATGGAAAATCATCAATTTACCATGCTGCAGATCTCGCCTATTCACCAATTCATGACATGCAATACTCCACTTTGGCCCTATATTGGGCTAGACGGGCGGTCGGAGAGGCCCCCTCCGATCAATCGGCTGGTCACGTCAAGCCCTAGCACCTATATGATTTTCCCAACCGTATTGCCCTTATGGCAAGCCCCAACCCCTTTTTATCATATGGGTGCTAGAATGCGGTGGCTGCGGGTCTACATGTCCTGGGAATGACGTTAAACTCTATCTGATGGTGAGGTTCCAGTTTTGGAGGTTTGGGGAATGTGGAGCACCCCTTCATCACCATTGCTCCCTGGTCCACTCTGACCCGGAGTGGTAGTACCTGTTAGGGTCCCATCTATGGGTTAAATAGAAAAATGTATTCATAAAAAATTGTATTATCCATTAAGAATTGATTTATTTCAAAACTTTATCGGCATTAAATAACTCACTGAGGCTGATATGCCGTAAAACAAAACAAACCAATCGCCTATTCACCACACTAATATTGTCCAAGTGAATGACAAGTTTTTATACAAGGTGTGGCGTTAGTGTCACCGTAAAGATTGCCAGAACGAGCCCGAAGTTAAGGTCGTAAGTCAGCTCTTAATTTTACCACTCTATCGCAGCAAGATATACTGTCCCGCTGGTGGAGGTTTTGAATTCAGGATTTTCCTTCTCCCAAACCGGTTATCCTTTAACGATTTAATGAGTTTGATCCTCACTGGGTGCCTCACTCAAAAACTTTTGCCATAATAAATCATTTTCGGTATGTTGGAGGTGCGTGGCGTAAGGGTTAGAGTCGTGGGAAATGGACTTGTCAACCCCAGTTCAAATCCTGGATGAGACTGTTTGCATTTCATATAGCGCTAATACCCTTGGGAAAGTTATGCTTCCAACTCTTCCTCCAGCTAGGGGTAAATAGTAAGGCAGACTGGGCTTTTAACCTTGATTAGGTAATCAGTCTAGGCGAAAGAAAACTCTGATTCAAACCTGTTACTGTTACGAAATTGACCTAGTGTCCCATCCTACTCGTGCGGAGGGGTTGGTAAATATATAAAAAACATTTTCGGTAGATATTTTAGGTGCTTCGTGGTTATCGAGCAAATGACAAAACTTACAAATGTGTCGTGCGTTCGATCCTCAATTAGTATGTTACATAGTTAATAGGCCACCTATCAATTATGCACGGTGAGTGTAGAAATCAAACGTTAACTGGTAATTCTTTTAGAAGAAGTCATCGTAATTACCAGTAAAATGATAATATTTGTATAGTGGAACCTCAGTTCTCAAACCTAATTTGTTCCAAAATTGTGTTCAAGAACCGAAAGAATATTTCCCATAAGAAATAGTTTAAAGTTGATTTATACATTTTTGACCATCAGATGAATTCCTATTTATGTACCTACATCTTATCTGAATGATAAACAAGCAAGGGCTTAACCTTGCAATTGTCCATTAGCAAGAGAGCCTAACCTTTATGGGCTTGTCTCATCCAGGCCATGCTTTTTCTTCCTTGTTGATATAAGTCTTGCTTGGCACTTTTTTTTTCCAAAATAAGCCAGTCTCATCTCAATTAAACACTTGTTGGGGGAATAAAACCTTCTGCGTTAACAGTCACTAAACTTGGCAACATATTTTTCAGCTGCCCCCTTGATTGGTCGCTTCGATCGTGAGATCGTATTTATATGATAAAAAGGGCTGGGGTTTGCCAAAAGGATAATAGGGTTGAACAATTATATAGGTGCTAAGGCTTGGCGTGACCAGCCGATTGATCTGCTCAGCCACCAGGGTCTGATCCTTAGGCATCACGGATCGGCACCCACCGCCAACAGGTGGACTCATTGGGGGGGGGGGGTACACCACTGCGGAGGTGCAGTCGGTGTATTCTAAAGCCCCAGACGACAGGGCTGGAAATAGAATAAAACATTTTCTTTTGTAATATTTATATTTAGTTCTTCTTTAATAACTTTATTGCATTTTCATGACTTTATGACATTACAGAGGCAGGCGAAACGGTGCTTACGACACGCGCTTCGTGACTGATTTGAGTCGGCTAAAATCATCTTATGTTTGAGATTTCAGACAAAGAGAACCTGTAGGGTGGCTATGGTTTATCGACCATGTCCACCTCAACTCCAAGATGAAAGAAATTATAGATGTCTCTTTAAAAATCTAATCTCGCTGGTGTGGAAGGGTTATTCAGTGGTTTTTTTTTATAACTCACTGACCACGTCAGAAATGTATCGTATCGACCAAAAGAAGTTGGTTGGTTTGTTGAATTTTACGGCATGTCAACCCTTGTTGGGTTATTTCATGCTGAAGACGTTTTGTTTTATTCATTCCTGTTGGGTATTCGATTTTTCTAACTCATTTTTTTTATCTGTTTAACTCATAGATGAGACTTACCTCTCCGGGTCAGAGTGGACCTAGGAATAATGGCGATGAAGGGGTACTCCACACTCCCCAGAGCTCCAGAATTGGAATTTCATCACTAGATGCAGTTATACATAGGATACCAAGACCCTCAGCCACCGCTTTCTAGCACATATATGATAAAAAGGATTAGTTGTTTGCTATAAGCGCAATATGGTCGGAACAATCATAGGCGCTATGGCTTGACGTGACCAACCGATTGATCGGAAGCAGTTTGTCTGGCCGCCGTCTAGCCTAAAAAAAGGGCCAAAGTGTTGCAAGTCATGGACTGCTCGAACACCACGATTCCGTCCTTAAGCATTACGGGTCGCCACCCATGGCCAACAGGTGGTCCCGTTGGGAGATTTTACCCCTCTGTAGAGGTGCAGTCGGAGTATTGTACAGCCCAGCCGAGAGACCAGGACTAAATGAAGGGAAAGCTCCTTTAATCTAAAAATGAAGAAAAGAGTCCATGACTGTGTGATTGGGTTTCTTTCTCTAATCTTTCTCCCTTAGTAATCTTTAAAAATATAGTAGCTTTGGAGAAGCTACTACTCAGATAAAGCTAAAATATTACTTTTATTGATTTATCTATTGATAGATTTTAATGGCATGTCAATCCATTGAGGGTCATTTTATGCTGAATGGTTAGGGAATTTTCTTCATGGTACGTTCATTTTTTTTTTGGGGGGGGGTCCCGTAGCGTAGTGATTAACGTGCTGGACTGTGCCATCGTAGTAAGCGAATTCGACCTACAGTCACACTATTACGTTCACTTTCATACTAATACCCTTGGAAAAGGTATAAACCCCGTCAACTTGCAGCTGTGGTTTAAATAGTACCACTACTGTTCTTTTAATTTCGAACATGTAGAACGATGAAAGAACGTGCGACTTTTAAATAAGCCGTGAAGTTTGATATGCCATTAAACAAAGAAACCAAACCATACAAACCTTTATCCGTGTCAACAGTAATACGATTATAATTTATAGATTTTAGAGTGGAAGCGTGCTGGGCCCATAACCTGTTAAGTATCTGGCCGCCATCCTTGGCCAGTTGTAAATAACTTAAAGTAAATAAGTAAGTCCTGAGTTATAGAATCCTTTAGTAAGTGAATAAGTCCTGTTATAGAATCCTTTGGCAAGTGAATAAGTCCTGTGATATAGAATCCTATTGTCCATCATCCGAGAAGATCCAAGTAGTAATGCTTAGGTATGACCAGAAAAGGCCAGTATAAATAATGATATCAGCAGCAGAGCACTGCCAGTGATTGGACAAGAAGTTGGTCACATGGTTGTCGGCGAGTCTTAAGTAGAAGCGGACATCTGGCACACACCTTATATCCACAAAAATTTCAACATTTAGATTTATACATTTATATATTACAAGAAAAAACGTGATCCGTTGGGCCACCTATTGAGCTCTGGGTAAATAATTGTACTCGGGAAGAAAGTTTGTTTGCAAAACGTATTGAATTAAAAAAAATAATAATAATAACGACCGGAGAATAAAAAAAAAGCATTAAAATCATTTTGCCAAAATTTGCAATTAAGTCAAAAACTGACCCGTCATATATAAGCTAGCCGTTAGCTGCTGAAAATTAACATACGAATAGTTCAATCTACCGCTCGCACCTTCAATCTCTCTCTCTCTCTCTCTCTCTCTCTCTCTCTCTCTCTCTCTCTCTCTCTCTCTCTCTCTCTCTCTCTAATCTCACAGAGAAAACTAACATATATAAAGATTAGTTAATCAAGATATATATAGAGAGGGGGAAAGTTACAGACAGAATGTGAATTAAGAGACGGTGAGTTTTTGACTTAATTGCAAATTATGACTAATTAGAACAAAATAAAATGGAATTCTTTTCAAACATAACTTACTCCCAAAACTAAGGAATATTTTGGGATGTATTTTATGCCATTAAACTAAATAGGAAAAAAGCCTTTAGCAAACAATCATTGATTCACGCAACTTTAGTATAATAATAGATGATTTATATAATTATGATTTTTTATAGCACAGAAATTATTACGAGAGTTGAAACAAATTTACTCATGATGAATTTTCTGAATTCTATCGTACCTTTTTCAACAAACAATTGTTACCTAATCTATGCGGTGGCATAAGATTATTGTCAATCCCCTGTAATTCTGAGGGGATTACCTTTTTCATACTTATGTAAGGTAGTATAGAGATATGGTGGCGATCAGTGCAGTTGATGGCCCTAAAAGTGAGTGACGGCGTTTGACCTCACTCTCACCTTGCCTTCCGGAGATAAATCGTGGGAACCGGAAGGCATAGAAGAACCTGTTCCGGTTTAAGAAAAGTAAGGAGCTTTAGTTTAGTTTGCAGTGGACGTCAGACAGAGTAGTCGGCCATGATGCTCTGTCTAAACTGTAACTCTGCATACGCGAGCTATGTTATGTCTGGGTTGGGGATTTACCGAATAAAGTAACATTAAAAGAAAATCGAAGTCTTGTGTTTACTAAAAACTAACAATGACACAGGGCTTCTGATAAGGAGAAATCCCTAGCATGGAAAACGAGACCGAAGTCCCCAAGACAACTCCAGACGCAAGATGTTAGAAGATATACCAAGTCAAGATGATAGAAGAAATACCAAAGCCGGCCAAAAGAATAGATGTCCAAGATATAGAAGCAAGTAAGAAGTAAAGAAGTAAGAAAGGGGTATACAACATTATATCGATTTGGTACCGTGAAAACCTCAGTATATAACACAATTAAAAACTCAGAAATGACGATTCTGCAACTTCTATGATTTTTGTTTTCTGTACTTCCTATTCCAATACTTTTTTCTTCCAATTTTTTAACAATTTAAACTTAAGAAATTTCAAATTCATTCATTAGGTATTAGGTTTTGTTCTGGTAATGAATAAAAGTTTAATAAGTAAATATATCTATTTATACATATATAAAGGATAGTTAGTGTGTATGTAGTATGTGTGTCCGGTTGGACCCAACAATACAAAATTATATATATATATATATATATATATATATATATATATATATATATATATATATATATATAATATATATATATCAAATATCATCGGTTCTTGCTTTTTGCGCAAAATTAAGAATATATCTTTATATTTACGAAGATATATAAAAAAATAATAATATATAATAATGTATGCGAGACTAACTTGCTAACCTTTACACCATGTTTTTTGGACACCCCCTCTGCCCACATGATTGGGTAGCCGCTTCGAGTACTTAATATAATTAGAGATAAAGCTATGATTGAAAAAGATTGGAAAATGATATAAGGAACAGTGTTGATCCACGGGTTACTTAAACGTCTAATAGGCCCCGAAACGGTGCACATAACCTAATAACGACCCCCAAAGAATCATAATAAGGCCGTTTGCTAAACGAGGAGTTCTTCTTTTTTTTCCTTACTTAAAGTAAACTTCTTCTTCAGCCTGTTTAATATATAATATAATATATATTATTAATATAATAGATAAATCTAATAATGAGTCAGACGACCTACTATTAAGTTTCGATAAAGCTCTTCTGCTAAATCTGACTAAGTTTACTTAGCGAAATTAATATTTATTTGCCTCATTAGGCTTTATGCTTTTCTACTAGTGGTTAATGAATCAATATTATATTAATCTTATCTTATATACATATATATACATATATAATGTTTTTTATTTTGGCCAAATACTGTACAATAGATTATTTTTTTGTGGTACGAATATCTTGTCCTTTCTTTTTTCAAAAATTTTTTTTTCCTGTTGTGTGTTTGGTAGTATATTTTTACAATCAAACTTTCTGCTGGGTTTTTCTCTCCGCCAGGATCTACAACAACGCTTGGTATATTTTATATATATATAATATATATTTATATAATATATATATATATAATATTATATATATTTCTCTTAGTAGTTTCTTGGGGTGATTCTACAGTAGTTTGTTGTAGAGTTCAGGTTCCGTATGAGAGCTCAGTGTTTAATTATTGTAAACAGAGAATAAAGGAAAAAAATTTCCACCAATAAAAAAGACACTTGAAAAGAAAAAATGCAATATGATCACCCCTGAATGAGGGATGGGAAATGTATGAATATAAAATGAGTTTGGCCATGTACCTGTCTAAATAAAAGATATCAGTGGTCTGAAGAAGCTCGTGGGCATACTCGCGAGTAGAAATGGTCCATAACCACGATACCCATGGTATTTAAGGCCTTTTATTCCCAAATATATATATATGGGCGTGTGATTAATTGCCCCTGTAAAAAGGTGTCATTATCAATTTGTTCATATCTATCTATCTATCTATCTATATCAGCCTGTTTCATATCTATCTATCTGTCTACAGGAAAGCCACGAAACGGTGCACATTCTCTCATAATGACCCCAAAACCAAATACATAACAAATCAATAACAAACAAAACAAAAGAATCATGGAATTGAACTTCCCGTCGGTTTTGCTATTGGAACGAGGAGCATTCTACAGACCGCTCGCTTTCTGGTGAGTTGCCGTTACTTATCAAGTAACTTTGTTTCTCTTCTCTAAATTGATAACATAGTTCAATTTGGCATCTTCTAAGAATACAGAACTATTCGCCCTTTATGTTCTAATTTTGACAAGAATTCTGCATTTTCTGTATTATTTTTTTTTATTCCTGAATTTTCTATGCCATAGGTGTTTTTTTTTTGTTTTTTTTTTTTGGGGGGGGATTTCTTAACAATTTAAACTTTAAGTATTAACAGGTATTACGTTTTGTTCGGGAAATGAATATGTAATATCATATGAGAGTGTAATAAGTAATTGAGAGTTACCTCCCCTTTGTGTAACTATTTAGCTTTGTAAAACTATATAAGCTCCCAAAGAACTGCAAAATGTATTCTAAGTAGAATAAAGTTTGTTTTACGGCATATCAACCTCGGTGGGTCATTTAATACCGATAAAATTTTCAAATAAAGTCATTCTTAATGGATACACAATTTTTTCTATAAATACATTTCTCTATTTTACCCAGAGATGGGACCCTAACAGGTACTACCACTCCGGGTCAGAGTGGACCAGAGAGTAATGGTGATGAAGGGGTGCTTCACATTCCCCGAACCTCCCAAACTGGAACCTCACCATCAGATAGAGTTTAACGTCATTTCCAGGACATGTAGACCCTCAGCCATCGCCTTCCAGCACCCATATGATAAAAAGGGGTTGGAGCTTGCTATAATGGTAATAGGGTTGGGGCAACCATATAGGTGCTAGGGCTTAACATAACCAGTCGATTGATCGGAGGAGGCTTCTCCGACCGCCCGTCTAGTCTAAGTAAGGGTCTAAGCGGACTTTTGCGGGTCATGGACTGCTCATCCACCAGGACTCCGCCCTTCAGCATCACGGGTCGCCACCTACGGCCAAAAGGTGGCCCCATTTGGTGGAGTCTTACCTCTCTGCAGAGGAGCAGTCGGTGCATTCTAACGCCCCAGACGACAGGGCGGTAAATGAATGAATGGGGAAATATATAAGAGATCGTAAAGAAAGAAGATACGAACACAAGGAATTGATGAGTAATAAAAAAGAAGAAATAAAGTTTGTTTTTTTAATGAATAAGGAAAGAAAAGAATAAGAAAGGGAAGAAAGAAGGAAACAAAATTTAAAAAGAAAGAAAGAAATAAAGAAAAAAGAAAGAAAGAAAAAAAAATTATGAAGGTTTGATTTATAATTGACGTTATTTAAAAATTAAAATATACATAGAAATAGCATTGAAATTCTAATAAAATAATTTGTAAATCTCAAAAGTAAACAAATCATTACACCAGAGGTTTTTTGTCCCCCGTCTACCAAGTCGACACCGAGTAGCTGCTTCTTCTTAGATATAAAGCTATGAAGGAAAAAAGTTTACAGCTTTGGAAATTTATATAAGGAACAGTGATAAGAAAAAGTGCAGTTTTCAGAGACTTAAGAAATGATACTCAATACTTAACCTCCAAGTATATTAAGTATTGTTTCACAAATCGAAAATTGTCAAGTTATTTAAAGTTGGGTTACTCTTGTTCTTTCTTTAGTATCCAACGTGAGTGGGTGGAGCATCTCATACAGAATTATAAATTTACTCTTGGCGAATTTTCTGAATTCTATCTTAACTTTTTCAACTAACTAATAGATACTCAAAATTAACAGATTAAAACAAATCTTTGGCATATAAATTTTTCAACAATTTAAACTTCAAGTTTTAAATTCTGAATATTAACAGATATTTGGTTTTATTAGTAAAATACTTACTATAATTAGAGATAAAGTTATGAATGAAAATGTTTTCAGCTTTGGAAAATTGTTTTCCATATAAGGAACAGTAGTAGGAAATTTGATTCTGCTAAATATTAACCTTTATCCTATCAAATATGCAAACTGTATTGCAATTATTATTTCTAGCATTGGATGTGTTATTATTAGAGTTGAGGCAAATTTACTCTTGGAGAATTTTCTGAATTCTATCTTAACTTTTTTAACTGGCTAATAATACACAGAAATAAAGATTCTGCAACTTCTGTAATTATATTTTGGTTTTATTCCTGAACTTTATATGCCAAACCCTTTTTTTTTTCAATTTTTTAACAATTTTAAGTTTTAAATTCTCAATATTAACAGATATTAGGTTTTGTTCTGGAAATGAATAAAACTTTGAAGAGTAAATCTTTAATATAATTAGAGATAAAGCTATATATGAAAAAAATTAGACCTTTGAAAATCGTGTTTCATATAAGGAGCAGTGATATGAAGAAAAATATTAAGTGCAGTTTTCAAAGACTTAAGAAAGAATACTCAATACTTAACCCCAAGTATTTTAAGTATTGTTTCACAAATAGACATTGGCAAGTTATATAAAGTTGGGTTACTCTTGTTCTTTCTTTAGTATCCAACGAGAGTGGGTGGGGCATCGCATACAGAATTATAAATTTAGAATCATAAAGTTTTAAATATCATAATATCTGCAATGTCTAGAGGACTAAGATTCCCAATATTAAAAGTACAATTATATTAATATTTCAAGACAACTATATACACTAAACCAATGGTTCCCAACCTTGTTTTGGCTATGACCCACAGAAGCATATCTAAAATCTTGATGCTTCCATCTTTGCTGTGGCATATAATTCTTAATTTACAAATATATATATATATATATATATATATATATATATATATATTCCCATGGTGTAATGGTTATTGTTGTACAGAATGGAAACTGTTATATGATTTTGAACTTTATATGCCAAACCTTTTTTTTTTTGTCAATTTTTTAACAATTTTGTTTTAAATTTTCAATATTAACAGATATTAGGTTTTGTTCTGGAAATTAATAAAACTTTAATTAGTAAATGTTTAATATAATTAGAGATAAAGTGATGAAGGAAAAAGTTGACAGCTTTGGAAAATCCTGCTCCATATAAGGATCAGTGATATGAAAAAGATTAAGTGCAGTTTTCAGAGATTTAAGAAAGGATACTCAATACTTAACCCCCAAGTATTTTAAGTATTGTTTCACAAATAGAAAATTGTCAAGTTATATAAAGTTGGGTTACTTCTATCTTTCTTTAATATCTAATACTAACAGTTATGGAAATGAATAAAACATTGATTAGTAAAGACTTAATATACTTAGAAATGAAGCAATGAACGTGAAAAGTTTACAGCTTTGGAAAATGGTGTTTCATATTAGAAACAGTGATAGGTATTTAACCCAAACCGTTCGCCACGGTTTGGGATGTGGCACAAGGCCGCAAGTATTGAGTATCATGAAGAACAGTAGTGTGAGAAAAGTCTAAAAGTTACAACAGATGTACTAACCTTTGCACTTTCACCGTTCGTAACCGCTTTGGATAGACGACAACATTGCACCGAGACGATCTTGAATGATTGCAATGGACGAATGCGATGTCAGTCCTGAAAAACAAAAAACGCGGGAACGGAATTATTCTAATGTGATTTGCACATTTCCCTTCAGCCGGTGTACACATTTTTTCCCTCAAACTTCAATTTGATATGAGTGACCCCCACTCCATTCCCGCTCCCCTGCACACGACTTCTTACAAGTCTCGACCGGTTTGGTGTGTGGCCGAGAGAAAGAGAACTACCTTCTGCACCTGGACATGAGAGGAGTGCTTGACGGTGGGGTGGGGCGTGGCACGGTCACAGAGGAAGGAACGAATGAAGGAAGGAAGGAAAGAAGAAGGGAGGGAGGTAGGGGGGTAAGCAAGCCTATAAGACCACGCGAATACTTTTCGCATTAATACCATCGTGAAATGCGGCCGTTTGAAAAAATAAATACACTATATTCAGGTTAATTGGGACAAGATGAGACTGTGGCATTTCGGCTAATTTAGGTGTTTGACCCAATTATGCGAAGTGCTCATTCGGTAGAGCACTGCCAAGGAATCGAAAGATTCCTAGTTCGATACCTGTCCCCGCCAACTCAGCACAGGATTTGCACAGATTGGATAATCTGATCTGGGAGGTAAAGTGGAGAGCTGACGGTAGGTGTGGGTCTCCACCTTAGCAAAAACAATCTCTCTGGTCTATAGCTAGCAAAAAATGCGTTGATCCCGTCAACATTCCTCCTCAAGGGGAGCGCCTCAAGCACTGGGCAATAAACCCAGCCCTGCCCCTTTAAATCAAGGGGACAGGTGTTGCCTGGTGGAATGGCCTCCTGTGATCAACGATGTTAATTCGTAAGATCTAGTGGTCGAAGCTCACCGGAGTTCGAGGTATTGCCTCATACCCACTTGTATGGGCTGGGCACAAGCCTCGTTTTAACGTGGGCCCACCCACAAGCCGAAGCTTATGGCGGGAAAGAACAAAAATTGCTTCGATCCTTCAGCATCCCCCTCAAGGGAGCGCCTCAGGCGCTGGGCAATAAACCCAAGGGCAGGTATTGCCTGGGGGATAACCCTCTGGGATCGACGCTATTAACTTGTAAGGTCCAGCGACCGAAGCTCACTGGACCCCCGGTCGAAACCGGAAGTTCGATATGTTGGACATATCTACGTACTTCATTTTCGAAGATATGTCTCTTTTCAAAAATATTGAAATATTAAAATCTTAAAAGCTATATGAAATATTATAATATTTACATCGTCTGTAAAAAACAGCTGCATCATTCATACATTATGGTACCGTTAATTTTGGGTTGTATCGATTGTCTACCCGTGTTTTCATGCCCGAGAAATGAATGAAAAAGAGATAGATACATATAATTAGCCAAGGCTAAGCTTTATAATTTACTGCAATTTATCGGTTCAGAAGGCTAACATAAAAACAAACTAGGCTAGCCTAGGCAAAGCTTCATAATTTACCGAAATGTACCGATTATGTAGGCTAACATTTAAAAAAATTGGCTAGGCTACCGGTTGTAAAGTAAAGTCGTCGGGTTGCCTAAAGTCGGTATCAGCCAGACAGTGAGAGAGTCTATCCCCTTTTCACTAGCGCTAGACCAAGGAGATTATTTTCGCGTCTGAGGTGGAGCGCCACACCCACCATCAACTCCTCACTTAGACTTCATAATTTACCGAAATTTACCTATTACGTAGGTTAACATTTTAAAAAAACACACTATACTAGACCTAGGTCGAATAATTGCATTTAAATAATAGTTTATTTCGGCTTACGCAGTGGCTCGGAAACCAATTAACGACGTAGGGTGAGGTGTAATTATCTGCTATCCAATAAAAAGAAGAAAGAAAAGAAAATATAATCATATATAAATAAAATATTTTATTGCATTTCACTTAGCGCTAATATCCTTGGGAAAGGTATGACTCCTACCCTCCCTCTAGCTATGGATAAATAGTAGGGGTCTTTAACCTTGGTTAGGCAACCGGTCTAGAAGGAAAAAGTACATTAATATTTTTTTTAAATAAAAGCTCTTACACATAGACACAAAAACAGTAAATGTAGACTGTGCGGTGACAGAGATGAGACTGTAAATCATGTATTAAGTGAATGTAGCAAACTAGCACAGCGGGAATACAAAGCGAGGCACGACTGGATTGGGAAGGTGATCCACTGGGAATTATGCAAAAACATAAATTTTGACCATACAGCAAAATGGTATATGCATAAACCAGAATCTGTTCTTGAGAATGAAACGCATAAAATTCTCTGGGAATTTGAGATAAAGACGGATTACCCTATCCCAGCCAGGAGACCAGACCTAGTGTTGATTACACAAAAAAAATAAAACATGTCAAATTTGTTGACTTTGCAGTTCCAGCAGATCACAGTGTGAAGCTGAAGGAAAATGAAATGATGGATAAATACCTAAACCTTGCCAGAGAATTGAAAAAGCTGTGGAATATGAGAGTGAAAGTGATACCAATTGTAGTTGGTGCACTTGGAACGTTCCCAATAAACTTGGAAAAAAGACTGGAGAAACTGGAAATCAGGGGAAGAATTGAGACCAGCCAGACTACTGCATTGCTGTAATCGGCTAGAATACTCAGAAGATTCCTGGAAACCTGAGAAGACTTGTTGTCGCTCAGACTCCAGTGAAATACCATCAGCTAAAGCTGATGTTAAACACTCAAAAGGAGTGAAAATAATAATAATAATAATAATAATAATAATAATAATAATAATAATAATAAAACGGATCATCTTATCCCAGCAAGAAGACCAGACCTAGTGTTGATAAACAAAAAAGAAAGAACTTGTCAACTGGTGGATTTTGCAGTGCCAGCAGATCACATGGTGAAGCTGAAGGAAAATGAAAAAATAGACAAATATCTGGACCTTACCAGAGAACTAAAAAAGTTATGGAATATGAAAGTGAAGGTGATACCAATTGTAGTTGGTGCATTTGGAACAGTCCCAAAAGGATTGGAAAAGGGTCTGGAATGTTTGGAAATCAGAGGAAGGGTTGAAACCATTCAGAACACTGCACTGCTGCAATCTGCCAGAATACTCAGAAGAGTCCTGGAGACCTGAGGAGACTTGTTGTCACTCAGACTCCAGTGAAATACCATCAGCTAACGCTAATGTTAAACACTCAAAAGGAGTGAAAATAATAATAATAATAATAATAATAATAATAATAATAATAATAATAATAATAATAATAATAATAATAATAATAATAAATAAATAAATAGATAAATAAATAAATAAAATTCGGGCAGCAAAAGTTTTTGAAAATGTTAAAGATATGTTCAAAGTGTGCATGCACAATCGCTTTGAACATATCTGTAACATTTTCAAAAACTTTCGCTGTCCGAAGATTGCTCCACTTAAACAATTAAGTTTGGATAGCATGAAACCAATGGTAGCAGACTTTTTTTCCATACAAATAGATATTTACAAAATGTATATATATATACTTATATATTATTATCATCATTAATATATATATATATTATAATAATATATATATATATATATATATATTTATATATATATATATATATATATATATATATATATATATATATATATAACTATAGCCTGGGATGGTCACCGCTTCAGCTTTCACTGGAATGGTGCGCCAAATTGCAGTAGTATTAGGAGAGTGCTCGATATAAAGAATAGAGCTATTATATAATATAATAAAATAAATATATAAAGGTATTACATATCTATTTATTTGATGGCAATAGAACAGTCACAGCCTTAGGTTTCATACATGCAAAATTGCATGCATTCATCAGGTGACGTTGATCCGAGCGATTTTGCATGTATGAAACTTAAGGTTGTGACTGTTCTATTGCCCTCAAATAGATAGATATGTAATTATATATATATATATATATATATATATATATATATATATATATATATATATATGTGTGTGTGTGTGTGTGTGTGTGTGTGTGTAATTAAACAAAAGACACATCTCCTGTTTAACAATTTTATTTTTTATCTTTTCTAATTTTCTGGCCAACTTTTTAATGTTTTTGGTGGATAAGAAGTCGGCTTAATGAGGTTTTAAATGTCCCTAGGAGATTGCAGTCTCCCAAATGATAATTACATTGGATTCACCTCAACCACATTGTCAAGGCGCCTAACCTTCCATTTAACAGATTCACACACCTAAAATTACATTCATGCCCCCACTCTAATTACCGAAATATTCTAACGGAAAATACACATTCTGCACAAAGAAAAAAATAAACAAAAACTCCAAATACTAGAAGCTTTATACATAAAACAATACAAACCATTCTTAAACAAAATTAATTTCCAATACAGTACACACATCTAAAATGCCTATAACACCTTTCTCACCAATTCTTCTCCTTCCAGCCTCCATATTAATATGATTTAAAATAAAAATTTTAAAAATTTTAAAAATTAAAAAAACTGATGATGGCACTTTGAAGTGCAGAAAGTACTCGGGAACTGAACTTTGGTGGACTTATACACCAATTCCACACAAACATTAAAAATTTGGCCAGAAAATTAGAAAAGATCAAAAATAAAATTGTTAAACAGGAGATGTGCCTTTTGTTTAATTCTACATGTATAAATGAAAGAATGCTGCCCAAATACACACACACACACACACATATATATATATATATATATATATATATATATATATATATATATAGTCACAGTTGACTATCTTGTATAGATATGACTTTTTTCTATGTTGACCAAGAAAGAACAAAAAGTTTTTTTTTTTTACTGCTGATCCTCGGTCGTTTGTACAATTTTTATGTGGGTCCCATTTTCCTAGATTCTGAATTTTCCTAAGGCCTATAATCGACGTTCTACAGTTGACTGACTGCACAAGCAATAAAGATATCCTGTGAAACGTATTCCCTTCACCAAAACATTAGATTTGTGCTGGCCACTTAAGAACCAATTAAGAGTCAATAATTGCACATACGAAACAGATATTAAGTTTGGTTTCGTTTGGCACAAGGTAATAACGGTTAGCGGTATAAGTGCACTCGCACTGGTTTTTCGAAACGAGCTTGTTAACCACCACTGCCTAAACGTTCACCGGGATTTTTCATGAAACCTCTTCAACTTGCAGTAAAGTAAAGTAAAGTCGTTGGGGCGGCCTAATGTCGGTATCAGCCAGTCAGCGATGGAGTCTATCCCCTTTTTAATAGCGCTATACCAAGGAGATTGTTTTTTAGCGTCTGAGGTGTAGCGCCACACCTACCATCAGCTCCTTACTTTACCGCACAGATCCCTGTGCGACTCATACGCTGAGTTGGCGAGGACCGGTATCGAACTAGGAACCTTGTGGTTTCTAGCCGAACGCTCTACCGACTGAGCTAACCCGGCCCATTTATTACAGTAATTCTCCCCTATTCTGTAAATTAAACAAAATACTTATACAAGATAAACAAGATATACCTATACAAGATAGAAGATATACAAGTGAACAATATAGGAAGTGTTTGTGTTGTAATGGTTATTGTCGTGAGGAAATTGACACGGCGAAACGAGTTCAAATCCTGAACACGGCGGTTTGTATTTTACATAGCGCTAATTGTTGCGATTTTGGCCACCATTTTAGGCGTTTAGTTCCCCTGTTGGTAAATCCAATGATAGAAAAGGGTGTAGCTCCTTGTAGCAGAAAATCTATTGTATTCCTTGGTTTATTCCGTAGGAAAAGAGTGCTGCTCCTTGTATCCGAAAGTGTGTTGTGTTCCTTGAGATCCACCTATCCTGTGTTTTTCCACAACCGTTAGTTTGAATTTATGGGCCGGGTTAGCTCAGTCGGTAGAGCGTTTGGTTAGAAACCACAAGGTTCCTAGTTCGATACCGGCCCTCGCCAACTCACCGTATGAGTAGCACAGAGATATGTGCGGTAAAGTAAGGAGCTGATGGTAGATGTGGCGCTTCACCTCAGACACTAAAATAATCTCCTTGGTCTAGCGCTAGTGAAAAGAGAATAGTCTCCCTCGCTGATTGACTGATACTGACTTTAGGCCACCCCGACGACTTTACTTTACTTACTAATAGACTACCTATCAATTATGTAACACTATGATCCCAGGTAGAAAAGCCTAAAATTCGAGTATACAAACAAGAAGAATGAGGATTATAACGCATTGCATTTGGAACTTTAGATATTCTAAAAGATTCTGTCGATTGGAATAATCTAAGAAAGAAAGAAAGAAATATGTTTATTTTCAGACATTACATTTTTTACAAAAAAAAAACACAACAAATGATTAATGGGTAGGGATGATCACTAATTAGGACGAGCCTATTCTAGAAGTGACCACCTCTGCTATTCCATAGGTGTCCAGCTTTAAAATATTTTAACAGGTATATGTAATTCTTTAAAAAACAAAGGTTATTAATTTTAAATATACAGTAGAGACTGAGTCTTTTTTTTGTTGGTATTTGATTACTTCACTATCTTTTAAACCAACCAATAGTAATTCATCCATTAAAGTGAGACTAGTCTCTCTCGAGTCATGGTCGTTTTTGTCTTCTTCTAAGTCGTCTAGGTCGGAATTTTCTACCCCCCCCCCGACTTTTTCCGTTGTATCAGGTGAACATTTCAGTGTGCTTGGCACATGGAATATTCTCATAGATTCTCATGCTATGAATATTCTCAACGATTTTCGCGCTTAAAACAATTTCAAAGATTCCTGCGCTTGGAACAAAACACAAAGGTTTTTTTTGCGCTTGGAAAAATCGCAAAGATTCTTACGCTTGGAATAATCTCAAAAATGCTCACGTTTGGAACATATACAACGATTCCGATGCTTTGAATAATCTCAAATTATTGCGCTTTGGACAATTTCAAAGTTTCTCGCGTTTGGAATAATTGTTACATAATTGCTGGGTAGCCTATTAATCATGTACAATAGCATAGGTTTTAAAATAACGGGATACAAGATGTAATCCTGTTTTGACCTACGCTTCCAGTTCGCCAGTGCGAATGTGGTAAGTTAACTAGAGAAAATCAGTTTGTTTACTAACGACTGAACGAGACGGATCGCCATAGCATCTCTTGTCCAAGTAGCTAAATTCTCACACCCGTGTTTGTGATCTAGAGTATTAAACAAATAAATATATATGAGCTCAAAACAAAGAAAAGTCCTGTGTCGCTACTAAGAACAAATAAGCAACACAGGTACAGAAGATCCAGCCCATTAAGACACATCTATCAAATCCAAACACCAACAGATCCAGGATAACAGAAAATCCAGCTAAGAAGATACCAGCCCAAACTAAGACGGAAGACAGCAAGATAGAAGAAACAGAAGTTAAGTACGCAAACAAAGAAGTCAAGTAAACCTGTGTTCAACCACGGGTATACAGGTATGCTCTACAGAACAAGATAAGTACGCGACAATCTTTAGATTGTTATGTAACACAATCTCAAATATTACCACGCTTCGAAGAATCTAAATAATTCTTGCGCTTGGAACAATCTCAAAGATTCTCGTATTTTGAATATTTCCGTGCTCGCAACAGTCTCAATGAGTTTTATGCATGGTATAAATCCCTGAAAGGTCTCGCGTTTAGAAGAGTTCCAAAAAGTCTGGTGATTTTGATTTTAGGCTTAATAAATTCCGGTGCTTGGAAGAATCCTTAAGAGTACTAGCAAATATATGCACCCTCCGGGTGCAAGTATTTAAGTTTTAAGGTAATAAGATATTATACTAAATTAGAAAGGCTAATGAAACTAAATAAGAATGCAGATAAAAAGATTTGAAACAGAGGGGGGTATAATCGAAAAATAGAACAACTGAAACTTACTATTCACCACCCATCTTTATTACTAAATTTTCCTAATTTAACTATTTAGTTAAAATGGGAAATAAATAATAAAATTACAGTTGATCTCTTCTTAATGGATTTTTTTTAAAGATTTATTGAAGAAGATTTTTGCTTATATTCATTAAGATAAAACCAACAATTAGAAATCAATACTACCAAGCGCATATTTATTAAAAATCAAATTTTTAATATCACTATGCAAATTAGCCTTCCCGTTCACACTGTAAACCGCTATTTTTGTTGTATATAAGTACACTCGCATGTTATTAGTATGCAGATGTGGCCAATAGTATTAATAATGTATAACAGTTTTATTGATAATTGAGGTTTAAATAAAAATAAAATCATGGAGAATGTGACGTAAATAAGTAAAGGAATTGAGTGGTAATATAGTTTCGGTTACAGACAGAAAAACACACAATCTCTATTATAATAAGATTTCGCCTGAAATTGTCCCAAAGAGTCTCGTGCTTCCAACAGTCCCGAATTATCTCTAGCATGGAACAGTCCCAAAGGGTTGCGAGATTGAAACAGTTTCCAAGTATCTGACGCTTGAAATACTCATCCGGGTAGTCTCCTGCTTCGATCAAGTCCCAACGAGACTCGCACTTAGAAACAGACACGAAGAGCTTTTTTCAAAGAGATTGAAAGAACCGGAGGTCTTTGTTGTAATTGAAAATATAGAAGCGACGATATTGAGAAAATTATTGGAGCATTGAGGAGACTAGCTTGATCCCTAGTGAAATCCACCAGAAATGACTGGTGCGAAAACTCAACGAGTACAATATTATAGTAACGCATTAAAAAATAATTGCTATTTTTTTCATTGACACTAATAATCAGAAGATGCTTCATACTTGGTTACATTCCCTATCGGCTAGGGTTTTATGATACACAGACTGCACCTATGCATATGGGTAAAAACCCCTTCCCCCAATAAGAACACCTGTTGGCCGTGCGTGGTGACCCGTGATTTTTAAAGATGGCACACTAGTGGCTTAGCAGCAACACTCTAGTTTAGCCTTTAATTAGACTAGACGTGCGGTCGGAGATCCCCCCCCGAATCAATAGGGTGGAAACGTCAAGAACTAGCACCTATATGATTGTCCCAACCTCTATTGACCTCATGGCAAACCCCAACTCTTTTTATCATATATGTGCTAAAATGCGATGGCCGAGGGTCTTAGTGTCCTGGATATAATGTTAAACTCTATCTGATGGTGAAATTCCAATTCTGGAGTTCAGGGGAATGTGGAGTACCCCATCATCCCCATTACTCCCATGTCCACTCTAACCCTAAAGTCCAAATTTGGTTCCACCCTACTTCTGGCTTTTCCCAACCTAAAAAAGGGTGATTTTCAACCGTGGACAAGATTAAGGAGAATTCAACGAGACAGCTGATGGTAATCTCCAAAGTGGACTTAAATGACTGTTTTAAGAATAGGAAATGCTATTGTAATAAGTAAATTACCAATGAGAGAATATCAAAGGAGACTAAGGTGCCATTGTCCTAGGCAGGCTGTTTTTTATTCATTTTTAATGGCTAGGTCATTTTCGTTCAGACCTCGTACATTTGAGCTGAAGCTGGCATTTTTATTTCCTAGCTTATATTTTTTCTTGCGATCAACCATTAAAACTCAATCGAGAGAATAGAAAGGGGTGAAGATGGTAGGATGAGGGTCTCTTTTCTTTAGTATAAAATGAATTGAAGAAGAGAAGAAGAAGAAGAAGAAGAAGAAGAAGAAGAAGAAGAAAATAATTATAAAGGTGAGGAAGACGGTACTACAAAACAAGAAAATAATTAAGAGAAAGAGAATTTTAAAAAGGAAGAAATTTTGAGGAAATAAAGAAAACGGAGAGAAGAAGAAGAAGAAGAAGAAGAAGAAGAAGAAGAAGAAGAAGAAGAAGAAGATAAAGATGAAGAATGAGAGAAGTTAAATAACTAAAAAAAGGAAGAAGGAATTACGAAACAAGAAAATAATAAATCGAAAGAGAGTTTTTTTTTAAATATAATAATAGGAAGAGATTTGGAGGAAGGGAAGCCCATCGAGTGAAAAAGAAGAAAGAACACAACAGGTGGGAAGGCAAAACGGATTTCCATTAATAAACGAATAGCTTTATAATAATGGAAACCTACGGCCGTCGCCCGTTTAATGTTTGCGAAATCCATCGAGAGACATCCGCTATGAGTCAAATGATATTTCCCTTAGCTCAATTGGACGATGCCGGTAATGGCGGAAGCTCTGATGACTGGAAGAAGCTGAACAAGAAACAGCAGCAGCAGCAGCAGCAGCAAAAGCAGAAATTATCGCTTTCTTCTCTTCTTTATTTTTCTTTTCTTTATTTCTTTTTTTCTTTTTTTTTCTTTTCTTTTTTTACCTTTTTTTTTTTACCTTTTCTTGCTCATTTTATTTACTTACTTTTTGATACTTCAACTCTTTTTTTCCCACTCTGAGCTTCTTTTACGTTTTTATCAACTATTTATGGTTTCACTGAGGGCCGGTTTAGCTCAGTCGGTAGAGTGTTCGGCTAGGAATCACAAGGTTCTTCGTTCGATACCGGCCCTCGCCAACTCAGCGTATGAGTAGACCCCAAGGGGCTTAACCATGTGTCACATACTGCTCGTGTGGAGGGGTTAGTAAATATCCAGGGTGACTGAAAAGTAACTCCTTATTTTAAACTATTTATAGATTTTTTTTTATATGCAGTTACATTTTTCTCATTTCTTTAATGTATGTCCTTAGTAGATGGTGATTAAATCTGTGTTGTTTTTCTTTTCAGATTAATCATTTCGTTTCAAAATTCGAAGTCCTATAAAAATGTTTAGACGTTTAACTCTAAAAGGGCATACCCAGCTAGAGGCTGGAGGCGAATGCTGGTGCCCATATAGAATTTTAAATAAAACTACGTTATGTAAACTTTATTTATTTATTTCTCTGAATGTTTGAGATGAGGCTTGAAGATTAGTATTATTAGTGTTATTCGGACTATTGTCCTCATCATTGTTATTTGTACAACGTTTTGGCCGATATACCCTCCGGCCTTCTTCAGGTATTTCTTGTCAGACTCGGGAACCTTCTCGAACTTTATTTTTTATTTTTTATTTTTTTCCTCAATTTCCACTCTGAGCAAAATATTCAACAAGATTTTCTATCATTTTTTAATGGTTAATTCTCGAGATATTTGGAATTGACGAAAATGGGTTGACTAAAGTTAGTATGCAGATTAAACTAATATTAGTTTAATACCTCTGATCTAATAAAAACTATTTTTTTCCTTTTGTCCATTATACAGGGTGATTGAAATATAACCTATTAATCCTTTTTTTTTATATGCAGATACATTTTTCTCAATTCTTTCATTTATATTCCTTGATATATGCTAATTTAATCTGTTTTTGTTTTGTTTTTGTTTTATTGGGTTTGGTTTGGTTTGTTTTTATGGCATATCAACCTCAGTGGGTCATTTAATGCCGATAAATTTTGAAATAAATTCATTCTTAATGTATACTCAATTCTTAAAAAATACATTTTTCTATTTAACCCTAACGTTCTACCACTCCGGGCCAGAGTGGACCAGGGAGCAAGGGTGATGAAGGGGTGCCCCACATTCCCCAAACTCACCATCAGATAGAGTTTAACGTCATTCCCAGGACATGTAGACCCTAAGCCACCACCTTCTAGCACTCATATGATAAAAAGGGTTGGG
>CM042142.1:51879283-51894283 GCA_023376005.1 Doryteuthis pealeii
CCGTTCCAAGTGCACCAAACACAATTGGTATCACTTTCACTTTCATATTCCATAACTTTTTCAGTTCTCTGGCAAGGTTCAGATATTTGTCCATTTTTTCATTTTCCTTTAGCTTCACCCTGTGATCTGCTGGCACTGCAAAATCCACCAGTTGACAAGTTCTTTCTTTTTTGTTTATCAACACTAGGTATTATTATTATTATTATTATTATTATTATTATTATTATTATCCTAGAGGTTTTTTAACTAAAGTCTGAGTAGCTTTTTACCAAATATCCAGGGTGGGGGTGACACAAGGTCGCAAGTATGAGACGTTTGAATTCATAGTTTTCCTTCTTTCCTATCATTTACCCACAGTTAGAAGGAGAATAGTTTAAATCACACCTTTCCGAAGAGTATTAAGACTATATGAAATGTAAGCAACCTCGTCAAGAATTTGAAATCTCATCGCCGAATCCATTTCCTTCAGCGATAATCATTACACAACACGCCTCCATATAAGTTATTTCAACCGCGCACAAATCTTCATTTAAATTTTAGGTTTAATTCTTTCTTCTTTTTTTTTTAAATTCAGTCTCGATACTTTTTGATCAGATGTTGTATATGGAATCTGAAACCTGAACAAGGGCAATAAACCCCGAAAACAAATCAGGAGCCAGAGTCCCTAAGGTGGTGTAATGCTTAAATTTAAGTGCTACCCAGCAACTCCTGCGACACTACCGCTGCCAAATTGCATTGAGCTTCTTACATTTCCTTTGAATCACAGCAGCGATGTGGAGAGGAGGAATTTGCGGTCTTGGCAACAGCTCATCCTCCACATCAAACCGCCCAGGTTTCGTAGTTCCACTAAAAAAAATGGACATTACTCCATCGTCTCTTGTAGACGGAAGGATGCCAACAACGTGAAAAGATGTTTTGTTCGAGCCAACGGCAAAAACTGATCAGCTTTCATTTGACCTCCAACTGATCCGAGATCACGACGAGATAACAATAATGGTAATCTGAACATTAGTTACATAAATGAGAGTAACCTCCCCTTGTTTGTTTCACTTTGAGGAAGCCATCTGTTTTGGTCGGCCATTTTCATTTCGCCGTAAATCTTCACTGAAAATACAAATTTGTTCGAATCAATACAACTGCATGTTTACACGAAAATATCATAAAATGTGTTCTTAATAACAATTAAGTTCATTTCAAATAATGCGCAAGCACAATTAAGAATACATTTTATGATATTTTCGTGTTAAAACATTCACTTGTATTGTATTGATTCGAACAAATTCGTATTTTCAGTGTAGATTTACGGTGAAATGAAAATGGCCGACCAAAACAGACGGCTTTTTCAAAGTAAAACAAGGGGAGGTTACTCTCATCTATGTAGCTAATGTTCAGATTACCACAATAATATGAGCATATAACATTTTATCGGGTGTTTTGTAACATTGTTACATATGTTATATGAAGTATATGAAACAATCAATATTTGATATCTTGTTATAATGGAGATACAGTGTTTGTCTGTAAACGAAACTACGTCATTGTTTACATCATTGTGGAATTGCTGGAGTTTATCAATGATTATTTAATCTATAATCAAATTCTTAATCCACACAATAGAAAAGATAAATCTTGTTTATTAACGGTGTCTCTATGTAAATCTAATGTTATTAGTGCGTTTAAAATCCTGCAATGTGTCTTATAAATCACTTAGAAATAAAAATTTACATAATATATGGCGTGATTAATTTGCATACTGGTTTTAACAAAACCGGGTTTAATAAATAATTACTTGGTGTCTGATATCATTATTTTATTCTCTAACGTATTAAAATCAATCATATGAATGATTTTATATAAAAACCAGTTAAAATATAATTAAAATAAGTGTAATCTTTTTATATGCATTCTTTCTAATTTAATATATTACATTACATTACAATATAAATACTTACACCCGGCAGAGGGCGCATATTCTTGCTTGTAATGATAACCTTATTCTATGTCCAATTCCTATCACTCAAACCATCAAATTAAGACGAACAAACTATACAGGACACTGCTGGAGAAGCAAGGACGAACTTATAAGTGACATTCTTCAATAGACACCTTCACATGGGTACACCAAGGTAGACCGACCAGCAAAAACCTGCCAGGATTGATGACCGATAGAGATGGATGGTGAGAGAGAGAGTCATAGGAATTCGTAGTGTCATTTTTCCTTCTCTCTCTCTCTCTCTCTCTCTCTCTCTCTCTCTCTCTCTCTCTCTCTCTCTCAAGTGGTTCGTCGGCCCTCAAAATTTTCTGACCCTCACTCAGCATCAAGACTATTAATCAAATTCCCATTAATTTGTCACGAGAGTAGAGTGTGCAACAAATTTACGTAACGAGTTACTGTAAAAAAATGAAACATAATATTGAAGCGAAGGAGTTATCCGGACTTTGGTGATAAAAAAAAATCTTAATGCTGAAATGAATCTTATACTGTACCAGGTTATATCGACAATTAAGCGTGTGGTGTAATGGTTAAAGTCATGGGAAATGGACTCGTCGCCCCGAGTTCAAATCCTGGATGTGGTAATTGCATTTCACTTAGCGCTAATACCCTTAGGAAATGTATGAATCTACTCTCCTCCAGCTATGGATAAATAGACTGGCTCTTTAACCTTGGTTGGGCAACCGGTCTAGGAGGGGGAAAACTCTGAATTCAAATCTGTTAAACTCCGCTTAAGAAATTGACCTTGTGTCACATCCTACTCGTGCGGAGGGTTGGTAAATATATATATATCGACAATTATATATTTACCAACCCCTCAGTATGAGCAGGATGCGACACAAGGTCAATTTCTTAAGCGGTGTTTAACAGATTTGAATTCATAGTTTTCCTTCTCCTAGACAGGTGGCCTTACTAAAATTGCAGAGCCCAGTCTGCCCTAGTATTTACCCATAGCTGGAGGGAGTATAGTTGGATTCGTACCTTTCCCAAGGGTATTAGCGCTAAGTGAAATGCAATTACCACATCCAGGATTTGAACTCGGGTCGACGAGTCCATTTCCTACGACTCTAACCATGATGCTACATACCTTCATAAATATACCGACAATTAAGCTAGGTTCTGTGGGGGTCTCTTGATTGGTCTTTCATGACACTTCAGGCATTTAGTACATTAAAAAATTTATTAAATTTGAACAACATTTTTCAGACAATCAACAGTTTTCATCTTATTATAATGAAGATTCGGTGCCTGTCTGTCTCAAACCGAAACTATGTCACGGCTTACGTCACAATACCTTGCGTAAGTTTATCTATGAGTATCTAATTTATTGTCAAAATCATTAGTACATAGAATAAATCTTATTCATTAATGATGTCTCAATGAAAATCTGTGTTAGGTTTGCCTCAAAACAGCCCACGTTATTAGTGCATCTAAAATCCTGCAATGTGCCTTATATATCACTAAGAAATAAAGGTTTACATAATATATGATGTGGTTAATTTGCATACTGATTTTAACAAAACTGGCTTTAATAAATAATTACTTGGTGTTATTGATCTCTAATATTATTATTTTATTCTCCATCGTATCAAAATGAATCCTATGTATGATTTTATATAGAAACCAATTAGAATATAATCAAAATAAGTGTAATCTTTTTCTATGCGTTCTTATTTAAGTTTGTTAGTCTTTCTAATTTAATATATTTCATTACATTAAACTCAAATACTTACGCCTGGTGGGTGCATATTCTAACTAGTCAAAACAATGATATCATTTTTCTATTTGGAACTTATAGTAAAGCTGCATGATAAACAACATTTTTGATTTTCCTATTTGGGGAACAAATAGCTTCTGCAATAGGCAACAATGAACTACTGCAAAAACTCAGAATTGATCGCTGTATTTAAGTATTATATTAATATTTATGCTTACCTTTTAAAAGTTCAGCAATAATTCTTCTGCTGCCATTTAATTCTAAACACAATGTGATATACGTAGGTCCTTACATTCAATTTACTAACAATTATTTTTTATTTCATGGCTGACTTTGGCTGTTATAAAAATTGTTATCGTACAAAATGTTTCGTCACACATAATCACATAAAAAATAAACTCCAAAAAAACAATCGCACTAATTAAAACTTGGGAAATACAAAATTTCAGTATTACTGATCAGGATTTGGCCCGGAATTTTTTTTTTAATTTCTTCACGGAGACAGCCTCATTCCAAAATGGCATATTTTATTAGATGTGAGGTTATTTCCTATAAGTCTAACATAAACAAAGGGGAACATTCTTGACTGATAAATTATTTTTTATTTTCCCATTAAAGTAACCCTAAACCCTAACCCTAAACCCTAACCCCGTCTTCTTTTCTCCTAGTAGATCAATAAATAAATAAATGATTTATAAGTCAAGAGGGGTTCCCCTTTATTTATGTCAGACTTATAGGAAATAACTAGATGTGTGGTGTCTCTGTCTATCTGTCTGTCTGTCTGTCTGTCCCTGGATGCAATTGAAAACAAAGCCCTACACCAAGATTAAACAAAAGTTTTCTGGGGTATAATGTTATGATGAATCCAGTGGTTATATTTATATTAATTTGTGGTCACTAGGGACCAAATTACCGACTGTGATATGAGAAAATAGGAAAACAAGTGTCGTTTCATTCCTTGAGGAAGAACAGTAGTGATACTATTTAACCCATAGCCGGGGGATGAGAGGATATTAGTCTGAAAACATAGTATGACCGGAGTTCACACTTGCTTATTACAATGTCGCATTCCTGCATGTTAGCCACTATACCATGGATACTGTCCGCTTGAATCAGATAAAAAAATTATACAGAATACATGTACCTTAATAATAAATAATGACTGGAAACTATTTAGTAAACAACGAGTAATATTATATAATTTTATCAGTCTGATAAATTATATAAGATAAAATACCCTCATTTTTTGTTACGTTTTTTCAATAAGAAAAATAGCAGTGTATCGTATAAAAAATAATAGAATAGAATGTAATGAATTATGTGCTATACTATGCTTACATGTTTATTTTTTTATATAAATATTATTTTTTGGTGTAATAAATTTTGAAACTTAAATGTTTTCAGTGGACTTATTAACATAAGCGTATCTGAATGTCGCTCCTACATCAAATTTTAGCTCGAAAAGACAACAGAAAAATTGATTGAGTGATAGCTCGTAACTTGGAAAATTCGTATGTCAAGGTACTACTGTAATCAATAATTTACAAATAATTTACAAAAATCTGACTGTATTCTACACAAGCATTCGAAGCTTTAAACAAATCCTTCAATCTTGAGAGCCCTGTCGGTGGGGGCTTTAAAATACACCGACTGGGCCTCAACAGAGAGGTGAGACCCCATCGCAATGGGACCACCTGTAGGCGGTGGGTGGTGACTCGTGATGCTTAAGGATGGAACCCTCGTGGCTGAGCAGACTATGAAATGCGACATTCTAGTTTGGCTCTTAGGCTAGAGGGGCGATCTCAGAAGCCCCTCCGATCAATCAGCTGGTCACGCCAAGACCTAGCACCCTTATGGCAAACCGCAACCCTTTTTATCATATATGTGCTAGAAGGCTGTGGTTGAGTGTCTTAGTGTCCTGGGTACGATGTTAAACCATCTGTTGATGTACCTAGGTCCACTCTAACCCGCAGTGGTAGTACCTGTTAGGGTCCCATCTATGTAAGCCATTTTTTATCGACAAGTAAATGTAAATATTTAGCCCCCCTCCTTTAAAATATTTTTAAAACGCCTTAAGCGCTGGTTGTTTTTTGTTTTTTCAATATTTTCAAAAATATGGCTTACTTTTAACGCCTTCAAACCACTAAAAAAAATAATTTGTCGATAAAAACGCCTTCAATCGACAAATTATTTTTTCATATACAGCAGGCACCGCTTCAGCTAGGGACTTCATTCGTAGGTGGGGTTGTTTTTATTTTTTTTTTTTTTTTTCAGCTATCAGTGCCTAGCGTTTTTTTTTTTTTTTTTGTTTGTTTTTTTGTTTTTTTTAGGCAGGAGACCGGGACGCAATTCTGCGAATAGCACTGGTTGGGAGAATATCTACTAATGTTTTCCAATTCTTCATAGAATAAAATGCAAATTGAATATCGACTAAAATAATGTTTCCATCTTTGTCATAAAGATAAGTTTTTTTGAGTTTATTTATTGTCTGTTTTGTGGTTCACAGTGAACCAGTCCTCGAAAAGACAGTAAAAATAATCGACTAGGTTGATCCGATTAAGTAGTACGGTCTTATATAATGATATAATAATAATAATATCTTTTCAGCTAGTATATTAGGTCTGAGACCTGTCAGCTGTTCCTTATAAACATCTTTATCTTAATTCCACAGAATATTTATAATCTTTCCACAGATTATCTAATATTGCCTTAAAAGAGTTTAGCGATGGGGCATTCACTACTGATGATGGTAGTTTATTCCATGTATTCACCACTCTGTTACTGTTTATTTTGTCTTGCATTTGCTTTACAAATTTTTTTAAAAGAGTTTTAACTTATGACCCTGGTATTGATATTTTGAGCAATGTTTAGTAGATCAAAGTTCGTTGAATAAAATCCATGTGTATATTTGTAGACTTCAATCATATCCCCTCTTGTACGTCGATAAACCAAGCTTGGTAAGTCAATGTTCCTAAGTCTTTCTATGTACGAAAGGGTTTTTAAATCATACCTTACCTTAGCAGCTCTCATTTGAACTCCCTCAATGAGTTGTCTTTAAGTGTCTTAAGTGTCTTATTTTTTATGCAACCTATTGGTACATAAAGTGTTTGATTTTTTATGGCATGTCAACCCGTCTGCGGTTATTTTATGCCTAGAGGTTAGGGAAACGCGTTCATCGTACGTTTACGTTTACTGTTGTTTAAGAATGTTTTGTACGCAGTTATATGATAATACAAATAATTTGCACACAGTTGTATAGTTCCAAATATTCGTATCTAATACAACTATTTTGCGCACAGTTGTATGGTATCAAGTATTCTTATCTAATTTAAATAATTTGCCCGCAGTTATATGATATCAAGTATTCCTATTTAATGCAACTAATTTGAACACAGTTGTATAGTATTAAGTATTCCTATCTAATGCTAATAATTAGCACACAGTTGTATGGTATCAAGTATTTCTATTTAATACAAATAATTTGCACACAATTATAAGATATGAAGTATTCTTATCTAATACAAATAATTTGCACACAGTTGTATGGTATCAAGTATTCCCGTCTAATGTGAATAATTTTTACATAGTTGTATAATATAAATTATTCTTATCTAATATTGATAATTTGCAAATAGTTATATGATATCAAGTACTATCTAATGTAAATAATTTGTACACAGTTATATGATAGCAATTATTCCTATCTAATACAAATAATATTCACATAGTTGTATGGTATTAGGCATTACTATCTAATAAAAATATTTTGCAAACAATTGTATTGTATAATATATTCCTATTTAATACAAATGATTTACAGCCAGTTATATGATATCAACTATTCCTATCTAATACAAATAACTTGCACATAGTTATATGATATCAAGTACTCCTATTCAATGTAAATAATTTGAACACAATTGTATGGTAATAAATATTCCAATCTAATACTAATAATTTGTACACGTTTGTATGGTTTCAAGTATTTCCATCTGTTACGATTTTATGGGCCATCCTTTAGGCTTCAATCAAGAGCGCTTGTCCAACAGAAATCCCTGGTAAAGAATCCTTTGGTTTTAAGTTCCTTCATCAATGATTGGAAATGAACGTCTGTTCAGTATCCGCTATTAAGTAGTCAATCGGCCACACATTATGGCTGTTGATTGACGGAGGAATAAACCACGTGACCCCGCCCAGTCTATAAATTTAGGTGGTGAATTGTAACACACCTTACATACAAAAATATTCCAACACTATCAAATACAAATGATTTGCACACAACTGTATGATATCAAGTAATTCTATCTAATCCTATTATAATGGAGATTGTGTGTTTTTCTGTCTGTAACCGAAACTATATTCCTACTCAAGTCACAATTCTCTTAGTTATTGACATCACATTCTCAATTATTAATAAAATTGTCTTACATTATTAATACTGTTAACTATGTCTACATACTGACAACATGCAATTATATTTATATATACAACAAAATAGCGGTTTACAGTGTGAACGGGAAGGCTAATTTGCATATTAATATTAAAAAATCGAATTTAATAAATATGTGCTTAGTATTATTGATTTCTAACTGTTTGGTTTTATTTAATGAATATAAGCAAAAATCTCTTCAATGATCTTAAATGAAATCCATTAACCAGAAAAATAACTGTCATTTTATTCTTTACTTCCTCTTATAACTAAATACTTAAATTAGAAAAAAATAACAATGAAAGACGAGACTGATGGAAGAGTAAGTTCAGTGTTCATTTTTTATTATACTTCTGTTTCAAATCTTTATATACTCCCTCTGTTTCAAATCTTTTTATCTGTATTCTTATTTAGTTCATTAGCCTTTCTAATTTAATACAATATTTTTATACATTAAAACTTAAATACTTGCACCGGAGGGTGCATATATTTGCTAGTAACTAATAATTTACATACGATTATATGCTTTCAAGTCATTATTTTGATTTAATAATAATAATTTTTTGGCTCACAGTTATATTGTTTCAGTTAAGCGATTATAATCATAGATAAACAATTATAACTTCAAGTAACTATTCTTAATCCAAATACAGATCTATTTGACCCATAGATGGGACCCAAACAGATACAACCATTCCGGGTCAGAGTGGACCTGGAAGTAAGAGCAACGAAGAGGTACTCCCCACTCCCCACAGCTCAAGAATTGGAGCCTCAGTATCAGACACTATATAAACTAAGAATCCGGTTGCATTCTCATTGTGTTAGGAAGTCCAAACAAAATCAGAGTTACTCCCCTTTATCAGTAGGGGACTGATGGGAAACCCGGAAATGGGGTTTCCGCCATATTACTTTTGAACTGGGGTTTCGACTGCGTGGAGGCAGCTTACCACGTGCTCAGCACGGTTGAGCTTGTTAAGTCACTTTTAGGGTAGAAGCATTCTCTACCCTGTGTTAAATAAAAGCTTGTTAATTTTCCAACAACCTGGTCTAGCATTATTATTTCACTCTTCCTTATTTTATCTGTATGTAGAAACATAACACATTGTAACAGCAGTCCATGGTAATAATGATGCTTCTATTTAGAAAGTGGTACAGGATTCTTCATTAGTATTTCATAGTTATCACTGTTGTATCGGGAAGACGCTACGAAAATATCAATTGCAAATTTTTTGTGTCATTGTGACCATAGATTTTAAACCGGTTAACAAGGGACGACATTCTGTAAAAACATATCATAAAACAACACCTAACACTTCCATGTATTTATCTTATGACCTTTCACCATGTCAGATAACATAAAGTTCGATTATTGAGAGGAGCCACACACAAACCGAAACTCATACAGTGGCCAGTGTAAAAAATAGCGTGTTATCCCTCTTTTGAGACGCTTCGGGCACCGGGTAATAAACTCAGCCCTGCCACTTTTAGACGAATGGTCAGGTGATGCCTGGAGTGTGGCTTCTTGGATTCCGCTAGTACTATGTATCTTACAGTGTTGCATAATTCGTGGGTAGCCTACGAATTATGTTTGTAAGTGTAGTTAGATTTTGAATCAAAATTCGGTGAAGATTCAAAATTGGAGGGGGTTATATTATTGACAGGTGATGACCTTTACTTAACCCCCCGACATCCGCCAATGGGAAGGCGAGAGATCGGAAATTAAGTTTTGTTAGTCAGATTTTGGCCGTTAGTCAAAAAGAGCAGACGCATAGATCCTTCGTTCATAAGATGCCAACTTCTCACCATGTGGTTGGAAATCCTTTTGGGTTGTGTTTCTTTTAATAAAGAATAATAAAAATATTAAGCCTTGCTTGTGTTGCATAGAGCCAAACGAGTTGTAGTAGTAATCATTTAGTAGTAGTAGTCGTCGTAAGTTTAGAAACAACATACGCAAGTCGTATATTCAGAAAGAGGTCACTTATTCCTTTCTAGGCTTGCGGGTCTTTTTCAGAGAGAAGGAGAGACAGAGAGAGTAAGGTCAAATTATTCTATCGTAAATTATGTCAGTACTACTATGCTTCTATGTCATTTTCTGCCTTACATCACCCAAACCATCCGAATAAGACGGACAAGACATGCGGGACACTGCTGGAGAAGCAAGGGCGAACTCATAAGCGATGTCCTCCTGTGGAAGCCAGCGCATGGGCACGCCAGTTTGGGCCGACCAGCAAAGACGTACATTGAACAGCTCTGTGCGGATACAGGATGCTGCACAGAGGATCTCCCGAGAATGATGAGCGATGGGACGGATGGAGAGAGATTGTCATGAATATCCGTGCCAACAGCCCGACATGATGATGACTACTATGCAAAACCCATACGGGGAAACGCGGAAAGCCCCCGTCTGTTTCCTACGAAGCCTAGCAAAAAAAAAGACCGATTTTTCTCTTCTTCCGTTTGTCGTCCCGAGTATGGGAGGGTTACTTCCGCTCCCCCGCAGAAACTAGAACTTCCGGTTTTATTTTTAACTTTAGTTCAGGGATCATTGGTCGGTCAGTTGAGTTCCAAACTTTAACCTATCTTTGTTCTTATTTCTTTTTCCTCTCTTTCCCAGAAATCAGAATACTGTTTTATTTTCAATCCCCAAATTCCCCGTAGACCACAATAATTACGCTACACTTGATTATTAAGCAAGAAATGAGCACAGACGACCAGTCGAAAAGAGGGAAGAAGCCCAGAAGAAGGGGATGGCAGCGACGAAGTATAACAAGTAAGAAACCATCTCCCCTCCTCTACTCCCTTTCCGGGATTTATATACCCAATGTAAAGGGCTATAACAACAGGTCAGCAGCCGAAACGACTGGACCCTGGTTCCGATGTATGATTTTGGTTTTCCGGGTTCCATTACCGACATTATTAGGGTAGCGTAGACATGAGGTCAACAGCGCTTGGTTACTAATAGGTTCTCACCTATGCAATTCTCAAGTCACGTATATATATATATATATATATATATATATATAATTATATATTGAAAAGTATACATAATTTTTTGAAAATTAATAAATTAATTAATTAATTAATTTTAATATATGTTAAATGTAAGGCTAAACATATATTAAATTCATTAATTATTAACAATTAATTTTCAAAATAGTATGACTCATTAGCACATATATATATATATATATATATATATATATATATTATATATAACTTCATATAATATTACATACAGAAATATATATATATATATATATATATATATATATATTATATATATATGAGAGAGAGAGAGAGAGAGAAAGTTGAAAAATGGAAGTGAATCAAAATATCTTGCCCTGATGATGACCGCTTTTTTGTATACTTAGATTTTTTTAAATTTTTCTATCATTATTATTTCATTTTTTTATGTATATAAAATTTTTTATTCCATTGATCAATATTTTATTTACACATAATTGTATTTAGGTATCTAGCTATCGATCCATCTATCTATCCATATATATAATATATATATATATATATATATATATATATATATAGAGAGAGAGAGAGAGAGAGAGAGAGAGAGGGGGGGGGGAGAGAAATATTGCATATGTATATATATATATATATATATATGTATATATTAGCGTAGCCGCTTTTTAAATAACATTTTTACTAGCATTTTATCCCTATCAATTAAGGGCCTAATTAGATTTGGCGCCATTTGAAAAAGATATGTCCTCTAACAAATTCCTAATTAGACGTGCACTTTATACGAAGTTAATCTTCATTTATTCGATCTGGAATTATGTTCCCTTGTTTGTAAATAAAAAAAGTTTGTTTTTAAGTCCTACACGCATTGACGAAAAAACTGCTTGCTCAAATACACACACACACACACACACACACACACACACACACACACACACACACACACACACACATATATATATATATATATATATATATATATATAAATGTCGAAATATTAGAACATAAACAAGATTAAGAACACAATAGTCATCCTTTTGATTCTGGTCTTTACTCTTTTCTATAGTTCTAAGACAACCCAAAGATATTTCCCTAATACACACACACGCACACACACACGCATACACACACACACACACACAAACACACACACATTATATTTATGTAAAAAAAATTTAGTTGTTGAAAAGTCATGGCATGGAGTCAACAGAAATAAATGGCCAGAACAACAAGAAAGAAGTACAGAAAACAACATCAAAGACAGGAAAAACATTATATAATCCTGAAAAGAACCACAGACAGGGAAATAACAGTTAATCTACCGCAAACCCAAGACAAATAGGGATGTATACTCCTCGAAATATCGGTAAATAATTGGGATTTAGAACACAATATTCAACATCTAGTCTCTGATCTTCATTTATTTCATACATTTCTTTCATGCATTTAAACAATCAAAAAATTATTTTCCCATAAATATATATATATATATATATATATATATATATATATATATATATATAATACACACACAAACACACACACATGTATATATATATATATTATACACACACACACACACACACACACACACACACACACACATATATATATATATATATATATATATATATATATAGAGAGAGAGAGAGAGAGAGAGAGAGAAGAGAGAGAGGGAGAGACTCATCAGATAAACCGACAAGCATACGTGGGCTCCACAACAACATCCTATATATATATATATATATATATATATATATATTATATATATATTAATAGACACACACACACACACACACACACACACACACACACACACATATATATATATATATATATATATATATATATATATATATATATATATATATATGTAACGTTTTCGCTGTAGTAGCATTAGTAGTTAATCCAAAAAGAAGTCAATATATTTAATAGAAATTAAATTATTTTTCTACAACTATATTATATATATATATATATATATATATATATATATATATATATATATAAAAGGAAGTTAAGCAGAACAAAAATAATAATAATAATAATAATAATAATAATAATAAATAATAATATGAAAATAATATAAATACGAACCTTAAGAATATTCTTTTAAACAGCTCAAAATACAATTAGTTGTCATTAGCAGTAGTTATTACCTTCCTACGATCGGTTTGCGCAGTATTAGGTTTCAAAGAGAAAATAATAAAAATCCGTAACTTGCTCCTCGCCAGACTGTCTGTGTATTGTTTGTTGAGTCTCCCGGTAAAACATGACAATCCCCCGGTGACACTAAACGGGGATTTGGGACTATAAATCAAATTGGGAAATGAAATGCTCACCTTTTGTAACGTGCTCCATTGGGTTTACAAGGACTGCTCTCCCAGTTTAAGAAAATAAACCTGGGTCAAAATAAAACGGGTGTCAAACGGTGACCCACCCGGCTGCTGTCATTCAACACAAGTATGATCACACAAAGTCTACCCGTCGAGATAATAGTAATAATAATTATTATTGTTGTTGTTGTTGTTGTTGTTGTTGTTAAACTTCTTTCCTTTTCTTTCTTTCTTTCTTTCTTTCTTTCCTTATTTTTAATTTCTCTCTTTCTTTCTTCCTTTCTATCTTTCTTTTCTAATTTCTTTCTTTCCTTTCTTTTCTTTTTACTCTCTCTCTCTCTCTTGGTAATTTCTTTCTTTTCTTTTCGCTTATCTCTCTCTCTCTCCTCTCTCTCTTCTCTCTCTCTCTCTCTCTCTCTCTCTCTCTCTCTCTCTTTGGTAATTTCTTTCTTTTCTTTCGCTTATCTCTCTCTCTCTCTCTCTTTCTCTCTCCTCTCTCTCTCTCTCTCTCTCACACACACACTCTCTTTGGTAATTTCTTTCTTTTCTTTTCGCTTATCTCTCTCTCTCTTCTCTCTCCTCTCTCTCTCTCCTCTCTCTCTCTCTCTCTCTCCTCACACACACACACACGCGCACACACTCTCTTTTGGTAATTTCTTTCTTTCGTTTCTTTTCTCTCTCTCTCACTCTCTCTCTCTCTCTCTCTCTCTCTCTCTCTCTCTCTCTCTCTCTCTCTCTCCCTAATTTCTTTTTCTTCTAATTCTTTTTCTGTCGTTTTCTTTTCTCTCTCTCTCCTCTCTCTCTTCTCCCCTAATTTCTTTTTCTTCTAATTTCTTTCTTTCGTTCTTCTCTCTCTCTCTCTCTCTTTCTCTCTCTCTCTCTCCCTCTTCTCTCTCTCTCTCCCCCCTCACTCTCTCTCTCTTTCACTCCCCTCTCACACTCTCTCTTCCCCTCACTCACTCTCTCTCTCCTCCTCCTCACTCTCTCTCTCTCTCTCTTCCCCTTCACTTACAGCTTCTCTTCCTTCACTTCACTCTATCTATCCTCCTCTCCTCACTATTTCTCTCTTCCCCCCTCACTCTCTCTCTCTCTCTCTCTCTCTCTCTCTCTCTCTCTCTCTCTCTCTCTCTCTCTCTCTCTCTCTCTCTCTCTCTCTCTTCCCCCCTCAGAAGACACCTGTTACTTAGAAGAGTTTAAGTTAAAGAATATAATGCAGATAGATAAGTGAGTAGGTAATCGCCAGATCAGCCCCGTTTGAACTGTGTAAACTTGGCGGTGTTGTGGTCGACTGAGAGAGAGAGAGAGACAGAGAGACGACAGAGAGAGAGAGAGAGAGAGAGAGAGAGAGACGATCAGACAAGCATGTTGTTGGCAAAGTGAACCAGTAGTCTCTGAGGTGGACACTGACACTAACGAGAAATGAAGGGCACCACTTGACAAAGAAAAACTACGTTGTCCGGGGCAACCTATCTAATATAAATTTGTTATAGAGAATTTTACGCAAATGTACACGGTGTGTAATGTGGGTTCGGCAGTGTATGCCTAT
>CM042142.1:51899283-51909283 GCA_023376005.1 Doryteuthis pealeii
ACAACATCAAATCATTAACGCCCCCACCTCACTCTTTAAACTGTTCAACCATCAAATTTTACAGCTCAGTGGGGTTGACACTATTAAAAAAAACATAACAAACAAAACAAAAACAAATTCAAATTTTCAGCTTGAATACGAATTCAAACATGAGATTTGATTTACAGAACAACTGAGACGTTACTCTGGTGATGTTTATTATAGAAAGCTTAACTGATTTGGGCACAGATCCAATAGGTGAGCCGACTGTAGAATACACCGACTGCGCCTCTGCATAGGAGTAAAGCCCCCCCCCCGCTGAAGTGACCAGTTGATGGCCGTGTGGTGACCCGTGATGCTCAAGTAAGGGTATTTGCCTCATACCCCACTTGTATGGGTGGGCAAAGGCCTCGTTTTAACGTAGCCACCCACAAGCCGAAGCTCATGGGTGGAAAGAACAAAAATTTGTCGATCTCTTCGGCATCCCCTCAAGGGGAGCGCCTCAGGCGCTGAGCAATAAACCCAGCCCTGCCCCTTTAAGTCAAGGGGGCGGTATTGCCGGGGGATGGCCCCTGGGATCGACCTATTATTTGTACTTTACCGGTCCAGTGGCGAAGCACACTGCCCCCCCCCGAGGGGACTAGGTAAGTATAATCCTCTAATCCTCCTTCTAATCCGGGTAAGTATGTGATGCTCAAGTAAGGAATCCTGGTAGCTGGCAGTCCAGACGTGCAACACTCCACTTTGGGTTATTTCCTATAACTCAACAATAAACAAAGGAGAACTACTCTTGACTGATAAATTATTTATTTATTTCCATTTAAAACTAACCCTAACCCACCCTAAACCTAACCCTAACCCGTCTTTTTCCTAGTAGACCAATAGATAAATAATAATTTATCAGTCAAGAGTGGTTCCCCTTTGTTTATGTTGGAGTTATAGAAATAACCCACTTTGCATTAATTAGGCAACGGCGGTCGAAGAAACCCAGTTCGATCAATCAGTTTAACATCAAACCAAACACTTGATGATATTCCAATCCTATTGCCTTTATGACTAACCTCCAACACTTTTTATCATATATGTGCTAGAAGGCGATGACTGAGGGTCTTAGTGTCCTGGGTATGACGTTAAACTGAATCTGAGAGTGAAGTCCCAATTTTGAAGCTCTGGGGAATGTGGAGTACTCATTCATCCCATTACTCCCAGGTTCTCTTTGACCTGGAGTGGTAGTACCTGTTAGGGTCCCATCTATAGGTTAAATAGATAAAAATGAATTTGAAAACGTGTTTAAAGAAAAGTGTGTTCAAAAATAATTTCATCAAGAATGGATAAAACAAAACGTCTTCGGCTTAAAATAACCCAACCAGAGGGGGCTACTATACTTAAAGGTAATCCGGTTAAATCCTAGTTAACGGGCATAAATTCCACCATGGTATGTCACCCCACCGAAAGAAAAAAATATCAAAAATCAAGGAATTAACCGAATTTAATGAGATTTTCAGTGTTGATATATTAATGAATATAAGATATAATGAACTAGTTATTTTATTTAAAAATCTCTTACATTCTTTCTGGTCAATTAACTTTAAACCACGTATGTTTGTGTATCTGTGTTACGCCTCAAAGGTACGTGGTTCAAAGTTAACTCACCTGTAAAAAAATTTAAGTTTTCAAATAAAATAACTAGTGCATTATATTGTTTATTCATTAATATATCAACACTGAAAATTTCATTAAATTCGGTTAATACTTTGATTTTTAGTTGTTTTCTTTCTTTCGGCGGGGTGACATACGATGGTGGAATTTATGCCCGTTATCTAGGATTCAACCGGTAATCCTCAAAGATGTACTCTAGTACACATGCCGTAAAATCTAACCAACCAACAATTTGGTAAGTTGAGAGAGACGGTTATTTTTCCTTTTTTGCGGGGCGGGGGGTGGGTGAAGTTTATGTTGCTAAAATCTTCCTAGGAGATGATAGAAACCTGACACACGATTTAACAAATGCGCAACTATCTCAACTACCAAGTGGACACTTAATGGTTACTCCCGCGTGGAAACTTCTGTAATCCAAGTTGTTGAACACCTCTCAATTTGATGAACTTTAACCAATCACTTAACACAGTCCAAACAAAATAAACTCTGGACTTATGGAAGTCCTCTCCAGGACAGCCCAGCAGTAACTCCGCCATGTCGGCTGGGGCGTTAGAATGCACCGACTGCACTCTGCAGACTCCCAATTGGGGCCACCTGTTGGCCGTGGTGGGCGACCCGTGATACTTAATGATAGAACCCAGGTGGTTGAGCAGTCCATAACTTGCAATACTCCACTTTGGTCCTTACTTAGGCTAGACGGGCGGTCGGAGAGGCCCCTTCCGATCAATCGGCTGGTCACGCCAAGCCCTAGAAACCTATATGATTGCACCAACCCTATTGCCCTTATGGCAACCCCAACCCTTTTTATCATATGGGTGCTAGAAAGGCGGTGGCTGAGGGTCTACATGTCCTGGGAATGACGTTAAACTCTATCTGATGGTGAGGTTTCAGTTCTGGTCCACTCTGACCCGGAGTGGTAGTACCTTTTAGGGTCCCATCTATGGGTTAAATAGAAAAATGTATTTATAAAAATAATTATGTATCTATTAAGAATGAATTTATTTCAAAACTTTATCGGCATCAAATGACCCACAGAGATTGATATGCCGTTAAACAAACCAAACCAAACCCACGGAACGATGTCCTAGCATGTCGATTCCAAGAATTTCTTATTCCGGCTCCTTCAAATATATATTACCTGACAACTGCAGATACTTCAGATATATCGACGAAATACTCATCTTCCTCTCCCATGAAATAAAAATAGAACATGTCACCAACATATTAAACACACATATCGCGCCAGCTGAACGGATATCCATGACAATCTCTTGACAACCGTCCCCATCATCCATTGCCCCCGGGAGGTCCTCCGCTCAGCATCCAGTATCCGTACAGAGCTGATATGTGTAGGTTCCCGCTGGACGATCCGCATTGGCATGTGCTGGTTTCTACAGGAGGACGTCGCTTTTGAGTTCATCCTTACTTCTCCGGCAGTGTCCAACATATCTTGTCCGTCTTTCTCGGTAGAGCGTTCGGCTAGAAACCACAAGGTTCCTAGTTCGATACCGGCCTCTCGCCAACTCAGCGTATGAGTAGCACAGGGATCTGTGCGGTAAAGTAAGGAGCTGATGGTAGGTGTGGCGCTCCACCTCAGATGCCAAAACAATCTCCGTTGTCTAGCGCTATTGAAATGAGTATAGACTCCTTCGCTACTGGCCGATACTGACATTAGGCCGCCCTGACGATTTTACTTTTACTTTACAGGGCATACAGTCAGCGTATTCTAAGCCCCATCGACAGGGCAGTGCGTTTCTTGGACCCACTTGCTATATATATATATATATATATATATATATATATATATTAATACTCATATTCCTTAATTGTACGACCGTTATCATCTTGCAACACCCTCTGGTTAAAAATGAGACTATCCAAATCATCTTAGAGGAAATGCAAAAATATAAATCCTGATTATCTGGTGTTGTTTATCCACGGAATTCTTATTTCTTATGAGTGTCGTCACCTCAGCTAAATAATGGACAATTCTGTTTTTATTATAAAGAAAGAAAAGGAACATACTACACAGAAAAAATATAACAAGAAAGAAAGACAGAAAGAAAGAGAGTAGGGGAAAGACAAAAAGAGGAGGTGGTCGCCAGGAAGCGATAACGTTAATTTGTTTCAATCAAACATAATGAAAAGATAAAAAGAAGAGAAGAAAGAAAAAATGAGTGAGAGAGAGAGTTAAGTCATTATTATACTTTTTACATATTGAAGTATTTGGCAATAGCTCTTAAGTAAACGTTGTAATAATTAAATTATCATACTGTGGTATATCCACAGGTCCTGCTACTGTAATATTAATAGAATAGAATAGGTGAGCCGACTGTAGAATACACCGACTGCGCCTCTGCATAGGAGTAAAGCCCCCCCTGAAGTGACCACTTGATGGCCGTGGGTGGTGACCCGTGATGCTCAAGTAAGGAATCCTGGTAGCTGAGCAGTCCATGACGTGCAACACTCCACTTTGGGGTTTATTTCCTATAACTCCAACATAAACAAAGGGGAACCACTCTTGACTGATAAATTATTTATTTTCCCATTAAACTACCAGCTTTTTACTAAAAATGACACCAGATATTTTTCTTTTTCTCCTTTTTTTTTTCACTCTATCTTTGTCACTTTTCTTTCTCTTCTCCTCCTCCATTTTACTTTCCTTCGTGTGTACGTTTTCAAATTTTTAGTTTATCGATTTATTCAGATGAAGTCTCCGATGAAATAAAGACAAGTTACCCCTTCATTGCCATTGTTTCCAGGTTTACTCTGATTTGCACACATTTTTGTATGTTTTCAAGTATTCCTATCTCAACATCATCATCATCATGTCGCGCACGCAGCACGGATATCCATGACAATCTCTCGCCAACCTTCCCTATTACACATGTCCCCTGCGATGTCCTCTGTGCAGCATCCCGAGTCCTCGCATAGTTGGTCAATGTAGGTCCTTAGTGGGCGTCCTACGTTAGCATGTCCATGTATTGGCTTCCACGGGAGAACGTCGATTATGAGCTCATCTCTGCTTCTCCAGCAGTATCCTGCATGCCTAGTCCGTCTCACCCGGATGGTTTGTGAGATGGAGGGCAGGTGACCATATAGTTGCTTCTTTGTGGGTGCTGCTTCCATGACTTGTTCGGGACTGCTCGCAACATTCTTGTGCAGGTACCATCTAGCTTATTCTCGAGGCATATTAATAATTTATACACAATTATATGGTTTAAACTGATAAAAAGGTGAATAAATACTAAATTTACTCAGTGTGTATTATATACAAGATTTTTGTCCAACATATCTAACTCCGGTTTCGACTAGTTAACATCGTACAAGTCAACATCGTTGATCCCAAGGGACCCTCCCCGCCCAGGCAACACCTGCCCCCTTGATTTAAAGAAGCAGGGCTGGGTTTATTGCCCAGTGCCTGGCACGCCCCACTTGAAGGGGAATGCCGGCGGAATCAACGCATTTTTTAGCACCCGCCACCCATGAGCTTCAGTTCGTGGGTGGTCCCATATTAATAGGGCCTTGTGCCTGACCTGTACACGTGGGGTATGTGGTAAATACCGAGTAATACTAATATTGACTATGTTAAAGTGTGATGATAATGATGGTAAACAAAATAATGCTAATGTTACTCTCTTGATTGAAGCATCAGTTGAATATAATGATTTTTACATGCCTTTTGATAATCTTATTATAATGGAAATTCGGAGTCTGTTTGTAACTGAATTAATGTCACTGCTTACGTATCAATACCCTCAGGAATTGCCTAAGTTTATTAATGAGTATTTAATTTATAGTAAAAATCATTAATTGATACATAGAATAATAAATCTTATATATGAATGATATCTCTATTTAAATCTGGGTTAGATTTGCCTCAAAGCAGCCCATCTTATTAGTGCATTTAAAATCCTGCAATGTGACGTATATATCATTAAGAAATAAAGGTTTACATAATATGTGGTGTAAGTAAATTTGCATAATGGTTTTAACAAAACCGATTTTAATAAATAATCACTTGGGGTTATTGATATCTAATATTATTGTTTTATTCCCCAATGTATTAAAATCAATCCTATGAATGATTTTATATAGAAACCACTCAAATATAATTAAAGTAAGTGTAATCTTTTTATATGCGTTCTTATTTAATTTCGTTAGTCTTTCAAATTCAATATATTTCATCACAATAAAACAAATACTTACGCTCGGAGCGCGTATATCCTTGCTAGTTATGATAATGTGCAATATGCAGAGGGCCGGTTTAGCTCAGTCGGTAGAGCATCCATATCGGAAAGTTCCGGATTCGATACCGGCACCTTTCCAACTCAGCGCATGAGCAGCGCCGCTTGGATCTGTGCGTTAAGTGGGAGGCTGATGGTAGGTGTTGCGTTCTCCCTGGTCTAGTGCTAGTGAAAAGGGCATAGACTCCACGCGGTCCGGCTGATACCGACAATAGGCCACTCCGCCAAATTTTTAGTTATACCTGGCATTTATTTATTGGCATTTTACAAGATTGTCTAGTCTTGCAGCTTAGACCAGTACCTGGTTGGCTTGCAGATGCTGCTTCTTTGGTGATCGCTTGCGGCTGGACACAGAATCAGATGAAATAGCCAAGATAGTCACGAAAACACATGTTGTGAAGAAAAGGTAAGGGAGCGACAAATTATAGCAAATACAGTTTCATTTCCATCATAACGGCACTCCAAGTTACAGAGATTCGGAGTAGGTCGGTGAATGATCTAAAGCCGGAACTCAGGGCTAGTCCGGACCATTCGCGGTCTGTTTCAACTGCGCGTCTCTTTTATGTTGAGTCAGTCTCTTTGTCTTGTCACAATTGTCCATGACTTATCAATCAATAGTAGGTTCCGCTTGACTGAGTCAGCCAAGTTCACTTCACTTAGCTCCCGTGCTAGTCACTGATACTAACTTATATGGCTTCAATTGGAAGCGCGTGGTGTAATGGTTAAAGTCATGGGAAATGGACTCGTCGACTCGAGTTCAAATTGCATTTCACTTTGCGCTAATACCCTTGGGAAAGGTATGAATCTTACTCTCTCCAGCTATGGGTAAAATAGTAGGGCAGACTGGGCTCTTTAACCGTGGCTAGGTAACCAGTCTAGGAGACGGGAAACTCTGAATTTAAACCTGTTAAACTCCGCCTAAGAAATTGACCTTGTGTCACATCCTGCTCGTGCGGAGGGGTTTGGTAAATATATATATGGCTTCAATTGCTATTAAAATAAATATTTCTCGTGCGATACCATGTTTTTTTGGAGGAGGGGTGATTTTTTTTTTTTTGGGGGTAACCTTTATTCAGTTACATAATATATACAGATTTTGTATCTAATCTTTGTAAAAGTCTAAATTTTAATTTTGTGAGTCAAATCAATTTTGAATGTAACAATAAGATAAAATGAAATAAACGGTAGTATTTAACTACGCTAAGGACTAATAGGAAATTGCATCATTCCCAACCCTAAACAGTTAAACTCCTTTGGTGTTTTCTTGTAGCCATGTGTGCCGTGTTACTAAAAATAACATTCTCCATACGATTATTGCACTTGAAACTAAGATATTAACATATGGGTTAAATCGAACTTAACCGACCTAAATTCCACCATCGTATGTCACACCGCCGAAAAAAAAACTAAAATCAGGGAATTAACCAAATTTAATGAAATTTTCAGTTTTGATATATTAATGAATAAAAGATATAATGGACCAGTTATTATATTTAAAAATCTCTTACATTTTTTCAGGTCAATTAACTCTGAACCACGTATCTTTGTGAATCTGTGTTACGCTTCAAAGATACGTGGTTCAAAGTTAACTGACCTGAAAAATGTAAAAGTTTTAAAATAAAATAACTGGTGCAGTATATCTTATATTCATTAATATATCAACACTGAAAATTTCATTAAATTCGGTTTATTCCCTGATTTTTGGTATTTTTTTTTCTTTCGGTGGGATGACATACGATGGTGGAATTTAGGTCCGTTAAATTCGATTTAACCAAGATATGTCTGGTATATTGGGGATAAAGTGTTCGACTTGTAAAACTTTATTTTTGGTACCACATGACCTATATGAAACTACCAAGGAAGTTTAACTTTGGCGCTCGTGGGTAATGTAATTCCCTCCTAGCCCATAGCCTAAACCTTTGAGGAGGTCCCTATAGCGTAGAGGCTAATGTGCTAGACTGTGACATCGTAGTAAGCGAGTTCAAACTCCAGTTGTGCACGGGAAAGGTCCTCCCCTCATGCCTCCATCTATGGGTTAAATAGTACCACTACTTGTCTTCTACAAGGATTGTTTTGACATTAAATAACCCACGAAAGTTGATATACCATTAAATAAAGTAACCAAACCTAAACCTTTGAGTGGATACATATTAACACTAAAACTAGCGGGACCTATAGATATACCACAATATGATAATTTAATTATTACGTTTGATATGTTTACTTAAGAACAAAATAGGTTAATATGTAAAAAGTATAATAATCTTGATTTAACTCTCTCTCTCTCTTCTCTCTCTCTCTCTCTCTCTCTCTCTCTCTCTCTCTCTCTCTCTCTCTTCTTCTTCTTCTTCTTCTTCTTTTCATTATGTTTGATTGAAACAGATTAGCGTCATCGCTTCCACGCGTTCATCCCCTCTCTCTTTCTTTCTCCTACTCTTTTTCTTTCTTTCTTTCTTCTTATATTTTTCCGGGTAGCAAGTCCTTTTTCTTGCCTGTCTTTTTTTATAATAAAAACGGAATGGTCCATCATTTAGCTCCAGTGACGACATTCATTTGGACGGTCTCATTTTTTACCAGAGGTTATTGCAAGATGCTAGCGGTCGTATTTGATAGGAAAACCAGTATTATTATATATATAGAATTCTTAAGTTTCCCAGATCGAACAAGAAATCAATCAATCACTGTAAAAGTTAATTAATATTGATTTCGTTATCGTATGCCTCGAATATCGAACAACCAATAAGAAACTATTAATTTTCTGTCATGGTCAACCTCTGGGAGTTCGGCGTCATTAAACCATTTTAACAAATCCCATGTTAAGAATGTAGCTCTGATTATATAACTCTGTATAGAAGGTTCATCTGGGACAACAAAAGAGAGCTGGTTATGTTGGTATATGAGCTGAACGACATTGGAACTATTCTAGGCCAGTCTGAGGCAAGACGTAGCATGTATCTGTCTCATAACACAAAACTAAAAAGATCTTGGACAAGGAGAAAAACTTTTGCCTGTGTGATAAAAGCTATGCAAATTTTCTAACATATTAAACAATGTGGCTTTAAAAATGTATATATATATATATATATATATATATATATATATATATATAAAGTAAAGTCGTCGGGGCGGCCTAAAGTCAGTATCAGCCGGCCAGCGAGGGAGTCTATCACCTTTTCAATAGCGCTAGACCAAGGAGATTGTTTTATGGCATCTTAGGTGGAGCGCCACACCTACCATCAGCTCCTTACTTTACCGCACAGGTCCCTGTGCTACTCATACGCTGAGTTGGCGAGGACCGGTATCGAACTAGGAATAATTCAATAAATATTATAATAATAATTACAATTTTAACTAATAAATTTTACACACCACACACACACATACTCGTCACGTACTTAAAATAAAACAAATAAATAAACAAATAAATAAATAAATATACACACACGCGCGCGATCACATATACACATGGACATACATAGACGCGCCCAATGAAAGCGATTATCTACTCACATTTTCATACGCGCTCTCTCTCTCTCTCTCTCTCTCTCTCTCTCTCTCTCTCTCACACACACACCACACACACACACACACACACTCACAACGTAAGAGAATGTTTGATGTCATCTTCAAAACCGTTTATCTCGGCGTTCATAATTTTCAAACATTCTAAGGGCGCTAATTCTTCATTCAAATATTTCTAAACAGACTGATCAACAAAAATTTTATTTTTCCTTAAATCAACAAAAGCCCTGAAGAAGATCTACTAAACAGATTGAAACACTGCAGCGTTGGCTGAATAAATACCACTCATTTTATTGAACCTGTGTTTTTTCAAATTTTTCACTATTATTATATATATATATATATATATATATATATATATATATATATATATATATATATATCCTAATCAATGGGAGGGGTGGTCTGTTAACGTCCGTAGATGGGAAGGAATTATTTTTGAGTCATAAAACCGCTATAAGTAGTTATGATCATAATGTAAATAATATAAAAATATGCATATATGGCATAAATAAAGATTTGGCGGTTGGTTTTGAAGGCTATCACAATGCAAGTGTAAAGAAAAAGGACGTAACTATGGTTTTCACCGTTTA
>CM042142.1:51911783-51981275 GCA_023376005.1 Doryteuthis pealeii
CGTATTTGATAGGACTATGTGCAAAAAAACCTTAAAAACAACTACACAAAAAATGTAAATATGAACTTACAATAAAACGCGATTCGTTAACCTCTAGGTATAAAATAACCCTAGACGGGTTGACACGACATCAAAATCAAACAATCAGTACAAGGCTACCATTGTAGGGGTAGTAATAGTCTTAGAGGTAACCTTACTTCTTGTTCCACTGCAAGGTGCCCTAATTACCTGTTTCCCAATTTATGTCTTGGTTATAACACTGCATCTTGTGGTGGGGCTCCAGATCTGAACCTCTGGGGAATGTGGAGTACTCCTTCATTGCCATTACCCTCATATCTACTCTGACCCGGAGTGGTAATACCTATTAGGGTCCCACCTATGAGTCAAATAATTATCTTTAAAAAAAATATTCGTATTCGATAGGACCATGTGCAACACAAAAATGTAAATATGAATGTACAATGAATGCCATTCGCTAATCTTTAGGCATAAAATAACCCTAGACTAGTTGACATGCCGTTAAAATCAATCAAGACTCTTTCTTTAAGTACCATTGTAGAGCAGTCGATGTGTTCTAAACTATTTAGTTAATCACGTGTTGCAGTTGATTAGATCCAAAAGAGTTCCACCTAAAGAGTTCTAACCCTAACCCTAACCTGCCTTTCTCTTGGATTCTAAAAACAGATTCTGGTTAATTGATTTTATGAGATCGTGTGTCTTCATGCTCGGACTTGACAGAAGGCATTTAAATTCACAACCAGTGACCTTTGTTGGTGTTATTTATTTGCTGTTATTGCCTTATTATATACATCATATGACCAAATAATGTTACTATAAAAAGAGAGGCAGAATTGAATTTGTACAAAAACATTTTGTAAGCATTTGATTGATATGAAGCGAGTCGTATCGAATGTCTGCGAACGATATCCACAATTGACAACAACAAAAATTTAGGTGCTAATTAAAAGGTGCTACAATATATGCATGTATGTATATGCAATGTATATGTAAGCGTGTGTACGTATGTCTACCCTCTATAGTCACCGTGAATATGTATACAATGTATAGGTATGCATGTGAACCTATCTGTACCCTCTACAGTTACCGTGAATATGTATGCAAAATATAGGTACGAATGTGTGCCCTCTACAGTCACTGAGAATATGTATGCAATGTATAGGTACGTATGTGTACCCCCTACAGACCCATGAATATGTATACAATGTATAGGTACGCATGTGTACCCTCTACAGTTACCGTGAATGTGTATGCAATATATAGGTACGCATGTGCACGTATGTGTACTCTCTACAGTCACCGTGAATATGTATGCAACGTAAAGGTACGCATGTGAACCCTCTATAGTCACCGTGAATATGTATGCAATGTATAGGTACGCATGTGTACCCTCTACAGTCACCGTGAATATATGTAAAGGTACGCATGTGAACCTCTATAGTCACCGTGAATATGTATGCAATTTATAGGTACGCATGTGTACCTCTACAGTAACCGTGAATATGTATGCAATGTATAGGTACGCATGTGTACCTCTAAAGTCACCGTGAATATGTATGCAATGTATAGGTACGCATGTGTACCCTTTACAGTAACCGTGCAGTGTATATGTGCATGTGTACCCTCTACAGTCACCGTGAATATGTATGTAATGTATAGGTACGCATGTGTACCTATGTGTACCCTCTACAGTCACCGAAAATATGTATGCAATGTATAGGTACGCATGTGTACCCTCTACAGTCACCGTGAATATGGATGCAATGTATAGGTACGCATGTGTACCTATGTGTACCTTCTACAGATCCATGAATATATAGGTACGCATGTGTACCTTCTACAGTCACTATGAATATGTATGCAATGTATATGTACGCATGTGTACCTATGTGTGCCCTCTACAGTCACCGAAAATATGTATGCAATGTATAGGTACGCATGTGTAGTCTCTACAGTCACCGTGAATATGGATGCAATGTATAGGTACGCATGTGCACGTATGTGTACCCTCTACAGTCACTGTGAATACGTATGCAATGTATATGTACGCATGTGTACCCTCTACAGTCACCGTGAATATGTATACAATGTATATGTATGCATGTGTACGCATGTGTACCCTCTGCAGTCACCATGTATATGTATGTATGTGTACGTATGTATATCCTCTACAGTCACCGAAAATATGTACTCAATGTATAGGTACGCATGTGTAGGCATATGTACCCTATACGGTCTCCGAGAATATGTACGCAAGTGTACCCTCTACAGTCACCGAGAAATATGCATACAATGTATATTTACGCATGTGTACCACATAGAGTACTCTATACAGTCACCGATCATATTTATTCAATGTATATGTACACATGTATACGCATGTGTACCCACTAGAGTCACTGAGAATATATACATACAAGAGAATATTATGTATATTGTATATACAAGGTTAAAAGTTCTTGTAAGTGTTTACCCAACCCCTCCGTACAATTGGCAGTGTGGTTACAGATTTCTAGAATAGGCCAGCCCACATTTGAAACTGACAGTGTAGGGGTAAAATGAATAATTAACACCCTTAGATAATTGATATGTATGTTAAGGGCCTTGTAGGGTGTCACATGGCAGTCCAGAAACTTTTTTTGCCTCTGGTCTCTGACCAGTAGAGACATTGTCTCTGACTATACCAAGATATAGTAAAGCCACAAAGCTATATTATCTACACTCATCAAGTAAGCCTTTTCCATTTAGTACCCCTTCCACATACTGCTGGTTCATGGAACAATATGTGTGTATATTTTTATCTGTTGTGACATTCAAGTATTCTTCTTTTAAGTGCCCAGTTGGCTGGGTTTAGAATGCACTGACTGTATTCCTTGAAGAGTGGTGTGACCCCCCCCAAAAAAAAATGGTGTCCTGGGTATGACACTAAACTGCATCTAGTGTTGAGGCCCCAGTTTTTGCGTCCCTTCATTACCATTACTCCTAGATCCACTATGACCTAAAGTGGTAGTACATGTTAGGGTTTCATCTATGGGTCCAATAGGTCAGCTTGAATATTATATTCGATAAAACTATGTGCAAAAAAAAAACTTAAGAAATTACAGCACAAAAAATGTAAATATGAATGTATAATGTACGCAATTCCGTAACCTTTAGGCATAAAATAACCCTAGATTGGTTGACACGCCATTAAAATCAATCTTTTTTTAATATCACTGATATGTAGTTGGCAACCTTCTGTCTATTTAAGACGATGGCGTAGTCTCCGTTTTTTCCCTACAGCTACGTGAGTGGCTGAACAGACCGATCTTTGAATGGCAGTCTCTGGTGCAGTGGCTGCAAACAAAAGGTGATGCTTTCTGTAGTTGTTGTTTCTCCTTCTTTTAGCTCTCTTTTCCGTGGCGGCTTCTTTCCCTCTCTCTCTCTCTCTCACTCCCTTTTGTTCCTTTTTTGACGAGGAGGCGCCAGGTCACACGGTCTTCGGCACAAGCCTCCCATGTGCTTATGTCGATGTGGCATGCCTTCATGTCTCTCTTGCAGACATCTTTGAAGCGTAGGCATGGTTTCCCTGTCGGTCAGGTGCCCTCCATTAGTTCACCGTACAGCAGGTCTTTGGGGATGCAGCCTTTGTGCATCCTCCTGACATGGCCAAGCCAGCGCAGGCGTCTCTCGCAGATGATGACAGGCATGCTGTTTATGTTTGCTTGTTTCCAGCACTTTGTCCTGCCAGCGAATGTGTAGAATGCGGCGTAGGCATCTGAGATGAAAGCTGTCCAGTTTCTTCACGTGACGTGAGTACGTTATCCAGGCTTCGCTGCCGTATAGGAGAGTGCTGAGAACACACGCTCTGTAGAAGCGCATTTTGGTCCTCTTGGTAAGGCTGTCATTTTCCCATACTCGCTGGCCCAGTTTCGCCATGACTGCCGACGCTATGACTGCCGATTAAAGTTAAGTGTTTGCAAATGTATTTACTTTTTCTTTCCTTCTGTTGTGTTCTGTGTCAGTATATCACGGATATATTAATACTAATACTGGTTCTTTGACTCAGCTAAATACCTTCCCTACCACCAAGCATACCTTTTCATATGCCTTTTCTGTATATACCCAACCCCTTCACTATATGGAAGATATGACACAAGGCCATTTTTATGCAGAGTACTATTGGTTATGTGGCTGGTTTAGCTCAGTTGCTAAAGCACCCGCCCAGGTATTGCAAGGTTCTAGGTTCGATACCAGTCCCCGGCAAATCAGTGCATGAGTAGCACAGTGTGGGTAAACTGATTTGTGCAGTAAAGTGGGGAGTTGATGGCTATTGTGGCACTCACCTCAGAAAAAAAATCTCCCCGGTCTAGCACTAGTAAAACGGGAACAGACTCCCTTGCTGTCATATTAGTGGAATTAAAAGAAAGATTGATTGATTTTGACGGCATATCAACCCTTAATTGATTTCTTTACTTCATCCATTGATTCTCCCTCGACATTTATTTAAACTATTGTATTTCTTCCATCCAGAAACCTGACACCATTTATTACTCTTAACTGGTCACATTTGCAATGATATATGCAAGCAACAAAGTTAGACTGTTACATATAGAGGTGTGCTAGTGTAGCGGTTATCATCACAGGAAATGGAATCAGCAACCTGAGTTCAAATCCTGGACAAGGCTGATTGCATTTCACTTTGCGCTAATGCCTTTGAGAGGCATGAACTCATCTGCTCCTTCTAAGGAAAATTTTTTAAAGACAGGGCTCTTTAGCTTTGGTACAGCAACCAGTCTAGAAGAAGGAAAATTGAATTCAAATCAGCTTTACTGATTGACCTTTGTGTCAAGTCCTGGTATTGGTAAAGAAGTTGAATATATATATATATATATATATATATATATATATAGAGAGAGAGAGAGAGAGAGAGAGAGAGGAGGAGGGGGTGTTCAGGAGAAATTTGACAGTTTCATAAGGAAAAAGAAAAAGTGCTTGGTAACTACAAAATTTAATGGATTTTAAAGAAATTCAACATGGAAATTACACTACTGTCAACAAGTTTCACTCAAAATAACCGACAATAGCATCAATCACAGCCTCAATCCTGCTCTGGAATCTGGAGCAAGCTGATCATACAGTTTTCCTGGGAAGGGTCTCAAAAACTACCTTAATTCTGTCGATTAACTAGGCTTTTGTAGTACTGACACGGCGATTGGTGTCTTTCTCAACAGTGCCACATACATAATAATCCATGGAGTTAAGATCTGGGGAGTTCAGAGGCCAAACATTGGGACTGGTGTAGTCGTAAAAATTCACCAACAACAATTTTTGACTTTTCCCAGAGGTGTTGCAGGGGGCCGAATCCTGCTGCCATACATATGGCCAACATTGGCTAACCTTGTTATCCAGGGCTTGACCACAATGTTTAGCAACACCATGTAGGCATCTGAGTGTCCTCCAACACTTTTTTCTGCAGATTTTCAAGAAATTCTGCTGTACGAACGCAATCGTATTGTCTGTTATGTTGCTTTTTCTAGCCACAGCCTCAGTCTCCATTGCAATTCTCCAGTTCATGCCTGATTGTTTTTACAGTGTTCAGGGAGTATTGGGCTGCAACCATAATCTCCTTATTTTGATGGCCGGTGCAGATCATCATGATACAAGTTATTCTCTTCCATGATTCAGGTGGGTTCCAGTCATCCATTCTGTCATCACGTATATGAATGAAGAAGAGTCCAAGCTTTTAAATGATGCATAGTGTGCGTCAATACCTCCAACCTGTGGAGAAAAATAACCAAATATAGATATCTCAAATTTATCCCGAACACCCTGTATATAATATATATATATATATATATATATATATGTAGAAAGTTTGTAGAAAAACCAACAAGATGTTAAAAATTTTGCTGACAGAAATCTGTTTCGACCAATATGAAGGGGTCTTTATCAAAGCAACATTGTAAACGGAAAGACGAAATAAATATTTCATATTTATTTCGTCTTTCCATTTACAATGTTGCTTTGATAAAGACCCCTTCATATTGGTCGAAACAGATTTCTGTCAGCAAAATTTTTAACATCTTGTTGGTTTTCTACAAACTTTCTACACATATTGTCGGATTCATATCCATTTTACCTTTCATTTATATATATATATATATATATATATATATATACACAATTATGTAAGTGTGAGCGACCCCACTTCAAACCCAAGCTTGTGTTTACATTTCCTATGAGAGAAGGATAAATAGTTTGTGTGGGGTGTGTTGTATTATGATATAAACCTTTGAGGCATGTGGTGTTATGGTTAGAATCATAGGAAATGGACTTGTTGACCCGAGTTCAGATCCTGGACAAGACTGTTTGCATTTCACATAGCACTAATACCGTGGGAAAGGTATGCATCAAACTACTCTCCCTCCAGCAATGGGTAAATAATAGGGCAGAATAGGCTCCTTAACTTTGGCTAAGTAACCAGTCTAGGAGAAGAAGGAAAACTCACATCCTACTCTTATGGTGGGGTTGGTAAAGGAGTTGAATAAATTTAATGGATTGTAAAGAAATTCAACAGGCACAGAAATTACACTACAGTCAACAAGTTTCACTCAAAATAACCGCCATTAGTGTCGATCATAGCCTCAATCCTGCTCCAGAACCTGGTAACAAGTTTTTTTTCAATTTGTGACCATATACAATACTAGTTTAGTTTTTGATCATATACAATACTAGTTTATTTGTACAGTAGTAACTAAAATAAGATCAACTTTAATCATAAAATTAATGGCATAATTTTATAATACACTATTTTTTTTTTTTTTATAGGCAAAACCATTATAGGTACATAATCTTTTATACTTGGTGATCAAACAATTTCTGGAATTTGTTCAGGATAGACAGGTTGAGTTTTAGGGAATGGTAATATCTTTGCTGTGAATCTTGTAATTATTCACCGTGTGGGGTAAATTAAGATTATAAATACCAGCAGAACTACCCGGTGTTGCCCAGGATTTAAAAAATTGAAAATAAATCTATCTATATTTATATATAGATGGTGGTACGTAGTGTAATGGTTAGAGTCGTAGGAAAATGGACTCGTTGACCTAAGTTCAAATCCTGGATGAGGCTGTTTACATTTCAGTGCTAATACCCTTGGAAAAGGAATGACTCCAAATATTCTCCCTCAAGCTATGGGTAAATAGTAGGGAAGACTAGGTTCTTTAATCTTGGCTAGGTAAATAGTCTAGGAGAAGGAAAACATTGAATTCAAACCTGTTAAACTCTGCTTAAGAAATTGTCCTTGTGTCACATCCTTCTTGTGTGGAGGAGTTGGTAAATATATATATTTATATATGGGCAATTCCATGGCAAATCATCCAAAAATTCGACATAACTCTGCCAATTCTTGGAATTGGAAGCTCAAATTTTGGGGATTGTATAATTTTAACAGTCCACACCTGTACAAAATTTCAGAAAAATTGAATGGGGTGGGTGACATGGCCTGGATAATTTGCCATGGAATTACCCATATAGTATTTCTCTGAATTTCTGAGATGAGGCTTGATGATTAGTATTATTCGGACTATTGTCCTCATCTTCATTGTTATCTGTACAACATTTTGGCCGATATGCCCTCCGGCTTTCTTTGGGTATTTCTTATCAGACTTGGAAACCTTCTTGTCAAAATCAGGAACCATCACGGAACTTTGAACCTAACCCTTTATTCAGTCCACGGGGGTATCCTGTTCTCATTCCACTATTATTATTCTATTATTCAGTAACATAGAATAATAATTAACACAGCTTAACACCTCTACCCCAGTTATGGTTAGTAGAATAAGAACAGGATACCCTCGTGGACTGAATAAAGGGTTAGGTTCAAAGTTCCGTGATGGTTCCCGATTTATATATGCAACTGGGTGAGTGGCTCAACAGACCAATTTTTGAATGGCAATCTCTGGTGCAGTGATTGCAAACAAACGGTGATGCTTGCTGGAGATGCTGTTGTCTCTCCTTCCTCTCTTTGTCACTCCTTGTTGAACAAGGAGGCGCCAGGTCGTATGGTCTTCTGCATAAGCCTCCTATGTGTTGATTTTTGATGTGGCATGTCTTCATGCAAAATCGATTTATATATAGATTGATAAAAATTCTTTTTCTGTATACATTGATACCTTGACTTACCAGTGCCTTAACTTACAAATTTTCCAAGTTCCGAGCTGTCACTTTTGATATTTTGATTTTGTTGAGAGTTAAAATTTCAGATATGAGCAAACTTCAGATATGCTTATGTTAATAAGTAAAACTGAAGTTGGTGCAGTGGCCTATTGTTGGTATCAGGTGAACAGTGAGGGAGTCTATTTTCTTTTCACTAGCACTAGACCAGGGAGATTTTTTTCTTCTTTTTTGCTGAGGTGGAGCACTACACCAACCATCAACTCCCAGATATGTTACCACACAGATCAGATTACTCAAACTGTGCTATTTATGTGCTGGGTTGGCAAGGACCGGTCCCAAACCCAGAATCTTGCAATTCCTAGGCAGATGCTCTACCGACTAAGCTAAGCCAGATTTAAGTTGCCAAGGAATATATTACTTATAAAAAAATATAAACATCAAAATATATTACAGTATATAATTCATTTCATTTTTACAAATATATTCATTACAAATATATTACATTAATATTAATATAATATATACATTACAAATATATTACATTTTTTATACATTACATTCATTATATTCTATTTTATATTTTTATACAATAGTGCTATTATTCTTATTTAAAAAATTATGTTTTTTGTGGGGAAGGGGGCTGAAATGGATTCATCACATTTTCATAAAACAAGAGTGCAGATAATTCTTAATCATCCTTGTATATTTGTATTAGGTCATTTGGGTGGTTGGTTGGATTTTATGGCATATCAACTCTTGTTGGGTTATTGTTGGAATTATTTGTATATAAGGTGTGCTCCAATTCCCAACCTGAATTTATAGACTAGCCAAGGTCACATGGTTTATTCCTTCACCAATCACTAGCCATACTGCGTGGCTGATACACTACTTAAACACTGATACTGGCCATAGTTCTACTTGCAATCATTGAGGAGTGACTTACATTACTCAGGATTCTTTACCAGAGGATTACCAAAGATCAGGATTCTTTACCAGAGGATTACCAAGGATCAGGATTCTTTACCGGAGGATTACCAAGGATCAGGATTCTTTACCAGAGGATTACCAAGGATCCGGATTCTTTACCGGAGGATTACCAAAGATCCAATTCCACTGGACAAGCGCTCTTGCTCAAAGCCTACAGGATGGCCCATAAGATTGTAACAGTTATTTTATGCCAAAGATTTTATTCATTATTTATGGGTATTCAATTTTTTTTATCCAACCCATAAATGGGACCCTAACAGGTACTACCACTCCAGGTCAAAGTGGACCAAGGAGCTCCAGATTTAAAACTTCACCACTTGCAGTTTAACATCATACCCAGGACACTAAGACACTAAGCCACTACATTCTAGCACATACATGATAAAAAGGGTTGGGGGTTTGCCATAAAGGCAATAGGCAGAGGTACAGTAGGCCTATTCTACAGCCCCAGCCCACAGGGTGGGATATTATGTTATTTTAAAAATATTGCCTGATTATATATTTAAATGTCTATTGAACAGGCCATCATTTTTCAAACAATCAAATAATAGTCATAGAAACAACACCCCACAAGAAAGCAGCTGTATGGCCACTTGCCACCTATCTCACAAACCATCCAAGTGAGACAAACAAGACATGCTGGACACTGCTGGACAAGCAATGACAAACTCATAAGCGACTGGAAACCAGCACATGAACATGCCAATGTGCGCCGTCTAGCAAGGACCTACACTGACCAGCTCTGCCCGGATACTGGATGCTGCACAGAGGACCTCCCAGGGACAATGAATGATAGAGAAGGTTGATGAGAGATTGTCATGGATATCTGTGCTAGTTGCGCAACATGATGATGAGGATATATTACTAAAATTATATCATTTGTCAAAGTGGACCAAGGAGTAATGATGATAAAGGGGTACTCCATACTCCCTAGAGATCCAGAATTGAAACTTCACCACTGGATGCAGTTTAACATCATACAGACACTAAGACCCTCAGCCACCGTCTTCTAGCAAATATATGATAAAAAGGGTTGGAGGTTTGCCATAAGGGCAATAAGGTCACAACAATCACATAAGTGCTGACACCATTGGAGGGATTTTACCTCTCTGCAGAGGTGCAGTTGGCATATTTTACAGCCCCAGCTGACAGGGCGGGATATTAGATCATTAGGAAAATAATGCCTGATTATATATTTAAATGTCTAATGAACTGGTCATTATTTTTCAAACAATCAAATATATATTTTCTATATATTACTAAAATTCCCTTATGGCAAGCCCCAACCCCTTTTTATCATATGGGTGCTAGAAGGCGGTGGCTGCAGGTCTACATGTCCTGGGAATGACGTTAAACTCTATCTGATGGTGAGGTTCCAGTTTTGGAGGTTTGGGGAATGTGGAGCACCCCTTCATCACCATTGCTCCCTGGTCCACTCTGACCCGGAGTGGTAGTACCTGTTAGGGTCCCATCTATGGGTTAAATAGAAAAATGTATTTATAAAAAAAATTGTATAATCCATTAAGGATTGATTTATTTCAAAACTTTATCGGCATTAAATGACCCACTGAGGTTGATATGCCATAAAACAAAACAAACCAATTACTAAAATTAAGCCATTATATTTGTGTGTAACCTAGCAAAAACAGCACCACCATTCAAAGATTTTTATTAGAAAATTCAGAGACATAATTATTAGTCCTGTAAATCTATCATTGAGAATAAAAATCTTTTGGGTGATTTTTATTTTATCTTATAGCCAAATTAATCATTTATAGTTCAACATAAAATTCCATGTTTTTGGTAAACCGACAACTAAATTTTAACTTCAGTTCATTTGGCAATAAATCTAAAGGCTGGAATGTACTTTTGACTATAAAATGAAAGATTTTATTGGAGGTTTATAATTTCAATACTACAATACGCTATTGGCATTGATGAGGGGAGGGATATCACAAAAGTGTGTTTATAAGAGTTTTTTTTTTTTATTCTTTGATACTTCAAAAAACGACTGTTTTACTAAAGTTTTAGAGGTAACACAGTAATTTTGGTAATCTGAACATTAGCTACATAAATGAGAGTAACTTCCCCTTGTTTGTTTCACTTTGAGGAAACCGTTTGTTTTGGTCGGCCATTTTCATTTCACTGTAAATCTACTTTGAAAATACAAATTTTTCCAAATTAATACAACTGCATGTTTCAACATGAAAATATCATAAAATGTGTTCTTGATAACAATTAAGTTCATTTCAAATAATGCGCAAACACAATTAAGAACACATTTTATGATATTCTCGTGTTAAAACATGCAGTTGTATTGATTCGAACAAATTTGTATTTTCAATGTAGATTTACGGTGGAATTAAAATGGACGACCAAAACAAACGGCTTCCTCAAAGTGAAACAAACAAGGGGAAGTTACTCTCATTTATGTAGCTAATGTTCAGATTATCGTAATTTTAGGGCTAGGGTATATCAAACAAGAGGCACTTTGGTAGAAGTATATCACACAAAATCAAAATTTTTAAGTAAAGTGGACAAGTTGCATTTCACTGTCACACATTAACCCCTCTTAACATCCTGTTGAGAATTTTCTAAGTCTAGAGCCCTATACCTATTAGGATTTATCAAAAAATTGCCTTTTCATTTAAAGTTACCTGTTATTTTCCTTAAATCAAATACTTCTAAATGTTTAATATTACATTTAAACAAAGGTTATCATTTGGGGCAGATTAGAAAAATGAATATGACTTCTGGCCAGGTGGAATCAGGTGGTATAGGACATTAAGAGTTAAGTATGTTTGGGTGAGTTTAGTTGCTCTACATCATAAAAATGGTTGAGACCAAATATTAGGTTTCAAATTTGTTCAAAATTTATATGTCATTATAGAATGTTTTAGTGTATTAATACATTGCCTACATTTGCTCAAGTGGCAGTTTCTCCTCATTGCCACATTTCTTTTATTGCATCAGTTTTCAAAGTATTGCTGGTACACGTAGTGGGCCAATAATGTAACCATGCTTCTATGGTATAATATAATACCAGCACATTCACAACAATGGTGCCCTGTCGGCTGGGGCATTAGAATGCACCGACTGCACCTCTGCAGAGGGGTAAGACTCCCCCAATGGGGCCACCTGTTGGCCGTGGGTGGCGACCCGTGATGGTTAAGGATAGAGCCCAGGTGGATGAGCAGTTCATGACATGCAATACTCCACTTTGACCCTATCTTGGGCTAGACGGGCGGTCGGAGAGGCCCCCTCCAATCAATTGGCTGGTCACGTCAAGCCCTAGCACCTATATGATTTTCCCAACCCTATTGCCCTTATGGCAAGCCCCAACCCTTTTTATCATATGGGTGCTAGAAGGTGGTGGCTGCGGGTCTACATGTCCTGGGAATGACGTTAAACTCTATCTGATGGTGAGGTTTCAGTTTTGGAGGTTTGGGGAATGTGTAGCACCCCTTCATCACCATTGCTCCCTGGTCCACTCTGACCCGGAGTGGTAGTACCTGTTAGGGTTCCATCTATGGGTTAAATAGAAAAATGTATTTATAAAAAAATTGTATTATCCATTAAGAATTGATTTATTTCAAAACTTTATCGGCATTAAATGACCCACTGAGGTTGATATGCCGTAAAACAAAACAAACCAAACCAAACAACAATGGTTGTTACGCTTTTAAGGGCCATTCCTTAACCTTATAGCAGTAGTGCTTATCCAGTGGAATTGGATCCTTGATAAAGAGTCCGTCGATAATGTGAATCCTTTGGTTACTAAAGTGTTCTCAGTTACTGGTATAAAATCCTTCGAGAGTATTGGTACAGATCTGACAATCCTATGTGTGTCTGTCTTGAAAGAGTGCAGGTTTAATTATGACCAATGCGGGGGGGGGGTTTAAGTATTCTATCAGGCCAGTAGTATTGCTAGTGATTGGTTACAAGAGTCAATCATGTGACCTTGGCTAGTCTATAAATCTAGGTGGGTAATTAGAGCACAACTTATATCAAGATAACTTGGGCACCTTACGTGGTGTAATGGTTAGAAATTTGGATTCGCAAACCATTGTAAGTGAGTTCGATTCTCACTGGGCGCCCCACACTTCTGGCCTTGTGCCGTATCTAAGCTACGCTTAGTAAATAACTATATCAAGATAACTCCAACAATGGTAAATTGACTGTGTTATGTGTTGGCACACATATTTATCTGTGATTTATTTATGAATTGTATCTATTTCATACAATGTAATATAATAACAATAAAAGTAAAGTCGTCGGGACGGCCTAAAGTCGGTATCAGCCAATCAGCGAGGGAGTCTATCTCCTTTTCACTTGCGCTAGACCAAGGAGATTATTTTAGCGTCTGAGGTGGAGCGCCACACCTACCATCAGCTCCTTACTTAACTGCACATCTAGAAATACAGCAAGTCTTGTGTACATTTTGTAAGAACAAAAGAATAGACACAGAGATGAACAAACACCTAAGCACTCGAGTCGATCCAAGAAGTCTCAGACCAGAAGCGAGGAATCGGCCGAGATAGAATAGAAGAATAATAGAGATATAAGTAATTAAAGTCGTCGGGGCGGCCTAAAGTCGGTATCAGCCAGTCGGCGAAGGAGTCTATCTCATTTTCAATAGCGCTAGACCAAGAAGATTGTTCTTGGCGTCTGAGGTACCTACCATCAGCTCCTTACTTTACCGCACATATACCTGTGCTACACATATGCTGAGTTGGCGAGGATCGGTATCGAACTAGAAACCTTGAGATAGAATAGAAGAATAATAGAGATATAAGTAATTAAAGTCGTCGGGGCGGCCTAAAGTCGGTATCAGCCAGTCAGCGAGGGAGTCTATCCCCTTTTTAATAGCGCTAGACCAAGGAGATTGTTCTTGGCGTCTGAGGTACCTACCATCAGCTCCTTACTTTACCGCACATATACCTGTGCTACACATACGCTGAGTTGGCGAGGATCGGTATCGAATTAGGAACCTTGTGGTTTCTAGCCGAACGCTCTACCGACTGAGCTAACCCGGCCCTATATAATAACAATACGTAATATAAAAAAAATGATTTGTAACAGTTATATAAATAAATAAATGTGTATATTTATTTGGCTGTGAATGGATTCCGACTTTTGTTTTATTTTTATATCAATTTTTTTGAATAAAAGTTCTAGTTATAACAATTTTTCAACGTTTCCACCTTCTTTAAGTAGTATATGTAAATACTGCTATATTATTATGAAAGTATATATTCTAGATATTGTTTTAAAAAAGTGAAATATTTGCAATGGTACATCAGTAATATACATATGAGTTATTTCCTATAAGTCTAACATGATCAAAGGGGAACCACTCTTAACTGATAAATTATTTATTTTCCCATTAAACTAACCCTAAACCCGTCTTCTTTTTTCCTAGTAAATAAATAAATGATCTATCAGTCTAGAGTGGTTCCCCTTTGATCATGTTAGACTTATAGGAAATAACCATACATATGTGTACCAATATGTAGTCAAAGAGTTAAACAATAAACTACAAAATTTAAAATGCTCTAATTTCAAGAATAAAGCAATTTCCAGTCTAATTTGCAACTGAATAATATTTGAGCTCATTTTTTTTTTTAATAATCCAAATCCTCAATATAATGGATAGTTAAGATATTTGACTTCATCCTAAATAGAAGCATCAGTATCATCATGGACCACTGTTACCATTGGTTATCTAGTTACTAAAATTGAACAGAACTGTAACAGAGATAAAACTTTGTCCAAAATGTCTGTGTAAAATTTTTGATGGTTTCTGAAGCAATAAATAAATCACAAACTTTCTCTGATGATAAAAGTAAAGTGGTCGGGGTGGCCTAAAATCGGTATCAGCCAATCAGCGAGGGAGTCTATCCCCCTTTTCACTAGCACTAGACCAAAGAGATTGTTTTTGCATCTGAGGTGGAGCACTACACCTACCATCAGCTCCTTACTTTACCGCACAGATTGCTGTGCTACTCATAAGCTGATTTGGCAAGATCCAGTATCGAACTAGGAACCTTGTGGCTTCTAGCCGAATGCTCTACAGCCTGAGCTAAATGTATAAGCAACTAGCAGAGCTACCCAGCATTGCCTGGGATTTTTTTTAAAGTTAAAAATAAATCTCTTACCTATGTTTACATATAGATTAATAACAATTCTATTTCTATATATTTGTTTTATTATCTATTATTCTTTATTTTTTTATTTTTGTTATTTGTATTTTTCTTCTATTAAAATAACTAGCATATATATGCACCCTCCGGGTGCAAGTATTTAAGTTTTGATATAATAAAATATCATATTAAATTAGAAAGGCTAATGAAACTGACTAAGAATGCAGATAAAAAGATTTGGAACAGAGGGGGTATAATCGAAAAATAGAACAACTTTGAAACTAACTATTCCATCATTTTCCATTACTCCCCTCTTTCATTGGTAAATTTTCCTAATTTAACTATTTAGTTAAAATAGGAAGTAAAGGATAATATTACAGTTATTTTTTCTTGTAAATAAATTTCTTTTAAGATTTATCCACGAGATTTTTGTTTATATTTCTTAAGATAAAACCAAACAATTAGAAGTCAATAATACCAAGCACATATTTATTAAAATAAAATTTTAAATATCAATATGCAAATTAGCCTTCTTGTTCAAACTGTAAACCGCTATTTTGTTGTATATATAAATACAATTGCATGTTATTAGTACGTAGATATGGTCAACAGTATTAATAATGTAAAACAATTTTTATTAATAACTGAAGGTTTAAAAGAATGTAATCATGGAGAATTTGACGTAAATAATTAGGGGAATTGTGACTTGAGTAGTAATATAGTTTCGGTTACAGACAGAAAAACACACAATCTCCATTATAATAAGATAATGAAATTTATTGTGTACAGTGCTCAGGTGCACCACAACTCATCAAAGTCTCATGTTAAATACACAGAATAATGTATTAGTGTCAGGAACATGAACAGTTTACAGTAGTAATATGCATGTATGTGTGCGCATATGTATGTGGAGAGTAGCTTCAGGTATAGTGTCGGCAGACTACAGGAAGCATGGAGGCTATTTGCTTTTTATTATTTTTATCTTTTATTAATGTTATATTTTTTTAATCAATGTTTAAAATATATCATTGATTTATACCCTTATTATATTGTTATTTAGCTTTCTCCTGTGGAAAATGAGGGATAAAAAAAAGATTTGTAACCCCCTCTAGAACAAAAATAGGGTTTGGATTTTATTGAACTTTGGTCTTTGCTGATCTCCAACAATTTTCCTCTATAAAAGGACATGCGCATGGTCATTCTAAATACGTACAGAATCTTTCTTTTATATATATATATCTTATAATGAAGATTTGGTGTCCGTCAGTCTGTAACCGAAACTACTCACAATACCCTCAGCAATTGCATAAGTTTATCAATTAGTATTTAATTAATAGCCCAAATCATTAATACATAGAAAAAATCTTATTAACTAACGATGTCTCTATGGAAATATGAGTAAGAAACTACTCACAATACCCTCAGCAATTGCATAAGTTTATCAATTAGTATTTAATTAATAGCCCAAATCATTAATACATAGAAAAAATCTTATTAACTAACGATGTCTCTATGGAAATATGAGTAAGATTTGCTTCAAAACAGCCCATCTTATTAGTGTGTCTAAAATTCTGCAATGTCCTATATATCACTAAGGAATAAAGATTTACATAATGTATGGTGTGATTAATTTGCATACCGGTTTTAACAAAACCCGGTTTAATAAATAATTACTTGGTGTTATTAATCTCTAATATTGTTATTTTATTCTGCAATGTGTTAAAATCAATACTATGAATGATTTTATATAGAAACCAATTAGAATATAATTAAAATAAGTGAAATACTTTTATATGCTTTTTTATTTGATTTCGTTAGACTTTCTAATTTAATAAATTTCATTACATTAAAGATTCTTGCTACAGTTATTTCCTATAAGTCTAACCACTTTTGACTGATAAATTATTTATTTTCCCATTAAACTAACCCTAAACCCGTCTTCTTTTTTCCTAGTAGATCAATAAATAATTTATCAGTCAAGAGTGGTTCCCCTTTGATCATGTTAGATTTATAGGAAATAACCCTTGCTAGTATATAAAAAGTTAAATAATGTGCAAACAAATTGCTAAAATAATAAACTTTGAAAGAAAAATATGATTAAGGGTAGATAACTCCTGTCTTACAGAAAAGGTGTAGGCATATCTTCTATTAATAATGGAGATTCGCTTCCGGTTTTGTCTGTAACAAAAAGTGCGTCACTGCTTATGTCACATTACCAAACACATAATCCAACGTCATAACATAGAATAAATATACTCAAAATGTAAGCATGCAATGTTAGACAATTCTCATTGTTTCAATAAATAGATGCCCGGCGTTATATATAGATTGTTTTATTCTAATATAATATTTAAAGTTATCGGAACTGTATCCATTTCAAATTGTCTTTCTTTTTTTTCTTTACTCCTTTAATAAATTTGACGATTTTACATACTTATGGTACACACTCTTTGACATTAAATTTTCAGCTCCCATCCCCTCAGACAATATCTTTCAAAAAATCATATTTACATCGCCCGGAGGGCGTCTTTTTATTTTGCTAGTTTTATTAATGACAGATAAGGATTTAGTTTCGATATAGTTATTTACTAAGCTTAGTTTAGATGTGGCACAAGACCAGAAGTATGAGGCGCCCAGTGAGAATCAAACTCCCTAACAATGGTTTACGAATCTAGCTTGCTAACTCCACATGATTTAGTTTCTATATAAGCCTTTTCATATCTGCCAAACGAGATGTTGCTATTGAGGATGAAACCTGAACAATAATTGTCTGAAATCCAATGCATTTTTATAGAAAAAATCATTTGCAATGCATTTTTATAGTAAATATCATTTGCAATGTATCTCGAGTATATATACTTTTGATCTTCATTGGTCATTGTTGAGGATGTAGTTATGATCTGCCATTTATTATAAGAAGTATTCTGCAATCATTGAATGTTTTGTTTTTGGTTTGTTGTTTTACAGCATATCAACCTCAGTGGGTCATTTAATGCCGATAAAGTTTTGAAATAAAGTAATTCTTAATGGATACTCAATTTTGTTTATAAACTCATGTTTTTCTATTTAACCCATAGATGGTACCCTAACAGGTAATACCACTCACTCCGGGTCAGAGTGGACCAGGGAGCAATGGTGATGAAGGGGTGCTCCACATTCCCCAAACCTCCAAAACTGGAACCTCACCATCAGATAGAATTTAATGTCATTCCCAGGACATGTAGACCCTCAGCCACCGCCTTCTAACACCCATGATAAAAAGGGGTTGGGGGCTTGCCCTAAGGGCAATAGGATTGGGTCAATCATATAGTTTCTAGGGCTTGACGTGACCAGCCGATTGATAGGAAGGGGCCTCTCCGACCGCCCGTCTAGCCTACGTAAGGTTCTAAGTGGAGTGTTGAAGGTCATGGACTGCTCATCCACCAAGACTCCGTCCTTAAGCATCACGGGTCGCCACCCACGGCCAACAGGTGGCCCCATTTGGGGGAATTACCCCTCTGCAGAGGTGCATTCTAACGCCCCAGCCGACAGGGCAGTTGAATGTTTTGTCATTTATCTAATGCCAACAACATCTTTATACATATCAATAAACACATCTTATAGGACCACAACAACCTCAAAAATATTAGAAGTATTTTAGTAGATGATTAAAAAATCCTATATAGCATAAACTCAACTGATATCAAATATCAATTGAATTTATGCTGTGTTGGTATATCCACATTTTCCTCTATTCTTTCGTCGGATTTAGTTCTTCACTCCTCATAGCATAAATTGTAAAAAAAAAAAAAAAAAAAAAACTAAAACCTAGAAGCCATATCATAAAAATAGACATCCCACACTTAACATCTCTTTCAATTCAGGATCTATAATAATGCATCTGACAGAGGAACATAGTTTTACAGCAGGGATCACCAAACTACGGCCCGGATACAACCTGCCGACAGTACTTGAATTTGTAATGTTTTGAAAATAAATGTTAGTTAAATTTGTTTTTGTGGATCTTACACCACTCATCCATGAATATAATGGAAAGATAAATTTTGTTTTACACCTTCTCGTAGCTTTCGTTCTGGCTAGCAAGTATTGAACACAATAATGTGGCCCGCGCTCGTTATTTTTTCAATTATCCGGCCCACCATGAAAAAACGTTTGGTGAACCCTGTTCTACAGCTACAGTGGTTCATAGTCATGTAATACTGATTTGTGATTCCTACACATTCAAACCAGTACCGGCACATATCTAACATGACATCAAATATGTGCAATGAACCAGTAAACATCTTGTAATATATGGCATGGTCAAATCCACATTCGAAGGTTGAAAGTACATATACTTGGGATACACCACAAGAGATTTCAGACGATCATATATAAAATCACCCATAGGATTGATTTCAATATGTTGGAGAATCAAACAATATTATTGATCAATAACACCAAGTAATTATTTATTAAACCCAGTATTGTTAAAACCAATATGCAAATTAACCACATCATATATTATGTTAACATTTATTTATTAGTGATATAGAAGACACATTGCCATATTTTAAACAGACGAATAACATGGACTATTTTGAGGCAAATACAACTCAGATTTTCATAGGGACCACGTTAAGATTTATTCTATGTATTAATGATTGACTAAATTAAATACTAAATGACAAACTTATGCAATTCGTGGGGGTATTGTGACAGTTTCGGTTACAAACACTGAATCTCCATTATAATAAGATATGCCTACAAGAAATTTGCTGCCTAAATATGCACACACATGTATATACAAATAATATGAATAATTGATTTAGTATTTCCATAAAGATATTTCCTATATATCCTGACATGGGTAGCAATTTTTTTCCTAATGGTTAACTAATTTGCAAATTTTTCTTTAAAAATTGTTTGAAACAAAATATAAAAATTGAAAATTTCAATAACTTTTTTTTTTTCTTGTTGATGATTTTGATCATTGTTTTATTCTCTTTAAAAATTGTAACAAGCCCTAATCTTATCACATCAGCAATAATAGGTTTGGTTTGGTTGGTTGGATTTTACAGCACATCAACCCATTGGGTCATTTCATGCCGAATACGGTTTTGTTTTTTTTTTGTAAAGTACAGCCACCACCTGCATATCATTCCAGATCTTACTTCTATTGGTATTTAGGTATAGTGATAGGGTGTTTATTTTTAAATCAAGTTTTCTGTTGAGGATTTGAACATCAAGAGTGTGTGGGTGATTTTTGTAGGTCTATGAACTTACATCCTTAATAGGAGGCCGGTTCTTTTTAAAAAGTTTAATATGCTCATTGCATTGAACTACCCAAAACTTTAAATTATTCTCAAAAATACGATAAAACCTTAGCCTACAAAAGCTCAAAAATAAATCTTTAATTTTTCAATTCATTGGTCTATTGGAATGGTGAAATCGACTAATTCTTTTTTCCTTGTCTATCACAAGTCCTCAGGCTGATATTTGATTATTAAATCCAATACTTAAGCTGAAAAGGTTGGGGACTTCTGCTCTAGAATGTTGAGGGACCAGGGTGAAGCAATATTTTACAAAAATAAATGAAGCTGCACAAAATATAATTAATTTGCTTAGCTATTGTGAATGCAATGGTGTCACAGGGCATAAATTCACCATCGATAAGGGAGATAATTCACGCATGCCCAGTAAGATCACTTCTGATGGGTTGACAAGCAACAAAGAACATGTTCCAGAGATATTCAAAATATGTACTGGGCCATATACAATATTTTTCAGGAAACTAATTTGACAGGCATTGCTTTTGGAGGGAGCTTAATACTCACTGAATGCTTCACACTCGTTCTAAATGGGCTAAGTTTAATACAATTCTAAGCCTATTCTCTTTGCTGCACTAAGGAGTTGCAAATTTAAGGTTTATTTTATTTTATCCAATATTTGGCCTTAAGTAAATATGATTATTTTATAAAATCATAGTATTTAGATTAATATAAAGAAGAAGAAAAAAAAAAAAAGACAGTAGAAATTTTCAGTAATCTGAACATTAGCTACATAAATGAGAGTAACTTCCCTTGGAGGAAACTGTATGCTTTGGTCGGCCATTTTCAGTGTAGATTTACTGTGAAATGAAAATTTTCATTTCACCGTAAATACGAATTTGTTCGAATCATATGACTGCATATTTTAACACAAAAATATAAAACATGTTATTAATTTTGCTTTCACGAAGACTTTTTACACAACAAAATTTATATAAAAATGTCATTTTAATATTTTCTCCATATTGTTTATAAAAAACAATATTGGTGAAATTTGTTTTGTTTTTCTTTAAGATAATTTTTAAATTACTCAGTTTTAAGTTTACCATTAAAAGATGCAAAATAGAAGCAAATTTAATAACTTTCAAAATTAATTAAAAGGTCATTTAGGAATGCTGTTACAAAGTTTATCAATAAATTGAGATTTTAAAATGTTTAGATATCGAAAAATGTATCCTTTCTTATGCTACTTATATTCTCTCAGCTTGAAAATATTTTTATTTCTTACATTGTTTGAATTCACCTTTTATATTATTTGAAAAAATAAATAAGTATTTTGAGAATTTTTTCTTGGGAAATCTTTCAAGGACATTTTAAAATCAAATCTTTCCCGGCAAACGCTCCCAAAAATTGAAATTTTCTGTATTAAACTGTGATTGGTTTATCGGGTACTGAGACGTGACACCGATCCCTTTTTATCGATTAACAGCGAGATAATCGCCAGACAGAACTTTATTTTTCTGTCTCCGTTGATTTCAATGTATCAATGTTAAAAAATCCAGGAATAACGAAGATTGACAAAATTATTGTTTTTGTCATAGTTATCCTGGTATTGTGATTTATTTAATTTCTTTCACTCATTTAGTGAAAGTAATTTAAATTTACTTAATAAACGTATACAAAATTTACTGTTAAGAGTCAACATTAGATTTATTTGTTACAGGAGAGACAAAGATTGACTAAATATTGCATATTTGGACAGTCTTCATGTATGTATTTTTGCTTTATTTGAGAATTCAAATAAAGTATATTACTGACAGAGTGAGTAAAATTTATTTAATTGATGTAAAATTCGGTTTGAGACCGTTTTATTTTTTAATTGTTAAAACATTTTTATTCAGGCGTTTGAAGCCTATTTAAAGTAAAAAGTAAAAGGAGATAAAACAGTTGTATCTCCAAAGATCAGTAAATTTGTGTCTTAAGTATTAGACACTTTGTTTTGCCTCGGCAATTTGTCAAATTTATTTATTGTAAAGCAGGGATCAAAAGAAAATAAAACATTTGACGTCTGCTCCGTAACCCTTAAAATTACCAACACAGTAAATTGTCAACAATTGAGAAGCAGCAGCCCTATGTAAGATTTGTCTCAAGACAAGAAAAGAAAAAAGAGAAATTGTTTTAATTTATTATTTGCAGATTGCAAGTAAGTTATTTATTGTATTTTTTGTAAAATTGGCATACTAGGTATATTTTCCTTGTATCTGGCTTTGTGCCATTGTTAATTCAAGCATAAGGGACTCATTATGCAAGACCACAGTTACTTGTTTATTTAATAAATTCAACTGTCTCCAATTGTATTTTTAACTTTTCAACGTGACGAAAAAGGATAAACAAAACAACTTTCTTTTTAATATCTTTTTCGCGACAATTTACATAATGATTTTATTATCATTTGTAAATTTGTAAAGTATGTATATTTATATTTAAACCTTTTTTTTTTAATAAATTTTTAAAACCTAAAAGATTCCTAAATGATACCTTGTAGTAGTGGAATTTTTATTTTTTTTTTATTTTTTTTTTTTTTTTTAAACCAAATTTTTTATAATTGTAAAATAATAGTTAAGTCCAAAAGAAAAAACAAATAGATCTCATACTTACTTCAATTAAATAAATGGTAAATGTTATTCCAAATGAAAAAGAAAATCCTCAATATCAGCTGTGACTCTACAAATGAAGTAGTGAAATCTCAAACCAGAAATTTTCAACCTCCAGTTAGTGAATTTACAGTGGCATGGAAAAGTCCCAAGACATTCCAAGTATCTTATATACCTTTTTAGTGACTTCATGGATTGACACTACTCAATGTTTTTGTTTTTTTAAACTGCTGAATGAATGTCTAATTTATTGTTAAAGTGTACAGACTTTTAACCCCTTTTGCAGAGAGCAACATTTGGTTTATCTGCCTGTAAAAAAAAATTAAAGCAAAAATGGTTCTTTTTCTTTTACCTCTAATGAAATATTTCAAATACTTTTGTTTAAGGAAAAACAACTGCAGAATCGTTTTTATATAATGAATTGGCTAATTTATGAAATCAAATAAAACTGACAAATTGAAAAATTTAGTAAATAACTAGTTCCTTTCATGAGGATTCTAAATTCAAGATCTATGGAAGATGGTTTAAAAAATTATTCTTCCAGTACAGCAGTAAGACATCTTGTTTAATTTACTTGTGCAACCCCACATCATCATTAAAATGTAAAGTTTCATTTATTTCAGCTTTTGCAAAATAATTTTTTTGCATGCATTTAGATTTAAATTTTTTTTTTTTTTTTTTACATACTATTCTTTAACATAATTTCTGCAAGTCTTAAATTTAAAAAACAAAAACTTTAGTTGACTAAGACATAGGTCGGTTTCCCAAGGCGAAAAAGACTTAACTTGTAAAAAATGCGGTGGGCATTATTTTTTAGAGAAATATGTATAAAATCATGAGAAACATATCTGTAACTTTGTTGAGTTACCGTTTTTTCATGTTAGTTAATATATTTTAATACACAAATTAGATGCTAAAAATTTTAGTTAGCTGCGTACAACGAAGTAGCCAATCAGAATACATCTTTCATTGACTGCTGATAAAATTAACCTATCACCGTAGCATGAGTTATCACTCAACATGTCTGCTTCAAGCGAAGAAGTGTATAATGTAAACACACCAGAAAATAAATGTTTTATGTGTATTTTAATTTTAACTTGTTTTTGGCTACGTTAAATTTCAATTGATTTAACGGTGAAAAAATGTAAACATTGTTTTTCGTTTATAATTTGCATTATTTTTGTAAGCCGAAAATTTTTTTTTTTAAATCATTAGGAGTTTGTTTAATGCTTCTTTCGAGTGAATAAAAATTTTTTAAAATAATATTAACCTTTATGCAAGTTTTATTATGTTAAATATAGTAGGGAGGAGGTAAATTGGTAACCACGGAAAATTTTAATATGTGCAACATTTACACATAAAAAAAAAAAAAATAGTATGATATTCAGGAGTCTATAAGCATTCATTTGGCCACTTTTTATTTTCCCCCACCCTCAAAATTACAAATTAAATCAAAAACTAGAGCCTTTTTGGCCCGTAGCCTAAAAACAGGCATTTGAAATTTTGACACATTTGTTCTTCCATACTAAAACTTAAGACAACCAGTCAAGTTGCATGCATGCAGTGGAAAGGGAATAAATGTAATAACTAATTAACAGAACGTTGCTAAAAATGTATTTTTGCTCTTTTTCAATGAATCATTCTTTAAAATTAAAATTTAAAAAAAAAAAAAAAAAAAAAACTAAGTAGATATTTAAATTTTGCAGCACATTTCAAAATGTGATATCAAATGAGTTCATATATTTATATTTTAAAGAGAAAACAATTGTCAGTCTCTTCAAAGTAAAAAACAAAATTTACTTTGATTTTAAGCTTATGCTTTCAAAGCAAGAAAAAATTATAAAAAACAAAAAAATATATCTGAAAACAAATTTTAATTCTTGTTAACAGCAATACAGGCCATTATTTCTTCTGGGCATCCTCGTCACGATAAGACTTAAGTAAATCAGCTTTTTTCTGGGCAATACGCTCTTCACGCCTCTTACGGGCTTCTTTGACCTTTGTCCTGCGAGCTTCAGCTTGGTCACTGAGAGGGGAAAAAAATTTAAAAAATTAGCCACATGTATGAAAAGTATGTATATACAGGGTATCCCAAAAGTCAATTTTAATAGAATATATTTTATCTCCCTCTAATTTTTTTTAACAAAATAAACGGAGGTATAATATTCCTTAAAAAGGTTTGCGATAAATTTTTTTTTTTAAATTAAAAAATGCTAGGTTTCCCATGACAATATAATGCGTTGGTAAAATCAAACTATACCTTATGACAATTCAATGTTATTTCTTTTGTATCAGTAATCTAAGATTTTAGCAAGGGAAAAATTTACTTAAAATTTCCAGTGGTAGACAGCTTAAGCTAATAAATTTAAATAAATACTAATATATACTAAAATATAGTATTCTATATATTAAATATACTAAAATAAAATTCTATAATAATCAAATCAAGGTTAAAAACCTAAGTAGAGGTTTTTAATAGAAAAAATATAAATACCTGAGCAGTTTGGATCTCTGCTTCTCGGCCTTCTTCTTGTGAATATGTTCCATCAAGACACGCTTGTTCTTGAAGATGTTACCTTTGCATTTAAGGTAAAGATCATGGTACCTGTAAAAATCAAATTTAACAAATTTTCAATATAGTTATAAAAACTATCTCAATTAAGAATTAATCCAATCAAACTGGGTATAAAAAAATAACAGGATTTGAAACTTTATGAAGACAAAGTAAAAATGTTTCTATTAAAAAATTAAAAAAAAAAAAAAAAAAAAATGAATAAAAATCAACCAAAGAAAAACTTACAGATGTTTATCAATTTTCTTTGATTCCCTGTACTTCTTCAAGAGTCGTCGCAAGACCCGTTGCCGGCGAATCCAAAGAATTTTCTGTGGCATACGAGCATTGGCAGTACCCTTCCTTTTACCAGGTCCCATGTGACGCCCTTTTCTCCTGGCAATTTTGTTTTTCCTGACACGAGCCCGAGAATGGACACGGACAGGTTTACGGATAATCAAACCATCCTTTACCAGCTTACGGATATTCTGTCCTGGAATAAAAGTTTTTAAAATGATTTTAGTCAATTATTTTGATTTTAACTGCTAAAGAGAAACAGCTGATAAATTTTCTAAGAAATAGAAATGGATAGCAGATAATAAATTAAGAGTTGAAATTGCTATTGAAAGAAGTTTGAAAAGCTGACATCACGGTTATTTCCTATAACTCCAACGTAAACAAAGGGGAACCACTCTTGACTGATAAATTATTTATTGATCTACTAGGAAAAAAGACGGGGTTAGGGTTAGTTTAATGGGAAAATAAGTCATTTATCAGTCAAGAGTGGTTCCCCTTTGTTTATGTAGGAGTTATAGGAAATAACCGATATCACAATTTTAATTCTATTAACATTTGCTTTATCAATCTAAAGCAGTTATGAAAAATGTTTATGCATAAAACACTTTCCAAAATGCTGAATATATTTTTTCTCACTTTTCTTATACAGGGTGCAATAGATAAATTATGGCTATTTTAAATTAACAATTTCACACACGCTTTGTTAGTTTTGAATTTTGTATGTGCAGCAAATTACTCAGCTGAGCACTGTCTATCTGGTAAGCAGCTCTGAAGCAATTCATTGCTGCAGAAATTTGGAAACACCATGTGGTACTGTTTGGCATTTATGCCAGAAGCTCCAATACAATATTTCAGTGTTAGTAAGAACAGTGTAGAGAATTTGAAAAAGAGTAGGAGTACAATAATGATTATGAATGGACAGCTTGGAAGCTTCACTGATCATTCTGATAAGAAAAAAAATTCTTGCCATGATTGACAAGTGATCCCAGCCAGTCAATTAGATTAATAGCCAGGGACATGCGAGTAACTGTATTTCTTATCAGGCAAGTAGTGCATAAACTTTTATCACAGGCCATTATAAGGACATAGGGAAAGACTGCACATTCTAAAGTTTTTAAAAACTCAAGCATTCCCTATAGTGGAACAGGCTTTGCTTTTTCTCAGATGACAAATTTCTGCCAGAATTAGATGGTGAACTCACTAGTGATGTTATGCCTTCATTCATCACACATGGCCTCTGTTAATCTGAGGCCTACTACATTAAGGGCCTACTGGAGGACCCTAAATCTGCTACGATTTTGTGCCATGCCCCCTCACAAGCAAGAGTGGGGAGCAAATTTCTACAACCACATAACTCCTTAGATTATATATGGGGGCACAATTGAGCAAAGAGACCAATTCAAGTCTGTACAACAAGAAAAACTGAAAGCAAGAATGATGGCATCATTTAACTATTTAAACAAGGAGACTGTCAGAAAGACTTACAGGAGGCTCCAAAGTCGTTGAAGCCATTTATTGATAGTATTTTCAAAACATTTCGCTAAGTCTAACTGAAAGTGAAACATTTTATTGTAATTTAGACAATTTATCCATCTTGTCTCTAAAAAAGACCTTTTCAAAAACTTGTTCAGAAAAAAAAAAATTAGGCTTAGTATAGTTCTTACTCATTTAAGTAGTATTTACAAAATACAACAATTTTGGTAGTGAAAAAGTTCTGATCATAATTTTGGAAAATTTAAAAAAGAAACTTACTGGAATTTGCATTGGCAATTTCGCTGGTTTCATTAGGATCAAGCCACACTTTGTTGCGGCCACATTTCAATACAGCGGATGCTAACCGCTTCTGTAGGCGGAGGTTACTGGAAGAAAAATAAATAAATCTCAACTTTTGGAACAAATGACACTTTCGAAACAAATCTTTACATTTTTTTTTTTAACGGTGAGTGATATAAAATTATGCCTACATTTGGACTTAAAGAGTCTGACATGTTGAATACTATCTCCGGATCGACAACGTGATCTTATTTTATACTCAAAAAATATTGATATCATTCTGCATTTTCGAGTGTAGAACCCTATAAAGGTTTTATAAGTTAAAAACACTTTTAAGCACTTAATTTTAATCATAATTATGCCTGCAGGTAGGCATTATTTTCTTTACACGTAGTCAATTTTTTTTAATAACAATATTGAATTTATCTCCACACCTAATAAAAAAATAAAATTTAAAAAAAAAAACATGCATTTTAAACAAAAAATTCTAACGAATAAAACAATGTTCATAACAAAAATGGATTGAACAAGTCTTAAAGTGATACAGAAAAATAAAGATGAAGAGTAAACTTTGTATAATCCTGATATTTCATATTTTTGTGAAATGAATGAAGAACCGACATAATTAAAATTTCCCTTAACGCCATAAAAAAAAGTGATCCTATTCGCTAAGTATTTTTCTCTCTAACGAACCGAATTTTTCATCGTTTAACATTTTAGTTTTTAAAATAGTTTATTCAACAGTGGAATTAAGACAAAATAAGGTGAAAGTCGATTTCTATAAAAACGATTACATAGAAAATTATAAAAAATAAAATTAGGCCGAAAACTTTCCGATTTACAAGTTTTAAAAAATATATCAAGCAAATCAATTAATAAAAATTGTAAATTAAAATCTTAATTTGGTGTCACGGAATTTTTTTTTTTTTTTTATTTATTTTTTTAAAATTATTTTGTTCTTCCTACAAGAATTGAGAAGTTAAGAATCCCCAACTAACGAAAACCCACGTGGGACCTCTTCAAACATATATGCATAAAAATCAAATATTCAAAAGGTTTTCTAGGATAGAATAAAGAACAGGTAAAAAAAGAAAAGTAAAGAAAAGTTTATTAAAGTAACACGTGTCGCACCGGGAATTTTTTTTTTTTTTTTTTTTTTTTTTTTAATACGCTTGTTTAAAATATCACTTTATTAATAGACTATGACAAACTAACAATGCAAAAGAAAATATCCTGTGTTAGATGATAAAAAGAAAAAGATACTGAAAATAATTTTATTATCACAGTAATAATTTCGAGAATTAATAACTTAAACGAGATTGAATTTAAGTCCTAATTTTACAGAAATCTTAAGAATCTTATCTTTTAAGATAAAAGTATAATCCAAAATAATACAAGATTGCAAAGAAAGATGTAAAAAAAAAAAAAATTAAAAATTAACCTCATTTAAAAAGGAAATATACTTTGTCAACCAAAATTTTAAGTATTAAGTCTAAGTCTATATCGACTACTGTCGATCGCCATTACAGTTTTCACCGTAGAAGATTCAACATATAAACTGTATGAAATAAAATTATTTTAAATAACTAATTGTGCTTATTATAATATACAAACTTTAAATGTAAACATGATTTGAATGTAATTCACCAACAAGCAAACCAAAATCGAAAAATTCACTAAATTAAATACTTAAGAAAATGAAGCTTATACAACTTAGAAATATGTCGGCCGAGACCACATGGGTGAATTCATTAAGGCGGTAGAAAGAGAATTTATTGCAAATAATAAGAAAAAAATGACTAGAAAATTAAATATCGGTGCATATAAATAATCAACATAGCAAAAGCTTTTAAAATAACCACATTTGGTCCAACTTTCACAAATTTTAAAGATAAAAAATTGAAAATAAAATCGGAGCTACTTACCTCATTGTACTCGCCCGATAATATGGTGGACTAAAAGAACGAGAAATCCACTTCCGCTGCGGAACTGCTATCGAAAACTGCCTACGTTAGTTTTATAAAGCAAATATTTAATTAAAAACATAATGAAAAAACTAATATAAAAATTTAAAAAAATAATCTATATTTTTTTTAGAAAAATAATTATATTTAAAAATTGATTTATTTATTTCATTCAATTATTATTAAGAATTTATTGTGCTCACTTTCAACTACTTCCGGTTGCCTCAAATTCTGCACTCGTGAGATAGATAAATATATATTCTCAGTAAAATCATCCCGTTTACTTATTTTTTTAATAAAATATTAAATCAGATATTATAATTTTGACAGTTAATTTGTAAATGTAATATGAAATTTTAAATATATATTTTTGTATGCAAGTCACTGAGTAGGGGAGATAATCAGCATAGCACTAATAAAATTATATTTATTAATCATTTTTAAACTTATCTTCGAATTTTAACGTTTGTAATTAAGTCGACGATCGAAACCACAGTAAAAATTGAGCTTCTTTTTTTTCCTTTTCTTTAATTACGCTTTAAAACTGACAGCTCACAAACAATTAAAAATTAGAGACAAACATTTTATAAGTGTTACCGTTACATTTTTTTAGACCTAAATATTTTATTTTCTCACCGTCTTATAGTTTTCATTTACGCGATTAATAAATTAATTAATATAACTAAAAATATAACAATACTTTCGCCAGTTATTTAAACAAAGATATTTATTAATAATCATGTTGAATATTATAGATTACTTTGGAAAAAGGAAAATAACATACAACTTTTATTTTTCAGACTTATTTTTAAAGTATTATATTTACACCGGGGACAAATGAAGACACGTGGTTCTTTACATAATGGGTTGTCGGTTCAATTAGATATTACCGCAGACAACAGGGCATGTATCGATTCCTATCCATCTTAGTAGGGAGGTGCATTCTGAGATACAGGCATAGGAATTTAATGCAAGACTTTGTTCCTCAAATTAGAAATAGTAAAAAAAAAAAAATGAAATTGGCGAAATGATCTATTGTCGGTATCAACAGGACAACTAGGGAGTCTGTTCCCTTTTCGCTAACGCTAGACCAGGGATACTTTTTGCTGAGGTAGAGTGCCACACCTACCGTCAGTTTTACCACACAGATTAGATTACCCAATCTGTGCTACTCATGCGCTGAGTTGGTGGGGACCGGTATCGAACCAAGAACCTTACCTTTCTTAGGTGGGTGCTAAACCAGACCCCAATTGTATATTTCTTATATAAGTGAATTGACCAAAGAAAGAAATATCAAATATAAGGAAATTGTGTATGAATGAAGACCATGTGTTCAATGTATTAAGTAAAAGAAACAAAAAAACATTTTTTTTATAATACAATAAAACAAGGTGCCCATGGTGTAATGGTTATCATCGTAGGAAATGGACATGGTGACATGAGTTCAAATCCTGGACTAAACCGTTTACATTTTACATAGTGCTAATACCCTTGGGAAAGGTATTTTCACTCTCTCTAGGTATGGGTAAATAATGGGTAGTCTCGGCTCTTTAACCTTGGTATAGCAACTGGTCTAGGAGAATGAAAAGTCTGAATTCAAACCTGTTAAACTCCATTTAAGAATTGATTTCCTGCTCTTGCAGAAGGTTTGGTTTGGTTTCTTTGTTTTACTGCATATCAAACCTTTTTGGGTTATTTAATGCCAAAACAAGTCATTTTGATAAAAGTTTCTTTAGGTTTCAAGTTCTTAATATCTTAAAAATGGTATAGATAATTTTCATTAACTTCATTTGGTTTGATTTAGTTGATCTAATGGTATATCAACCCTGTGGGTTATGTAATGCCCAAAACTGTTAGAGATAGATGTTGGTACTCAAGTTTCCTTTACAGGTATATTTTAGTAGATGTATTTTGTTGATGTATTTTATATCTGATTCATAATTTTCGGTATATTTTTATTTCTCTCAAGAAGGATAAAATGTCATCCATGTTAGTATACTCAAACAGATCTTTCATATTATTTGTGTTGAAATATTTATTTCTTACTTAAGTGAAAACTTCACACTCCACGAGGAAATGTTTGACAGTGTAGGGTGTTTGGCATGTTCTGCACCGTGGTTGATCCTCCTGCTTGAGCATAAAAAAGTGTGTAAGTCTTGTATGGCCAATGCACAGACAAGCCAGTATTACTTCTTCATGGGATTTTCTATATTCCAGCTTCCATTCTCTTACTGTTAGTTTAAGTGATAATAATTTGTTCGGTGTACTACTATTCCAATGTTGTTGCCATTTTTGCTTGATATATTTTCTTTTGTTTTTTTCTTTTTTTCTTGACAAAGAGTTGATAAATACATACAACTGTTGTGTCAAAGTAATCTTAGACAAATAAAAAATTCACCTGAAGAGTCATATAATGATTATGTTAGATTTGAAGGTATTATGATTAATTGGAAGGCTTAGTGACCTTCCACGTGGGTACTTATAACTACAAGTAATATTCCGACAAAGAAGTTATGTAACAAACATAGACTTTAATAGTGAGCACATAGAAATACATTTAAACAGTAGTACATATACAAATTAAAGGGTATACAAAGTCGACCACCCTGTCGGCTGTGGCGTTAGAATGCACCTCTGCAGAGGGGTAAGACTCCCCGAATGGGGCCACCTGTTGGCCGTGGGTGGCGACATGTGATGATTAAGGATAGAGCCCAGGTGGATGAGCAGTTCATGACTTTCAATACTCCACTTTGGCCCTATCTTCTGCTAGACGGGCGGTCAGAGAGGCCCCCTCCGATAATTCGGCTGGTCACGTCAAGCCCTAGCACCTATATGATTTTCCCAACCCTATTGCCCTTATGGCAAGCCCCAACCCCTTTTTATCATATCTATCTAGAAGGCGGTGACTGAGGGTCTACATGTCCTGGGAATGACGTTAAACTCTATCTGATGGTGAGGTTCAAGTTTTGGAGGTTTGGGGAATGTGGAGCACCCCTTCATCACCATTGCTCCCTGGTCCACTCTGACCCAGAGTGGTAGTACCTGTTAGGGTTAAATAGAAAAACATGAGTTGATAAACAAAATTCTATTATCCATTAAGAATTGATTTATTTCAAAACTTTATCAGCATTAAATGACCCACTGAGATTGATATGCCGTAAAACAAACAAAACAAAACCAAAGTCGATATAATGAACACATACGAGACAAGGTACAATATAGAAGTATAAAGAAAGTAGGACTTCGTCCCATTGAAGTGATGGAGAGTCTATGAAAGAATCTCACTTACTTATGACAGGCTGGGGGGAAAAGCCCCTCACATAAAAGGTATTGGTGTAAATGTCTAACCCATGTGTCCTGTTTGCTGTCCCAGAGAGAAGAGAGAGTTCAAACTTGGCGTTTCCCTGATTAGATAGTCAGCACACCTAGCGGTCAAAACCTGAAAACAAGGGAAGATATCTCTTCCAGACCAAACAGGGGCAGACAATCGCTACAATTATAAAGGAAAGAAAATACCAAAAAGGAATTTTTGAATATTCAAACTTTGAATGAAGGTTTCATTTTTATGCAAAATAAGATAAAGTTCTCTTTCAATGGCTTTCAGGTCTAATACATTAACCACTGTACCTAAAATAGTCAGTGTCCGTGGTGTAATGGTTATTGTTGCAAGAAAAGGATACAGCGACACAAGTTCAAATCCTGGACCCTTGGGAAAGGTATGAATCCAACTATTCTCCCTCCAGCAATGGGTAAATAGTAGGGAAAACTGTGCTCTTTAACCATGGTATAGCAATTACTCTAGTAGAAAGAAAACTGAATTGAAACCTGTTAAACTCCACTTAAAAATAGAACTTGTGTCACATCCTGCTCTTGTGGAGGTGTTCATAAATACATACAATAATACAAGAAAAATATAGATAATATGACAAATATCCTTTTTTTTATCTTAAAGCTGCTAGATGTGTGTGTTTGTGTGTTTGTGTGTTTGTGTGTGTATCTGAAAAAATTGATTTTGTGTCTCATCCTGCTCTTGTGGAGGGGTGGATAAATAGACCGGTTGCCATACTAAGGTTAAAGAGCCCAGTCTGCCCTATTATTCATCCATATCTGGAGGGTCAATAGTTGGATTCACACCTTTCCCAAAGGTATGAGCACTATGTGAAATGCCAAAAGTAGTAGTAAGAAAACTATCGGAAAATATAGATTGAATATAACTTTTTACTAGGTGACCAACACTGATGTGTCAATGCGTAGGAGTCCATAGGAGAGCGTCTTTTATGAGTTCGTCCTTACTTCTTCAGCAGTGCCCAGCATGTGTTACATAATGGATAGACAATCGGCTTGTCATGTCAAGCCCTAGCACCTATAGGATTGTCCTGACCATATTGCTCTTATTGCAGACCCTAACACTTTTTTTATTATATATGTGCTTGAAGGTGGTGGCTGGGTATGGCATTAAATTGCATCTAATTGTGAAGTTCTAATCTTGGAGATCTCGGGAGTGTGGAGTACCCCTTCATCGCCATTATTCCCAGGTCTATCCTAACCCGGAAGGGTAGTACTTGTTAGGTTCTCATCTGTGGATTAAATAGAAAAATGTGTTTTAAAAGAATTGTGTTAAAAAGATTTTTTTCAATACCCATCAAGAATGAATGAAACATAATGTCTTCGCTATAGAATAATCCAACAAGGGTTTACATGCCATAAAATTCCAACTAACCAACCAACCAACCAATCATTTTAAGGAAGATTTTAAGATTAGTAGAAAATCACTGAGAATTAGATTGACAAAGTTTAACCTCAGGTTCCTCTGAAACGAGGCTCCCATTGCCTTACAGAGTCACGTGATCATTAGAATTAGAATTACATCTGCTTTATTTGAGTATATTTCAAATTTTTTCACAAAATATTCCCAAGTCTGAGAAGGTAAATTAAATATTCTCTTTTTAGTCAGCATCTGTGTATTTATATCATTTTCGGGGAACAATATCAATGTCCTTATAATTTAATAATTTAATAATATACATTGAAAAATATAGTAAGGATATAATAGCTCTCTCAAAGTTAAAGAAAAAGAAAGACTTAAAATTGCTCTTATGGCAAACAAACAGCCACCCCTTTTTATCTTAAAGGTACTAGAAGGTGGTGGTTGAGGGTCAACCATCAGTTTATAAATACACATGAAATTAATGAAATTTTTTTCAACCAGTTTATAAAACCAAACAAAAATATTAATCTACAAAATATTCACTTACAGTCTTGTTAAACATCGCCAAAATGCACTAAAAGTGGTCATTAGTGATGTTACACCAGTATCCTTACAGATTTCGGGTTTTGTAACTTCATAACTGTTCAACCAGTAACCCCAACCTGTTATTAGGCTGCATCCTTTCATGGTTCACTCTGTGAAATTTAACAAATATCTCAGGAATTCTTATATAATGGCCCTGGGATACACAACAGCCAAGCAGACACTTGCTCAGTACATTTATGAAATAGGAGATTTTTTTTAAAAATACACTCCTTGCAACATTTGGGGTGCTGAAGGGCATGGTCAGTTATGTCATTAACTTGGGTCATGGGGAGTTTCGAGTCTTTCAATATCATACTTCCCCCACCAGGCTGACTCTATCAGAGAAGATCAGTTTCTGATCCACCCTCTAACTATTCAAAAAAACAAAAGGTACTATTTGCAGAGTTCCCTCCCGGCCTCCTGCCTTAAAAAATGCTAGCTGGTGATAGCTCAAAAAACAAACCCACCTATTAATGAAGTCACTAGCTGAAGCGGTGCCTGCTGTATATGAAAAGATAATTTGTCAAAGGCGTTTTTATCAACAATTTTTTTTTTTTTTTGTGGTTTAAAGTTGTTAAAAGTAAGCCATATTTTTAAAAGGTTAAAATATTTACATTTACTTGTCGAAAAAAGACTGGTGGTAAGATATCGCATTAACTTTTGGGGAAAAATGCATTAAGCACTGGTTGTTGTTTTTTTTTGTTTTTTTTCAGTATTTTCAAAAATATGGCTTACTTTTAATACCTTCAAACCACTAAAAAGAATAATTTGTCAATAAAAACACCTTCAATCAACAAATTATTTTTTCATATACAGCAGGCACTGCTTCAGCTAAGGACTTCATTCATAGGTGGGTTTGTTTTTTGAGCTATCACCACTCAGCATTTCTTAAGGCAGGAGGCCGGGACAGAACTCTGCGAATAGTACCAAACAAAAAAATAAACAAGATTTTACATGAAAAAACCTACAACAGTTAATATCCCATTAAACAACCAAACCAAACCAAACCAAACTGAACCTTATTAATCCTGGACTTAAAAAGATTGTAGCTGTGAGGAAAACATTCATGAAGGAGTTTGATCCACAATACAGATTTTCTTAGAAAGAAGCTGTTGAAATGGAACTTACATCGGGTGTGGGGAAGGCACATATTCTATTCCATGCAAATGATTGAAAGTGGATACAAACAACTGGGATAAAAGGTTTGCTATATGGAAAATATTAAATTATCTGCGCCTAGCAAAAGAGTTTGATACTAAGTTGGGAACCAGTTCTGACAATCTATGTTTTGCCATGTGGAATTGAATTTGACTGACAAATGCCACACAGTCGTATGAATATCACTTATTAAAAAAAAGGATATTATATTTTTCTTATCAGCAATGCAGAATGCCAAAATTATCACAAGTAAAAATGTTATAAAAATATATCTATGGTAAGTGGGTTGCCTCCCTTGCTAAATATACCCCTTTTCAAACCAACCAATCACAGGCCTGGAATTTTTGGCACCAGAAATCAAAGATAAGAATCTTCCTCTTTTCCAAAAGCATCTCAGAGCCAGCGAGCATTTGAATTTGCCTCTGCTAGTACAAATAGAGAAGAGTCATTTATAAGTACAAGAACTTTGGCATAACCATTTAACAAGGACTTAGTTCAGTGGACTTATATTCGTTTATATTTATATGAATATATATATATATATAGCCACAAACAGTACAATTGTTTGCAACAGAAAATATTACAACTGTCTTTTCTTTATGTATAAATGTAATACAATATTGTTTGAAATTCCAAGTTGTGTCCATATATTTCCTGATACTAATTAATTCCATTTACCAAGGACTAGTTAAGTGGACTTATATTCGTTTATATTTATATGAATATATATAGCTGCAAATAGTACAATTGTTTGCAACAGAAAATATTACAACTGTCTTTTCTTTATGTATAAATGTAATACAATATTGTTTGAAATTCCAAGTTGTGTCCATATATTTCCTGATACTAATTCATGTTAACTCCATATTTGCAGCTTAAAACACCATAATGTGTAAAAAAAATAAGCCTTTTTTTTTAATTGGCACAACTAAACATGAAAAACATGATCATTTCATATACATAAACATTTAGATAAGTTTTCACTAAAATATATTTTGATCTTGGACTCTTCCAAACTTTAAGAATCTAAAGTAATATATTTTCCTTGGACTCTTCCAAATCTTGGTTTCTTTGAACTGATAATATTAGTTCATTCTTTCATTATTATTAAAAATATTATTAATAATCTTTCATTCTTCTTGGACTCTACCAATCTCTAAGAACCTAGAGTAATATATTTTGAGAATGAATTGTCTAATCAAATCAAAAACAGCAATAGTGTAAAAAAATTCAACATTGAATTGGCTGATTTCAGAAATAATAGTCAGAAAAATAACTTTAAGAAGGCATTTTTGGGAACTATCAGATGAATTTCTTAACAGTATTTGATCTGTATATAAATATTGATTGTATGTTATATGCAAAGGTTCTTTTTAAAAAAATTTACAGTTGATGTGAAAATATAAAGTGAAAAGCAGGTATAACTAACAAATAATAATAATAATTCTAATAATAATAATTGTTATGTTTTTACATACAAAGAAATGATAAACATTGAATTAAAAGAAAGACTTGTATGTTGATAATAAACAATGGATTTATTTAATGCAAGGCAGAGCTAATGCTTCAACCGAAACAGTCACGTAATTCTCAACTTTGTTGGTGACCAAATAAAGTGTATATCAATCCATGTGTCATGGCAGATTCTCCTTCTCACTTCCGGTCTCTGACCCACAATGCACTGTAATGGAAGGTTACTCTCCTTTATTCATCAAGCAAAAGTATTCTTCTTCATGGTGTTCCTAACAATAATAATAATAATAATAATAATAATAATAATAATAATAACACAACAGAACAGCAAATGTAGAGTGTGTGGAGACAGAGATGAGACAGTCAACCATGTATTAAATAAATGCAGCAAACTAGCACAACAAGAATACAAGGCTAGACATGACTGGGCTGGAAAGGAGATCCACTGAGAATTGTGCCAGAAACTAAATTTTGACCATACAACAAAATGGTATATGAATAAACCAGAATCTGTTCTTGAGAATGAAACACATAAAATTCTCCGGGACTTTGAGATTAAGACAGATCACCCTATCTCAGCCAGGAGACCAGACCTAGTGTTGATTAACAAGAAAAAGAGCACTTATCAACTGGTACATTTTGCTGTCCCAGCAGATCACAGGATGAAGATGAAGTGAAGGGCAATGCAATGCTTCTACCAAAACAGTCACTTAAAACTCAACTTAGTTGGGGAGCAAATAAAGTGTATATCAATCCATGTGTCATGGCTGATTCTCCTTCTCACTTCCGGTCTCCGACTCACAATGCACTGTAATGGGAGGTTACTCTCCCTTATTCATCAAGCGAAGCAACTTTATTCTTCCTTATGATGTTCCTAACAATAATGATAATAATAATAATGATAATAATTGATAAGATGCAACAAAACAGTAAATGTAGACTGTGCAATGACAGAGATGAGACTGTAAACCATGTACTAAGCGAATGCAGCAAACTAGCACAACAGGAGTACAAAACTAGGCATGACTGGGTTGGAAAGGTGATCCACTGGGAATTATGCAAAAAATTAAATTTTGACCATACAACAAAATGGTATATGCATAAACCAGAATCTGTTCTTGTGAACGAAATGCATAAAATTCTCTGAGACTTTGAGATAAAAACGGATCACCTTATCCCAGCAAGAAGACCAGATCTAGTGTTGATTAACAAAAAAGAATTGAAAAAGCTGTGGAATTTGAGGGTCAAAGTGATACCAATTGTAGTTGGTTGACTTGGAATGGTCCCAAAAAGCTTGGAGAAAAGACTGGATGATCTGGAAACCAGGGGAAGAATTGTGACCATCCAGACTACTGCATTGCTACAATTGGCTAGAATACCCAGAAGAGTCCCGGAGACCTGAGGAGACTTGTTGTCACTCAGACTCCAGTGAAATACCATCAGCTAACACTGATGTGAAAAACTCAAAAGGAGAGAAAATAATAATAATAATAATAATAATAATAATAATAATAATAATAATAATGACCTTTTAATTACCGTTTCATGGACCTTTTATTATTGTATATTTTATATATTGAATAAAATATCTTATTATTGAATAAATAAAGATAGTAATTTGTGTGTTGATTTCTTCTTGCTTGAAATTTAAGCTTTCAACATTAGTTCCTATGATAATCAATTCCTGTTAATTTATATCCACTGTGGCAAGTAAACCTACCATACTGTTAAGGATTTAAATTCCTATTTCTCTGAATGTTTGAGATGAGGCTTGATGATTAGTATTATCTGCATTGTTTGGACTATTGTCCTCATCTTCATTGTTATCTGTACAATGTGTCCAATTGGACACATAGCCTAGTGGATAAAGGAGTTAGGTTAAGACAGTTCTAAGTGACAGTTATCTCTGGACTGCAGGTCCAATCCTGGTCAAGGGCGGCAGTAACATAAAATAATAATTAACACAGCTTAACACCTCTACCCCATCTATGGTTAGCAGAATGAGAACAGGATACCCCCATGGACTGAATAAAGGGTTAGGTTCAAAGTTCCTTGATGGCTCCCGATTACAACAAGAAGGTTCTCGAGTTCGAAAAGAAGGTTCTTGATTGTGACACGAAGGTTCTCAATTGCGACAAGAAGGTTCCCGAGTCCGACAAGAAATACCTGAAGAAGGCCGGAGAGCACATTGTCCGAAACGTTGTACTGATTTTAAATTCCTAGTTTCTTTTTTCCAGACTAGACATTCCAGTTTGCTATACTCATATCCAGAGAAGGGAGGGAATGTTTCATGCCTTTTCTGAGGGCATTAGCACACAAACCGCCTCATCCAGAATTTAAACTTGGCTTGCCGAATGAATTTCTACCATTATAACCATTACACGACATGGGCCTCCAATAATAATAAGAAAAAGAAAGAAAGTAAGAAATTTCTTATGAGATTACCTAGACATAGCAATGTAGAAGAACCCTAAAGAGAGAAACTGGATCACTCTTAAAAGCAACCTGGAATAATGCCATAAGGACCAACAAAAAATTTCAGACATTCTGGACCAACAGTTGGTACACCCACCCCCTTTAGTTAAATATCCAATCTTCATCCAGTTACAGAGCAGAACTTAAATGGTAGATATCATCCCAAATAGGATTTGTTCGTCTTATATTTTTGTCTATAAAATATAACAAATTACTAAAAAAAAAGAAAAAAATTTGATTGTTTTTTACAAATTTATAGTTGATAACTTAACGTTGGAATTTAACCTAGGGTAAAAAGATGACCATAGGTAAATTTTGGAGTTTATCTATGGTAAAAGATAGCCACAGGTAAACTCATTTGGTAGCAAAGCAACAAAATAATGTCTCTGTTTAGATACACAATATTATTTCTCTGGCCTGTAAAATGTACAGTGTGGTCCGAAAGTCTTGTCATCCTTAAATATATATTTTTTTTTAGAGGTAAAATAATTACATAATACAACCCGAAATTCCAGAAAATAATTTCAGAAGAAAAATAAAAAATCACTTATCAACTTGTGAAATTAAAAGCTTAAGTTAAACTTAACAAACACTGTTCTGCATTTATCTATGGTTCCTCCTCTACCCCTCACATTTTGTCTCTATTTGGATGAATCCATGTAGGGTTATAGGTAGGAACTCTCCTGTGTCCTCTGACACAGGAAGTTAAAGATTAACCCCATTCATGGGCTGGGAGAAATTCAGAGATTCTAACCAGGATGGCTAGACCACATGGATCTCTTGGCTTTCAGCTTCTGATGCTAGCAATTAAGGGACCATGAAGCAAAACCCTCAGTGAGGGAGCATAAGCCCCCTTGAACATTCAGGGAACTCCCTCAGTGAGGTAGACTTACAGCTTTGTACTTTGTTATAATAGTGTCTTGTTGGTTACATGTAATAAACATGGTTAATTGTGTATGTGCCTTTCTGTAGGAAGCGCGTGGTATAATGTTTAAAGTCATGGGAAATGGACTCATCGCCCCGAGTTCAAATCCTGGATGTGGTAATTGCATTTCACTTTGTACTAATACCCTTGGGAAAGGTATTAATCCTACTCTCCTTCCAGCTATGACTAAATAGTAGGGCAGACTGGGCTCTTTAACCTTGGGTAGGCAACCAGTCTAGGAGAAGGAAAACTCTGAATTCAAACCAGGTGTGTGCTGCTTAAAAAATTATCTTGTGTCACATTCTGCTTGTGGTAGAGCGGTTGAGTAAATACATGCTATTTTAAAGTAGAGAAGACTGGGTTTCTTAGCTTTGGTAAGGCCACCAGTCTAGGAGAAGGAAGACTCTGAAATCAAACCTGTTGAACTCCGCTTAAGAAATGTGCCTTTCCATTATAGGTTTTTTTTGTACCTTGTTGATTTTGATGGTGGGCTCGCTGTTAGGTACAGAGTTGTCGTATACTAACAAACCCAACATCCCTATCCATCTACACACCTATCCTCTCTGTTAGACCCATCTTTGTCCATCAAGATCACCAGTTGAAACTCACCTTGCAACAAAAAGACAATTCTAAGGCAACCTGACACCCACATCATCAAATTGGGGTTTTCTTCAAGACTTTCCAATACCCTCAAATTTCTTGCACAATCCAAATGATAATCATATCACTCAAAACTGATATCTTATTATAATGGAAATTCAGTGTCTGTCTGTAACCAAAAGTATGTTACTGCTTACATCACAATACCCTCAGGATTTGTGAAAGTTTATCATTTAATTAACTTATTGTCAAAATCATTAATACATAGAATACATTTTATTTATTAAGAATGTCTCTATGAAAATCTGAGTTAGATTTGCCTCAAAACAGCACACGTTATTAGTGTGTTTAAAATCCTGCAACATGTCTTATATATCACAAAGAAATAAAGGTTTACATGATATATGGTTTGGTTAATTTGCATACTGGTTTTAACAAAACCAGGTTTAATAAATAATTACTTGGTGTTATTGATCTCTAATATTATTGTTTTATTCTCCAGTTTATTCAAATCAATCCTATGAATGATTTTTATATAGAAACCAATTCGAATATAATTAAAATAAGTGTAATCTTTTTATACACAATCTTATTTAATTTTGTTAGTATTTCTAATTTGATATATTTCATTACATTAAAACATAAATACTGTTGTTTTAAAATGGTTGCATATTCTTTCTAGTTCTCATAATCTTTTTTTTACCCTCAGGGTAATTCCATGTCAAACGATCCAGGCCATGTCACTCACTCCCTTCAATTTTTCTGAAATTTTGTCCAAGTGTAGATTATGATAAAGTTAGACAATCCCCAAAATTTGAGCTTCCAATTCTAAAAATTGGTGGAGTTATGTCGATTTTCACTTTTCAATAGTTGAGGGGGGTGGTAGTGCAAATATGGCAACTTTTTGTAATCTATTTATGTCAGTAAAATGAGTTCTAGAGCTTTTTAGTACAAATAAGGTTCAATATATGTGAAATAATAATAGAAAACATTTTTTGTCATAGATTGCTATGAAAAAATCAGAAATCATCAATAACTTAAAATTGGTTGACTTTAAGACTTTCTTGATAGCATTGTTGTATTTCTTGGGCTAAAAAAATTTTATAAACCAATTTTTAGTTGTAGGGAAGCTCTAGAACTCATTCTACAGATAAAAATAGATTACAAAAAGTTGCTATTTTTCGCCAAACCCACCAAAATTTAAGAGCTAAAAATCAACATAACTCAGTCAGTTTTTGGAATTGGAAGCTCAAATTTTGGGATTGTCTAATGTTAATATAGTCCCCACCAAGAAAAAAATTCAGAAAAATTGAAGAGGGTGGGTGACAATTTTACTTTTTTGTGGATGATTTGACATGGAATTAGCCCTGAGTCTATCAGAGAATATTCACCTCTTCTTTACTTTTACTTTTCTTCCTTAAATGTTGTTATTTGTTTTTATAACAGCTGACTTTAACATTATAATTAATGTCTCCAGTTTTCTTTGTATTATTTTAATTTTATTGGTTTATATTCTTTTATCACCGTTTGGTTAAGCTTCTGCCCAATTCCTTTGCACAAATGAGAAGGCAGAATAAACACAAATGAGAATATCTATGACATTGTTATGTCTTAAGTATTAGAAATATTATTTAAGCAATTATCTCCTTTTGTCTATACCAACAGAGCCCTAGTGACTTAGCCATAAACTGATGAGAAAACTCATGTGATTGGCTAAGGGCCTTTGTCGACGACCAATCAGAGCACACGTTACAAGGCTCAGTTTGGACCGCCAATTTTGATAGTTGGAAACTGCTATCACCCTCTTTTAGCTGGGACTCTGGTCAAGCACGACGTGTTTTTATACAGCGGACGTCGGGAAGATGAAATCAATGGAACAGCATGGGGCCGTAGATTTGTAAAAGTCAATACAAGAGACAGATAAGTTTAGCAAAGGCATTAATTTGCAAACCACCACACCATTACATCATTATACAATACATTTTGTAAACCTGCATACACTTTGTAAACCTGCATACATTTTGTACCTCAACCATACATATTGTATTTCGTATGTTAATGTTCTCTTGTTTGATAAACATATTGTTTTGTTTATATGCCTTGTTGTGTTCATTACCTGTAATCTTTATCCTTGTCTTATCTTGTCTCTATAATTCCAACATAAGGAACCAGCATAGAACAAAGACCCCAGTAGGTGATGCGATGTCTGGGTTTTGAGTAGATATGGAAAACCCCTCCATTGTGATTTCATCATGGTCAGCAAACCTGTGGCCAATCAAAAGTACTTGAGATTTTTTTTAAATTATTTTGTTCAGAATTTATTCTAGGCACAAAAAGGAAATGATTTTTCCACATAAATGGAATTCAGATAAAAAGAAAAGGAAACTTAGATGACAATTAAAATAAACCTTTTTTTAAGACTTTAACTTTTTGTTGAAAACTACTTGGGTGGCCGGAAGTGGTAACCGACTAGGAAGATAGGAAAGAAAAAGGGGTAGTACTTAAAAAGTGGAAGTCAGAGATGCTGAGGAACGGGAGTTGGAGTTGATGGGTGGATTAGCCCTCTTACTACCACTAAGGGGGTTGGACTATTGCCCAAAATTGGGAAATGCCACTTGAAACAAAGGAATAGTGGACCATATGACCTTTAGGAACCCCTTTTACGATCTCGATTCATAAGTACATTTTTTTCATTTACACTGTCAACATCTGGTTGTTTGTTAGGGGTTAGGGGTTAATTTTATAATTAAAAAAAGCACTCTAAAAATCGTCTGTTAGCAAACAACCGGATGTTGATGGTGTAAATGAAAAAAATGTATTTATGAATCAATATCGCAAAAGGAGTGCCTAAATATGGTCCGGAATAGCTAATATTTCTATGCCAACCAAACCTACCCAGTTCCAGGTAAAAAGATTATTTAATCTGTGTGTTTTGACAGAGCAATCAGACAAAGGCTGACAGAGCAGTGACATACAGCCAGTGAGTGGTCAGTGAGAATGAAAAGAAAAGGGCTGAACAAACCAACTGACTTCAGCCAAGACCCTCAAAGAACTTAGAGAAAAAGATTCCTCACTTAGATTTGATTGGAGTTGAAAACTTGGCCAAGAAATGAGCCTAAGAACTGCCTGAGCGATATTTTTCCATAGTCCCATTCTGACCGAAACCCATTAATTAGACATCCCTCCCTCCCACAACTTTGTTTAGAGTTAAGATTGACCTCTGTATTTTCTTTCTTATTATATAAATGATTTTTGTTGAATTTGAAAAAAGGGTTGTTATCTTGTTATATAACCATCAAGCTACCATTAATCGTGGTGTACCAGTTTCTGCAGCAGATTTCTGATTGTTTGAGATCAGGCACAACGGGGGCATTTGACCGGATTTTTGGCAACTGTAGAAGACACTGCAACCCATGGTTGACAGAAGGAATCCAATATTGCCGGCCATTTTTGGATATTCAGTGAGCCCTTTAGCTCATCAAGCTGATGGGTTATACAGGTAATAGTCAAGACTTTTCTGTTGAAAAAAGGAAATATTTATTTACATCTTTTTACAAGAACATGTATGTGTATTTTGTTATAGTAGTAGTCACAATTTTACAAAGTTTCTGAGTGTAATATAGTGTGAAACTATAAGGTTCCCATACTCCATGTGATCACTATTATGTCCTGGCGCAGCACTCACTGTGAACGCATGAGGAATGTGAACTTATATGCCTCACATACGTACCCCACTGATACTATGTTGCCCATAGTATCAAATGTGATACGTATCAGACATCGATATAACTAATTGATGAGAGTGAGTATTCTTTGGTAAGAACTTTCTTTAGGGAGAGAGTGAGACAGATTATGAAAGATATTAGAGAGAGATTAGACTTACTTGCAGAGGCTTCTACCATGTCTGCCGGCTGCCATCTTGTTATCTAGTTGGGGTTGACTTCTAACTAAAGGAGTTGATTTCTTCCAAGGGCTTCTTCTGACTAAGGGCTGATTTGGCCAATTTAAAATGAATTACAAAAGACAAGACATCTATTTTGTGAATTGATCAAGTAACTATTTATTTCAACTTTATCCATGATCACTGCACGGGGAAGACCAGGCCTCAGCCTGTCTTCACCCGTCACTGACTAGGCTCAAGCTTTCGTCTTAACCCTTTAACAACCAGACTCAAACTCTTAACTTCAAACTATCACCTCTCACTCTTCCTTTCTCCCCTTTGCTATATCATCATTCCAATCATGACCAATCAAATCTATCCACGCATATTTGTTGAATCAGCATTCAGACTTTTCTTCTAGTCATAAATTTTTCCTAACCATAGTGCTACATTCATCCCTTTCTAATAAACCAAAATTCATGGCCATACTTAAGTTTGGACATGAATTTTAACTAAATGAGTAACCCCCTATTTTTTTCCAACTAATTCAAGTCTTCATCTGAAATTTCCTGTACCCCACACACTGAGCAAGCATCACACCATTAATTCTAACTCCCTTCCTGTTTTAATTTCAGTTTCCGCCTCTTTCTGTCCAAGGCTGTAATATATAATTTTCCGCTAAAGCAATAGTTGGGCATTCAAACTTTTCCGCTAGTCATAAATTTTTCCTAACAAATCACTCAGACCAACACAATGGTTACACGTCATAACCATAGTGCTACAATTGTGAAAGAGTTAAAAAATGTAAGTGTAAGAAACAGGTCAGTCATAGCAACTTGTGGCAAGTGAATTCCTGTTCACCTGTAAAATAATTAATTATTTTAGTAGAAAAATAGCATTTTCGGATTCCTTGAGCAAAAATGCTTTTATAAACCAATTTTTAGTGGTAGGGAAACTCTAGAACTCATTTTACAGACAAAAATTGGTTGCAAAAAGTTACCATTTATTGCGACCTCCCTCAAATTTGGAAAGCTAAAAATCTACATAACTCCGCCAATTTTTGGAATTGGAAGCTCAAATTTTGGGATTGTCTTAGGTTATCATAATCCACACCAGGACAAAATTTCAGAAAAATTGAAGTGGGTGAGTGACATGGCCTGGATTTACTAGAGTAAATTAATAAATAATTAAAATTTTTAGGAGATTATCAAAAAACAGTTTTGGATGAAAGGGTCAGAGAGAGACAAGTGGCAAGGGATGAAAGATGAAACACACACAACTCAAGCCAGTGATTTTTGCCAATAGCCAAAATAATTTGTCTGTCTCAATTTCTTTCTATCTTTCTTTCTGTCTTGACACTTATGTGGTTTCCTCCCTCACTCTCACTTTGCAGTGAAAGTTACTACTAACAATTTTCTATGGTGATAATAAAGCTGTTGTTTGACAATCAAAGTGATTAGTGTTTGATTCTTTCTAACCTGAGGTTACCATGGAAAAACTACAACAGAGTCCTTTTTAGAAAGAACGCCACACTTCTAAAACAAGTGCCGTAACATAACACACCATAAGGTTGTGAAAATCCTGTCTTTTATAGGTTTTAGGTGGATCAAGTCTGTGTTTGCTGGAAGTGAGCAGGAAAGGAAATGTTTTGATTGGTTATGTGAAAGTAATTGTTTTTCTTATGTTTGTAAAAGAAAAAAAAAAAGAAAAAAAAGATATGGCTGTGTAGAGCCAATGCATAGAAACTGTGTTTAGTCACTTTAATCCAGGTTTTTGATGTGGGAACATCTGGTTAACCTGGGGTAAGAAAGTTATTGTGAGGTGAATGTGGGAGGTATGACAATATAAGAATTAGTGAGTATTAGTTTTGTAAAATAAGAGGTGTGATGTTAGCAGTGAGTTGACATGTAATGCATGCATGGTGAAATTGTAAGATTTTATAAAAGTTTATAATGGAAAAAACACAGAATTTGGATGACGTGTGAATAACTGATTGGACTGAACAAGGCAAGAACGAGAGTGAGACTGAAAGAAAGATAGTAAGAATAGGGAGAGTCTTGCCAAAGTTTTTAGAGGAGACAGACGGAAGAGGAGTCGGGCTGAGAGTTTGAAGAGGACAGACGCAAGATGAGTGTCTGTTCTCCGAGGCATTTTACTTGTGTTAAAAAAAAATGAGCTCAGACCCCCCCCCAAAAAAAAACCCCCAACACCAACAAGTCTTGTGTTTGTTAATTAAAAACTAACAACAGACACATGGACAGAAAGAACCTAAGAGAACCCAAGTAGTTTCAGACTTGAAGAATGGAAGGAATGCCATCCCAACAACAAACCCAGCTACCTAGCTACTCCGATCCAGAATAGCAGTGACCCAGATCAGCAAATAAGTATAGAAAGGAAATTACATACTCCTCAATTTGATGCTATGTTACATATATTCAATATATATGGACATTCCTAATTGATCCCACCACATTACAGTTTGAAACCAACACCAAGTCCTTATAATGCACTAGAAGTGGCTACCCAGCATTGCCAGGGTAGAGGGGGGATTTTTAAAAAGTTGGTCTCTAAGATCCATTATTATCACAAGTGAGATCATTGCTGGCTGCTCCATAAAAATCCTCATGGAAATATATAACAATATAGTAAGAAATTTCCATTCAATGATTTACAATTTAAGAAGAAAAAAAAGATATAAATGATGCAATTAATTCCATCAATCAATATCATATTTCAAAGCGAAAAAAAAAAAGGAGATAAACAAAATAACATGCAAATGACTTTCCCTTCTGTTACTTTTCAAATTTGAATTTTTAAATATCTTCCCAAATATAAATCAAATCTTCATTATTTTTGCTCAAAAACCAAGCCTTGGTGATATTTAATGTGTATATATATTTACTTTGTTGTTAATTGTTTTATTTTTGAAGTTTCCTCTGGGCATACAGATACACACAACTGCCCTTTATATATGTATAGAAGATTAGGGCATCCATAGATAACCTAACACTGAATATTCAGTCTGGAAAAACAAACAATTAAATCACATTAACAATGTACAAAAGAATGTTTAATTAACATAACATGTAATAATTATTATAATAGATACAGGATACACACATTCCAAACAAGTTAAATACACAATATGTTCCATGAACAAACAAGTTTAGTTCAGTCGGTAGAGCGTTCGGCTAGGAATCCCAAGGTTCCTGGTTCGATACTTGCCCTCGCCAACTCAGCGTATGAGTAGCACAGGGATCTGTGCGGTAAAGCGAGGAGCTGATGGTAGGTGTGGTGCTCCACCTCAGACGCTAAAACAATCTCCTTGGTCTAGCGCTATTGAAAAGGGGATAGACTCCCTCGCTGTCTGGCTGATACTGACATTAGGCCGCCCCGCCGACTTTACTTTTACTTTTTTACTTACTGTTACTTACTGTGTCTTTCATGGTGAGGTGTAACAACTGGTAAGAAAGTTGGAGACTAATTGTTTCTATTCTGCTCTATGAACAGAGCTGGGAAACAGTTAAAATCCTGAATAATTTTGATTTTTCAGACTATTATCCTCGCCTTTATTGTGATAGTTATTAACACAACATTTTGGCCACCGTATCCTCCAGCCTTCCACAGGTGTTTCCTGTGTATCTGAGTATAGTAATGATCCAACTGGGGAAATCATTTTTAATAGTTTGATAGTTGATCAAACAGGCATTGAAGATACACAATAAAGATGAGGACAATAATCCAAAAAATCAAAATTATTCACATTAGGCCTCATCTAAAAAATACAGACAAATAATGTATGGGGCGACTGTTAAGGTTGTTTGGGTGCTAGTATCTTAACCCCATATAAAGCTTGTTTCTTTGTTCTTCTGGGCTGGTATGCTGAAATAGAACTTAAGAAACGACAGGAACGAAAAGGAAAGAGACAAAGGCAGAAGGTGGCTTTATGACTTAGGCTTTATTGACCAGGTCATAGTGGCCTGTAGTAAGGGAAAATCTCCCTGGCTAAAAAGGACCAACTAGACTTAATTACAGCCTCAGTTTGAATGGCTGAGGGATTCTTTTTGGGGAAGGGAGTCAGGCTTTTTGTCGGACATGCACAAATTGTATTTCCAGTGAAAGGTCCCATGGGAGGTTTGTTCTTTATATTTTATTTTTATTTTTGTATTTTTTAATCCTCACAAATGTTAAAATCCTGGTTGCCATTTTAAGCATTGTTATTCACAGAATTCAGTTTGTAAATCCGATTCTGTATGTCTTGTAAATATGTAAGTCCAAGTCTGTATGGAGTTGGGGTTCAGTTGGTATGTTGGTTTCCTCAATGTAATCCAAAAGAGAGTTCTTCCTCACAGAAAGTTTAACTTAGCAATTCATTTGAAGATAGTAACAAATGATCTTAGATGCTTTCTATCTTCATCTCTTATTGGCCAATTTTTACCTGAAGTGACCACTGTTGTTGGGAAAGTTCATAAATAAGAGTGGCAATTTTGTGTACATCTTATACCTAGAGAATCCAACAGAAACTATGTCTTTTTTTGCTTCATGAGTAAGGACTGAAACAAAATAGGTCTTTTCCCTTCAAAGAAAGGAGATGAAAGAGGGAGTCTGAAGGGGCTGAATTATCATGTGACTAACGGACATGTGATGTGGAAGCCAAGCCTACAATCCAAGGGAAGATAATCATGTTTGTCTCCCTACAACAAAACCATTATCCTTTCGTTTTGTATTGATAGCAAACTCTTTAAACTTGGCCATTTGAATAAATTGTAGTAGTTTAATTTTTTTCCCTAAATAACTAACATATGGCATGTGAATTATTTTTACTAAATATTACTATTATTGGACCATATGACCTTTAGCCCCCCCCCCATTTTGCGATCTCATTTCATAAGGACATTTTTTTTCATTTACACCATCAAAATCTGGTTGTTTGTTAACAGACGCTTTTTAGAGTTTTTTTTAAATTATAAAACTACCCCCTAACCCTAACCCCTAACCCTAACCCTAACCCCTAACAAACAACCAGATTTTGACGGTGTAAATGAAAAAAATGTCCCTATGAAATGAGATCGCAAAAGAGGTGCCTAAAGGTCATATGGTCCCTATTATTACTAACATTGTAAATTGTTTATCTATATATATAAAAGAAAGTTTAGTATGTACATGTCGACATATCACTGCAAAAAGGGAGGTCACTCAGATTCGAAATCTTGCATAAACATTAATATCCTTTTAACTAAGAAACACACCAAATTTGGTTATTGAGTTTTACAGATTAAGGGATATAATTAATTAATTAAACCAAAATCAACCGATTTACAAAACTGGCCGTATACCTGCTGCTGCTGCTGATAATAAAATTTTGTTCACCGCCTGCTTTCTATTATAGTGATACCAGCAGTTTAGTTTAATTTTAGTAAACAAAATCGCATTCTAAGCAGTTCAGCTTGGAATTTCTCTGTTATTTCTTGTCCAATCTTTAAGATATTTATTTGGTGCGAAAGAAAATAAAATAATCTTTCTAGATATGTAATTTGTATGTGTTTTTATCAAAATTATTCAAAATTATTTCAAAAATGTAAACAACAAAAAGACTATTATCGTTAAATTTTTAATAAATTACTTTTTTTTTAGTTCGGCCATGGACCGGGTACTTTTGCTAGTCCTAAATATAACACTGTCCTGTGTTACGTTCCATCAAATCATAGAACGTTTAGAATATTCTGATAGACGTGATGACGCCGGGAGAGGGGGGGAAGTCACAGAATTTGACTCTAACAGCTCACCGAAAGCAGAAAAACTGCTTACTCATGGCCCGTGGCCGGCATAGCGAAGAAGAGGAAGGCACACGACTATCTCGCTGTTTGCCTACGTCGGCAAAACGTACTGATACAGGTGACGTCACGGCTTAGAGGAAGGGCAAGCGATCCCTGTTGTCAGTCTTGGGCAGTGTATACCAGAGGACCGATGAATGAACATCTCGTGGGAGAGGGAAGACGAAGAATGTCTCCCGAACCAAAGTCATCACAAGGAAAATGCCGGATAAAGGAATTAATACCGGAAAAATTAACCACGAAAAATGAATAACCCATATAAAAAACAAGATAAGTGTAACTTCTTTCGTATGAACCTTATATATATTGATTTTGAATAAGAAATTCAACCAAAAGGACATTGAAAAACTCTAGCCTGTCGGCGGTCGTATTTAGATTCCAAAAGATTTTAAACCTCGAATTAAATGTTATGTTCTAAAATAATATCATGTTTTGTCGTTGTTTATTGCCAAATTTTTGTATGCATGTCTTTTAAATCTCTTTGGTATCTCTGATGGAAGCGCTGTATAGTGTTGAGCGATAGGCGTATGTAACACCTGTTGGCTGGGGCAGAAGAAAATGCCGACTGCAAAATTGAATACCTTCAAGAATAAATAAAACAAAATGTCTTCGGAATAAAATAACCCAACAAGGGTTGACATGCCATAAAATCATCCAACCAACCAATAGTAGCAGGGTAAAAGAAGATGAGGTAGATGGTGGAAGAAGTAGACAGGCAACATCACTGAGTGGATGGAGAGAAACTTAGCTAGAAATCAGAACCTATCTTAATCATATTATGAATATTAGAATTGTATTATGTACTGAAATGTATTAACTATTTGCTCTTTGATAATATTTATGTATTTACCAACCCCTCTACATAAGCAGGATGTTACACAAGATCAAATTTTAAGCAGAGTTTAACAAGTTTGAATTCAGAGTATTTCTTCTTGACCGGTTGCCATACCATGGTTAAAGAAGCAAGTTTGCCCTACTATTTACCCATAGTTGGAGGGAGTATAGATGGATGCATACTTTCCCAAGGGTATTAGTGCTATTAGGCTACAATCCCAAGGGTAAAAAGGCCTTTAGTTTTCTAATTCTGTGGGATGTAAAAGATTGTTTATTTTGTAAACGCAGTTCTGATTGGCTGATTATAAAATGGCAGATAAAATCACTAATCTCAATGGCTAATCTTTATTTCGGAGCTACATATTTTTTTAAACATATTCTACTGATTTGAAAAATTAATAAATTAATTACCAAACCAGGAAAACTATGTGGAAAAAGGAACTGGACACTTTTTGTGATTTTATCTTAATGATTACATAAAAATTATTGAGCCATTTTTTACATCTGACAGAACTGAAATATATTTGTGTTGGGATTGTAGCCTATATCTGAAATGCTACTAGCCTCGTCCAGGATTTGAACTTGTGCCAACTCAGCGTATGTGTAGCACAGCTTGGGTAATCTTTTTGTGCAGCAAACTAGAGAGCTGATGGTAGGTGTGGCACTTTGCTTCAGTGTGGCACTGATCTATTACTAGCAAAAAGGAGATTTACTCACTGACTGTCTGGTTGATACTGACACAAGTCTATCCCACCAATATATATATATATATATATATATATATATATATATATATATGTATATGTATATTGGTGGGGTGGCCTATTTGTGATGAAAGAAGATTCTTTCTATTATTCATTTTTATCTGTACAATGTTTTGTCCGATGTGCCCTCTGGCCTTCTTCAGGTATTTCTTGTCGGACTTGGGAACCTTCTCAGACTCGGGAAACATCTTGGACATGGGAACCTCCTTTTTGAACTCGAGAACCTTCTTGTCATAATCGGGAGCCAACATTTTGAAGGTTCCCAAGTTCAAGATAGTTCCTGAGTCTGAGAAGGTTCCTGAGTCTGACAAGAAATACATGAAGAAGGCAGGAAGGCACATCGTCCCAAACGTTGTACAGATAACAATGAAGATAAGGATAATAGTCTGAATAATACAAACAATACTAATCATCAAGCCTCATCTAAAAAATTAAGAGAAATAGTAATATTCTTTCTGTTACCATTCCCGGAGTCAACTGCTGTTCATGACTTTTAGTTGACCATTTTATATCCGTGTTTGGGACTGAAATTGGTTCCCAAAATCTTTTGAGGAAAATTTTATAATTGGTTGAAAAAAAGAACTTTTTTTTAATTGTCTGTTAAATTAGTTTTTCAACTGCATGGAGCTTACATGAGCAGGGAAATGTTTTATTCATTGCATGGGTAACTACTGTCAGGTCAACATCCAGTTGATGTTACATTTCTTCAACTAAATATACCTTTGTTGGATTCTCTTCCTGAGTATTTTGATTTGTTTTGCTGGTGAGTGGGTGTATTGAGTTAATGAATCTGTGGATTAGGAGAGATTTTGATTTCTGTTGTATAACACAAATATTTCTCTTGGTGGAGTGGCTAAAATGCTGGACTGTGACTTTGTAGGGAGTTTGAACTCTGGAATCACTATTATGTTCACTTTCAGACTAATACTCTTGAGAAAGATATAAACCTCCTCATCTCCCCAGCTATGGGTTTGTGGTGAGCCAGAAGTTCACGTTTTGAAAGCAGAAATAAAATAATGAAAATAAGAAGTCTGTGCATAGGATCAGTGCAGGTAGAAAAAAATAGAAATATTAAAAATGATAATTTTCAACCAATCAAAAGCGTTCGTGCCTAAAAAAAGAAGTTAAAAAAAAAAGACCGATTTCGATCCTAGGTAGTGATATAAAAAAGCGATGGTTTTCAAAGAACAGTAGAGAACACAAACTTATGCCTAATAAGTCCATCTCACCTGACTCTGAAATATTTGCCTACTGCTGAAGGTATTACAAGCTATATCTTTCTCTCTCTAAAAGTTACTTCACTGTTGATATATATTGAGCATTACCTTTTCTTTCTACCTGTGCTGATCCTATGTGCAGACTTCTTATTTTCATCATTTTATTTCTGCTTTCAAAGCATTAACTTCCGGTTCACCACAGGTTAAATAATACCACTACTGCCCTTCTGGGGAAAGAAAATCTCAATTCCTATTTCTCTGAAAAATGATTTCCACATCAAGAAATCGTATTGACTTAAAAATTTTCTGATTCAACAGTTTCACAATTGTCCCTTTCTTCTTCCAAAATCTTGTCTGTCTACAAGCAATCACTGTGACTGGTCATCTCTTCTTAATCTCTGTCTATGGTCAAGTCACATGAAAAGCACTAGTTCCCGCTAGATCACCACCAAAGTTAAGCAGCGATGAGCCTGTTCAATACTTAGATGGATGACTGTTTAAGCAACCACAGGTACTGTAAGCAACCTATCAAAATGACTCAATTTGGCATTAAATGACCCTAAAAGGGTTGATATGTGGTAAAACAAAAACAACCAACCAACCAACCAACTTAATCTCTGAAAGTGGTCATCTGCCTTTTAATCAAATGTTCCCTCCATGGCCATTCATTGGTTAACAATCAAGGGGGCATCTTTTGTTATTTTTAAAATTTGCTTAAATTCAAAAATAAACAAATATTGTAAGTTACCTTTCTGGTTATTTCCTATAACTCCAACCTAAAAAAGGGGAACCACTCTAAATGAATTTTATCTGTTAATTAATCTACCCATTATTTTCCCATTAAACTAACCCTAAACCCTAACCCTGACCCTAACCCTAACCCCTAACCCTAACCCTAATTCTAACCATGCCTTCTTTTTTCCTAGTAGATCATTAAATAAATAAATAAGTTATCAGTCATTCAGAGTGGTTCCCCTTTTTTAGGTTGGAGTTATAGAAAATAATCACCTTTCCTTTCTTTCTTCTTTTTTTAAAAGCTATTTAATTCTCAACTAGTTAATTCTTTTAACTCTTTTTTTTTAACAATTTATAATACATAGTCTCATGATTGAGCAATAAGAAATTTCATTGTTATGGTTTTGGTATTTGTTGTTGAATTTTTTAGATAAGTTTTAATAATTTGGAATTTTTGGGCTGTTGTTCCCATCTTTATTGTTATATACACAATATTTTGGCCAATGTGCTCTCCAGCCTTTTTGAGATGTTACTTGGGTAATTTATGAGGAAATGCGTCCCGGTCTCCTGCTTCAAAAATTGCTACCCGGTGACTATCAAAATAACAACCCCAGCTCGTCGTAATTCTTGTTTATTTATCGTAATTTGTCGTAATTCTTGTTTAGATATGAAGATGGATATATAGTTTGGAATAGACTGAGATAGATAGATAGATAAACAAACAAAATAATATAGATAGATATGAACAAATGGAGATAGATAGATAGATATTTTCGACAAGTAAATGTATTTGGGAGGGGGGGGGTCGCATCTTTTTTTGTCGTAATTCTTGTTTATTTAAACTAAAAACAAGACAGTAAACAAACATGAATAAAAAGAAATCTTAGTATTTAAAGTAATATAGATAAATATGAACAAATTGAGATAGATAGATAGATAGATAGATATGAAGATGGATAGTTTTGAATAGACTGAGCTGGGGTTGTTATTTTAATAGTCACCGGGTAGCAATTTTTGAGGCAGGAGACCGGGACGCACTTCCTCATAAATTACCGTTACTTGTTCAACTCTTGAACCTTCTCTTCAGACTAAGGAACCTTCTCTTTGAACTTCAGAATCTTTTTGTTGAAACCTTCATGTCATAATTGGAAGCCTTCATGGAACTACAAACCAAACCCTTTATTCAATCCTCTGGAGAAGACTGTTCTTTATGACAGTGAACGAGAAAGGAAAAAGAGCAAGACATTGTCTTGCCTGCCAAGATCGAACCCGCGTCCTCCCACATGCGAAAACAAATGCGATTTAGGAACTGGACGGACGCGAGGTTCGACTGATGTGCCCGGATGTTTGGCTAATATGCTGATAAATAACCAAAGCGAGTGGAGCTTGGCGTCAGCAGAAGCAGTCGACGACGACGACGACGATGAAGTGCTTTGCGAACGACCCAGTAAAGAAATGGATTTTAGTCCAACAGAAACAAAACTATATAGGAATTGTGATTTTGAACTGTTAAAGATTATTTCGACTACGACGACGGATTTTCCAGCTGCTAGACGAAGACGAAGAATGTGTTGACCAAAAGAAAGTCTGGCTTGTGAGAAGATGGTGAACTCGCTTGTTTTTGGTCCCCCCTCAGCAGGAACATCTTGATTCGAATATCTATTTCCCCCCATATATTCCCCCCCCCTTCTATATTCTCATTCTATTAACTATGACCATGTACAAGTGTTAAACAATGTTAAGTATCCTATGTTATTATTGACTGTGATCAGGATTGAAACTGCAACTTACAAATATGTCTATGGTGTATGGGGTTGATGCGATGCATATATATATATTTGGGTAATTACAATCAACACAAGGTCACAATTATTAAGACAGAAAAACAAAGAACTCATAGATTCAACAAGTAATATTTGTATTAAAACAAAATATTGTAATAATCAAGAATACTGATCAAAGTCCTGCAGAATATGCTTTTCTAAAATGTTCATGTAATAAGATAAGAAGGTGTTGAGTTAACTGCAACTGATAAAGAAAGGGTAATGTTCAATGATAAAATCAGCAGTGAAGTTACTTAGAGAGAGAGAAAGATATAGCTTGTAATACCTTCAGTAGAAGGCAAATATTTCATAAATCGAGAGATGTGGACTATTCAAGCATATTTGTTCTTTTTGGCTTGTTCTTCGAAAAGCCTGTTATTTATAGCAATTAAATCGGTCTTTTTGAAAAACTTCTTTTTAGCCGCGAATGCATCTGATTGGTTGAAAATTATCATTGTTAGTATTTCTATTTTTCACTCTAGCTGCACCGATCCTCATGCGCAAAGCATTTATTTTCGTCATTCCATTTCTGCTTTCAAAGCATTAACTTCCGGCTCACCACATGTTCAAAATACCAGAAGGAGATAACTCATTTTTTTCATGTTTTTCATCTGGAAAATAAAGCTTACACTGGGACAAAATCTATGAGGGCCGACATGAGCAACATTTAATCTAGGAAAGTTACATTGCATAGTAAAAAACAAAAAAAAAGAAAATATAACACAAGGACACACATTGAAACAGTTGTTACCATCCCCAGAATTAAAATCCAGGTATTTTAAAGTAAAAAGGAGAATAACTTAAAACATTGTTGGTCATCCGTAAATGAAAAAGAACAATTGTTAGTAATAACTTTTTAATAAATAAAAATCCCAGAAAATATGTTGCACAGAATTGCACATTTTTATCAATCTCACTTTATGATAAAAATATTTTGTATAACATGGCACCTTCCTAAAATTCACTTTTAGATTTTTAAGTGAATAAAAACAGGCAAATTAAATCAGAGAAAATAGTTTTTTTTTATCAATTCAAAGAAAATATTGTTTTTAAAATTACAAAAATAAAAACACACTATAAAATTATGGTTATTTAATTGAGTAACATGATATTACAGAAACCAGGGTTCTGTAATAACCCTAAACTCTAATCCTAACCTAAACCCTAACCCTAACCCCCTAGTTGAGTAATAATATTACAGGGTGACCCAGAAAAAACAGAACCACAAATTTTGTAATAAAACTGTTAATTTTTATTTTAAAGTCCAACAAGGCTTAGGGTTTGGGTTAGGGTTAGGGTTGAGGTTTAGGGTTAGTTTAATGGGAAAATAAATAAATAATTTAGGTTCTGCTTTTTCTGGGTCACTCATGTTACTTAATTAGGAAATAACCCAAATTATTTTTTGAGTTTCTTAAAAACTTAAATTTTCAAGAAAATTTTTTGTGTGTTGAAATATTTTTTTAATCTATTTTTTAATTTTTTATGTAGTCTTCTAGATTTGATCTTTCTAGGGACTGGGATTTTTTTTCTTCAAATGAACAAAGTTGGAATCATGATTTAATCATGATTGATAAAAAACATTGTTTTTTTTTAAATGAAATAACCAATTCATTATAAAATTAATTCCTTCATGGATAAAGTTATGAATTTCATAAAATTGAACAAATTAGGATTTTGGTAATTTTTCTTAAATTCAAAAAAAAAAAAAAAAAAGAAGAATTTTTGTCTCTTACCTTATTTGAAAAATTGAACATATCTAATATTATAATTATAGCTTTTAAAAAGGAAATTATAATTGCATCTCAGATTCTGAATATTTTCTGGTGTGAAAGAAATTCCACAAACAATTCCAGTTTGTGGATTAATGATCTGCCTTTCAGACACCACTTTTCCATTATATTAATATAAGCAAGATCAGGAGACACTTTGATGTTTACAAGCAAAAACTAAAAGGCTCAGGAAGTTTTTCAGCACCTATCCACATGAAAGAAAGATGTGGCATCGTATTTTACTTTCTATGAATCTGCAAAATAGAACAAATATCGCCTTTTGGGAATTACATTCAAAGGGAAGTAACTTTATATTTTGTTACAGCATTTATTCCCCTTAGAAGAAATTTATCATTCCGTTATAATTTTAGCAGCATGTGTAAAAACAACTCAAAATTCTATTTTTTATGTTATTTTCTTCTTTTCAGGTAAAGAAGTGCCATTCACTTGAAAACATCAAACATAGAATTTCGCCCTGTTTATAGTTGCACCTTTTTCAAGTAAATCAATACTGATGGGTCCTTTCATGTCTAAAATAACTGTCATGACCTTCTTTACTAACCACTGAACTTTTTCTGGTAATTTTCACCTTTAGTTGTGAAAATTCCTTGCATAAAATTGTGCCTGTGCATTATCTGAAATGAACTTAATGGTTATTAAGAACACATTTTATGATATTTTTATGTTAAAGCATGTAGTTGTATTGTTTTCAAAACAATTCTAAGATTTGTATATTTCACACGGACACATTCAAAATGTCTACCATCTTGTTTCAAAGTGAAAGTCAGTTTGCTAAATTCCTAGCACAAAATTATCTGAAATGAACTTAATTGTTATTAAGAAAACATTTTATGATATTTTTGTGTTAAAGCATGCAGTCGTATGGTTTTAGAAAAATTTTCTAAGGTTTGTTTATTTCGCACGGAGACTTTCAAAATAGCTACCGGCTTAGTTCAAAGTGAAAGTCAAGGGAGGTTACTCTAATTGCCTTATTTGCTAGGAATTTTGACTAAAGGTGAAAATTACCCTTTTTCTTTATCGGGGAGTCAGTGTGTTTCCACTCCATGGACTATCTTTTTGACTCAGACTCGTAGTGGTGAACATTTTTTTTTACTAAAACATTCTTCTCTGTACACATCACATATTCTGTTGTAAATTTCAAATGGTTTGTACTTCTAAACCACCAAGAATTGGATGATAGACCTCTGTTCAAGCCTGGAGCACTCCATTTGATTTACCACCATTTTGAATTATCAGAAAACAAAGTTTTTTGTGAGATTAAAAGTATTTAAGCCAATTCTAAACAATGGAGAGTTTAGAGGTAAAAATATTCTGAAAAAAAAAAAATTATTTTGCATTTCTTAAAAAAAATACCCCTTTGTCATATATCATATATAAATTTATGAATATAAATTTATAAATCTCCCAAAATCAATTCATCTAAATTCTAGATATTTTGAAGTAAAAAGATGAATGACTTATAATACTGCAGGTCATTCGTCAATGAATAAGATCATTCATTAGTAATAATTTTTAAATATAAAAAAATCTTGGAAAAAATGATGCACAAAATTGTGTATTTTGTACTTTTAGATAGACCCAATAAATTTATATTCCTGACAAAAATATTGTTTACAATATCCTGCCTTCCAGACGTTCAAAATTCACTATTAAATTCTTAAATGAATGAAAATAGGTCAATTGAATCAGAGAAAAGACTTTTTTTTTTGCATCAAATAGAAGAAAAGTATCTAAAACTACATCCCCCCCAAAAAAAAAACACAATACAAAAATTATTTTTTGAGTTTAAAAAAAGTAACTTTTTTCGGGTGTGGATTTTTTTAATCTTTTTTTTTTTTCTTTAATGTGGTTTTCTGGTTTTGATCTTTCTAGAAATGTAAAAATTAGGAACTGAGAATTTTAAAAATTCAAATGCTCAAAGTTTGACAACCTCTCTACAATATTGATAAAAAATTTTTTTCAATTTTTCAATAAAATAAGTCATTCTTTTTAAATTTTATCCCTTGAGGAATAAATTACTAAAATATTCATTAAAATTCCTTGATTTTTGGCAATTGTTTCAAAATTAAAAAAATTAGAAATTGTTTTATTACCTCCCTTTAATAAAATTTGTAATAAAAAGCGATCTTTTGTTGATGGAATTATTGCTAAACGATTGATGATCTATGGTAACACATCCTTAATATACTATTGCATGATTTAATCCATACAATAATCTTATTATCTAATAATGTTATTAAATATTCTCATTGTCGAATATATCAAACTTTTTCTTCTATCCAACATTTCGTAAAAAAAAGAAAAAAGTCGAAGACAATTTCAAAGACGATGCAAGGGAGAAAACTCTGACTTTTTCTATTCAAGAACTTTTTATTAATGTCCTTTGTTATCTCCAAACACCAACAAAAACAAATTGAAAATTAAACTTAAGAAAACGCCCACAACTTTATGCCCGATTTACATCCACAGACACCGTGTTTCGACGTTTCATATCTCATCAGTGTGGCTAGACACAGCAACTACCTCTGACCAGGAGCGAAACCCAACTGAATTTTCATCAGCTTGGTTCATTAACCTCTCGGCAATCAACAGCTACCATTAACGAGCGGTGTTTTAACTATTAAATACATTTAATTATAGATTTTACGATCACCAGAGAGATCAAATCTGTAAATAAAAATATTTACAGTTGTACCTTGACTTACAAGTTTAATTTGTTCTGCTCGTAACTTAATTTCCTTGTATATCAAATCCATTTTCAACTTTGAAATAAACTTAAATATCATTAATAAGTTTGAGCCTACCAACCAAACAAACACCCTAATTTTTTTTGCTATTTTTTTTAATAAAGAAAAATAGCACTGCATTGTATACAAACATAATAGAATAAGATGTAATGGATTATATGCTGTAATATGTTTTAATGTTTATTTCTTATAAATAATATTTTTCTTTGGTTTAATAAATTCGGAAACTTAAATGTTTTTAGCGAACTTATTAGCATAAATGCATTTGAAGCTCGCTCGTGCCTCAAATTTTAGCTTGCATCACAAAGCAAAAAAATCGTCTGAGTGACAGGTTGTAACTTGGGTAACTCATAAGTTGGGGGACTCGTATTTCAAGGTACCACTGTATACACCACACACACACACACACATATATAATACAGTAATGCTGATAGCTTTCTAATTTAGTGCATCCTGGACGCACATATTTGCTTTAAATGAGTCCTTGCGAAAATTTTATGGTCCCAACTAAAGTTTCTTGATGAATTGTTTATGATCTGGGGAAACAACTAAAGCTGTCTAACCCCTACCTTGTAACTACCATGTGTAATTCGTTTCTAAGAAACTATTGAAATGTATTTACAGTTAGATTGAAATGGAAGAAAAAACAGGGATGCATGGATATGATTTTACTGTGCCCTTTTAGAATTTTTGTGTCACGGATGCAGGACACATACCTATCACCATCTCTCTCTATATATACCTGTATGTATATGTAATTCATGGCTATTTTTACCAGAAATAGTCATGATAGACCAAAACTAAGGAGTATGACATATTATATATATATATATATATATATATATATATATATATATATATAATATATAAGATTTGATGATAGTAATAGTCTCTAAAATAGTCTATATAAGATATATATTTCTGCATTTAAAAAATAATTATGTAGAGAGCATTTATCAAATTGTTTGTGAACTGTTTTAAATACTTTTATATATTCAAACTATGATACTAGTTTGATAGTTTAATGGTTTGGTTTGTTGGGTTTTATGGCATGTAAACCCTTTTTGGATTATTTTATGCTAAAGATGTTTTGTTTTATTCACGCTTGATGGGTATTCAAAAAATCTTTTAATATTCGTTTCTTTTAAAACACATTAAAAAAATCATTTTCGTCTATAACTCATAGATGGGACCCTAACAGGTTCTTACCATGCCGGGTCAGTATGGACCTAGGAGTAATGGTGATGAAGGGGTACTCCACACTCCCTAAAGCTCAAGAATTAGAACTTTACCATTGGTCTGGTAAAAAGAAGGTGGACTGGGAAAAAATTGTTACCAAGCTAGCTAAATTTGATATTTTTTGAAAGCTTAGGGTATCCCTTTTTGAAATTTGAAAACTTATCTTTTGACCCTAGGGAAAATTTTTTTTATTGATGGGGATGTGGGAGTATGCAAACCAGATCTACATTAGATGCAGTTTATCTATAGTTTGTTACTCCCTGATCAGGTTTTTTTTTTCTAGTTTCTTTTTTAGATTTTTTTAGGGAAGTTTGTTCAAAAGATTATCTTGTAAAATATGACCATAAAATGCCTATATTTGTCATGTGATATTTTAGATTAATATATATATATATATAATATATATATATATATATATATATATATATAATTACTACATGAACTCCTGCAGTTAGCTGTAATTAATCAATATTTTGATTAATTCAGTGGATTTAACCATGAAGATATCTTATGGTGAAATTCGAGTAGGTTATTTCTATACTCACTATAATACAATCCACTCTACTTACGTATTGAGCACTTTATATTTTTTATAACACTGATTTATCCAAGCACCCCCCATATATATATATATATATATATATATATATATATATATATATATATATATATATATACATGTATTTATCTAAGTTAGGGTTGCAGAGATATGAAGTGCTTGGTAACTGACAGTTTCTCACCTATGCAATTTTCAAACCAAGTGAATATTTTTGTTTATGCTTTTCTTTATATATTTATGGTGCATCATGAGAAGGATCAACCAGTTTAGTCTGGATGATTCTAAGTTTAGCTTGTGGTACATGCAGGGAAGATTGGTTTTCTTTGTGTGAGATTTTAGGCAGAGCACTCTAATTTACTGTATCAATTTCATGATATGCTATTCTATCTTATTGTGTTTGATTTGCTACTTTATTTTTCCTTTATTAGGTTCAAGTTATTTTGGTGTTTTTATTTTTTTATATTATTGTTATTGTTATATCAGTCTTTACTGTTATTATTATTATTCACTCCTTGTGAGTTTTTCACACCAATGTAAACTGGTGGTCCTTCACTGGAGTCTGAGTGACAACAAGTCTGCTCAGGTCTCCAGGACTCTTCTGAGTATTCTTGCTGATCTTAAAATGCTGTTGTCTAGATGGTCTTAATTCTTCCCCTGATTTCCAATTCCTCTAGTCAGTTTTCTAAACTCTTGGAGACCATTCCAAGTGTACCAAATACAATTGCTATCACTTCCACCCTCATATTCCACAGTTTTTTCAGTTCTCTGGTGAGGTCCAGGTATTTGTCTATCTTTTTGTTTTCTTTCATCTTCACCCTGTGATCTGCTGGGACAGAAAAATGTATAAGTTGACAAGTTTTTATTTTGTTAATCAATACTAGGTCTAGTCTTCTGGCTGGGATAAGGTGATCTGTTTTTATTTCAAAGTCCCAGAGAATTTTATAGGTTATTTCCTATAACTCCAACCTAAAAAAAGGGGAACCACTCTGAATGAATTTTATAAATTATTTATTTATTTATTGATCTACTAGGAAAAAAGAAGATGGGGTTAGGGTTAGGGTTAGGGTTTAAGGTTAGTTTAAATAATGGTTAGATTAATTAACAGATAAAATTCATTCAGAGTGGTTCCTCTTTTTTAGGTTGGAGTTATAGAAAATAACCATTTTATGTGTTTCATTCCCAAGAACAGATTTTGGTTTAGGCATATACCATTTTGATGTATGGTCAAAATTTAGTTTTTTGCACAATTCCCAGTGGATCATCTTTCCAACCCAGTTGTGATAAGCCTTGTATTCTTATAGTGTTAATTTGCTGCATTCGCTTAATACATGGTTGATTGTCTAATCAATCTCTTCACACACCCTACATTTATTGTTATGTTGTATCTTATCTATTTTTGTTTTGATATAGTTTGTTCTAATTGCATTGTTTTGTGGAGCAATTATATATGATCCGGTTTCTCTCTCAAGGTTTCCTTTTCTTATTTATTGAACCCTTTCCGTCCACTAAGATGATGGCATAGTGTCCCCCCCCAAAAAAAAAAGAAATAAAAGAAATAAAATAAAATAAAATACAAATACAAATAAAAAAATAAAAAAATCATCTGCATATACACAAGTGACTCTGCAGGCCAATTCTTAAGTGACAGTCTTTGGTGCACTGAATGCACATAAACTGTGATGCTTTCTGGGGCTGCTGGCTTTTCTCTCTCTTTCTGATTCTCTTTTCTGTCGAGATTACTCTCCTTTCTGCCTCACGCCTCTCCTTGCCTTGCTTAACGTTGAGGCACCAGGCCGCTCTATGTTTTGCATCTACCTCCTATGTATTTGTGTCAATATGCCATATCCTCATAACTCTCCTGCAGACATCTTTAAATCGTAGGTGTGGTAACTATGCCCAGAAAAAAGTTAATTATATAGTTCTTGTATTTAGTATGCAGTAAGGACGTCCAAAACAGGTGCGTTCAGTTTTAACCATAAAACTGAAAATGATTTTAAAATATCTAAATAGATGTTTTCATGAAAACAAAAACAAAAACAAAAAAACAAAAAAAACAAAAGAACATAGCTTCAATCACTAGATAAAAGCATGAAATTAATCACTATTAAAAAATGCATATTTCCTATAAGTCTATCATGATCAAAGGGGAACCACTCTTGACTGATAAATGATTTATTTATTTTCCCATTAAACTAACCCTAAACCCTAACCCTAGCCCTAACACTAACCCTAAACCCTAACCGTGTCTTCTTTTTCCCTAGTAGATCAATAAATAAATAAATAATTCTTCAGTCAAGGGTGGTTCCCCTTTGATCATGTTAGACTTATGGGAAATAAACCAATTATTTTTCAATTAAAAAACAAAGTGCATATTTTGAAAAAATCAGCCATTTTTAATGACCAGTTAAAAAAAAACTCAATGTCCAAATTTATAAATCTCCCAAAAATCAATTAATCTAAATAGAAACTATTTATAAATAAAATTGTTTCATTTAATTTTCAATTACAAAAAAAATAATGACTACCTTTAAATAGAAAGAAAATACATCAATTCCATATGAAACATTGCCTATTTTTTGCTGTCATGGAATGTCAACAAAGAAGGGATTCAGTTTTAATGTGTGCCATTTTGAAATTATGGATGACCAAAAAGACAAAAATTTAATCCATTTTTTCATTTAAAAAATTAATCAATATCAATTTTTTATAAAATTGAATTAAAGATAAATAACTTTTTTTAAATATTGAAATCATATATTTTTTTTAACAACAATCAACATCTGTAAATTTGAGTTAAATTTGAATTAAGTATTTTAAAACAATTACATGAAGTCAATTATTTAAATTACATACTTCAAGTATTTAAATAATTAATTAATAATTAATTAATAATTAATCTAATTACTTAATGTAATTTTTAAGAAACTTAAAAAGTGTTAATATAAATTTAATCTTAAAAAATAATCAAAGAAAAAAAAAGAATTCATTTTTTAAAAATCTTCCAATAGAAATAAGCGGCAAAATTATTTCTTTTACGGAATACCATAGTTTTTAATTAACCATATTTTTTGTTTATTAAAAAAATATTCAAATTTTTAAAACCATGATTTGATTTTTTTGCATAAAATAACATTTTTTGAATTGTGTAAACTAATATTCTTTTTTATTGAGAAAATGATATATGTCAACTTTTGGGTTTATATGATTGAGAAAGGATTTTAAAAAAAAAGTAGTGATGAAATCTTAAAAGACTGAAATTAATTAAAACCCTTCAAACATTTTTTTTTCAACATTTAAATCTTCTTTTCACATTTCGAAATTTAGGAGTATATTCTAATAAAATAAATAGCTAAACTGTATGAAATCATTTTTCTTAGGTATTTTTTTAAAATTTAAAATTTCGAATTTAATTCAATTTTAAGAAAAATCTATGTAAGGACCGTTAAATAACTCAACTGATTTAAGTTGTTAGGGGATCTATCTTTACAAGAATCTAAATTATCTGTTAAAAAGAAGACCATATTTCCTTTTTTTAGTATTTGGAGTGGGGGTTGGGGCTATCGACAAAAATAAAAAATAATTCTAATAATATTTCTCACACAAAATCTATTTAAAAAATAATTCATTTATAAATGAATAAGTTGTGAAAATTTCATTAAAATTGGACAATTACCAGATTTTATATAGATTTTTAAAAAATGTTTATTTTTGGGTGAAAATTTGATTTTCAATATTTTAATTGTAATTATTACATCCCTTTTTTTGTGTGGTCAAAATTTAATGTAAATACTAATTTAAAACACAATTTCAGGAATTCTATGATATGAAAAATATATATATATATATTGGAGTTTTCTTTAATCTTATTTCTTTCAAATCGTACAAAGTTTTTTACGATAAAATGACTTAGAAATGTTTTGTAACTTTTCCCGGCATGTGTACATTTTGTGCGCAAAATCGATTGGACATCCCTAGTATGCGTCCTAATTTTTTGGTTAAAAATCTGGAAAATTAGTGCATCCTATACACAAATATGGGAGATGCTCATGATGCAATGGTTATCATTGTAGGGAATGGACACAGCGATGATTTCAAATCCTGGTAAAGGTTGGTTGCATTTCGCATAGCACTAATACCTTTGGGAAAGGTATGAATCCAACTATTTTTTCTCCAGCTATGAGTAAATAGTAGGGTGGACTGGAATCTTTAACCTTGGTATGGCAACTGGTCTAGGAGAAGGAAAACTCTGAATTCAAACCTGTGATACTACACTTCAATATAGACTTTGTGTCACACCCTGCTCATGCAAACTGGTTTTGGTAAATACATATAAGCCTTTGTAAATGTTTTAAATACCTTTCTATATATCAATACTCGTATTCCTTAATTGTAAAACCGTTATCATCTTGCAACACCCTCTCATTAAAAATCAGAGTGTCCAAGATGAAACGCAAAAATTTAAATCCTAATTATCTGATGTTGCTTATTCACTGAATTCTTATTTCTTATGAGTGTCATTACCTCAGCTAAATAATGGACCATTCTGTTTTTATTATAAAGAAAGAAAGGGAAGAAAAGGACATGCTACACAGATAAAATATATATTAGAAAGAAAAAAAAAAGAAATATAGAGAGAAGGAGTGTATGCACGGAAGTGATAATGTTAATCTGTTTCAATCAAACATAATGAAAAGATGAAAAGAAGGAAAGAAAGAAAAAAAGTGAGAGAGAGTTAAATCAAGATTATTACACTTTTTACATATTGAACTATTTAGCAATAGCTCTTAAGTAAAGTAAAAAAAAGTAAAGTCGTCAGGGTGGCCTAAAGTCAGTATCAGCCAATCAGCAAAGGAGTCTATCCCCTTTTCACTAGCACTAGACAAAGGAGATTGTTTTTTTTGTGTCTGAGGTGGAGCGCCACACCTACCACCAGCTTCTTATTTTAGCGCTCAGATCCCTGTGCTACTCATATGCTGAGTTAGTGAGGACCGGTATCGAACTAGGAACTTTGTAGTTTATGTAATTTAAGTAATTGACTTCATGTAATTGTTTTAAAATACTTTATTCAAATTTAACTCAAATTTACAGATGTTGATTGTTGCGCCACACCTACCATCAGCTTCTTATTTTACCACACAAATCCCTGTGCTACTCATATGCTGAGTTGGCAAGGGCCGGTATCGAACAAGGACCTTGTGGTTTCTAGCCGAACACTCTACTGACTATGTTGCAATAATTAAATTATCACACTGTGGTATATCCACAGGTCCTGCTAGTAAGACATTAACACATTATAATACTTAGCTGAGGTTCAAAAGAACAGGTATTCAAATAATCACACTTTGTGATGAATGGAAGGATAATAAAAAATTCAATTTGAATTTTACTGGAATTAAAATACGACACAAGGTCAGAATAATGGTTGAAGTTTATAGAAGAAGGATATAACAAAAATTAATGAACATTGTGGAGATGCATGTGTGGCTGCCCTGTTGTCTGGGGCAGAAGGATACACCGACTGCACCTCTGCAGATGTGTAATAATCCCCCTAATGGTGCCACCTGTTGATCGTGGATGGCAACCCGTGATGCATAAGGACGGAATACTGGTGGATGAGTAGTTCATGACTTGCAACACTCCACTCTGGCCATTACTTAAGATAGAGGTGTGGTCGGAGAGGCTTCCTCCAATCAATCGGCTGGTCATATCAAGCACTAGCCCCTATATGATTGTCCCAATCCTATTGCCCTTATGGCAACCCCCGACCCTTCTTATCATATATGTACTAGAATGTGGTGGCTGAGGGTCTTAGTGTCCTGGGTATGACGTCAAATTGCATCTAATGGTGAAGTTCCAATTTTGGAACTCTGGGGAGTGCGGAGTGCTCTTTCATTGCCATTACTCCCAGGTCCACTCTGACCCAGAGTGGTAGTACCTTTTAGGTTCCCATCTATGGTTTAGATAGAACAAAATGAGTTTTAAAAAATTGAGTTAAAAAAATTGAATGCCCATGAAGAATGAGTAAAACAGTATGTTTTCAGCATGAAATAACCAAACAAGTTTGACATGCCGTAAATGCAACCAACCAACCAACCAACCAACCAATCATATATTGTTGTAGGAATTAATTTAGCGAGCCAATTTCAAATTGCCGATGGGTGTTTATATTCATTCCGTGTTAATACCCTTGGAAAAGCATGAATAATCTGTTCCATCCCCCAGCTATAGATAAATAGTAGGACAGACTGAGCTCTTTAGCCTTGGTACAGCAACAATATGGCGAAAATTAAAATTGTATTATCAAACAACTGTTACTCCACTTCACTAATTCATGATGTCTTATCTCTCTC
>CM042142.1:51981375-52054779 GCA_023376005.1 Doryteuthis pealeii
CGAAATTCATTACTGTGATAATAAAATATTTTCAGTATCTTTTTCTTTTTATCAATCTAACACAGGATATTTTTCTTTTGCATGTTTAGTTTGTCATAGTTCTATTAATAAGTGATTTTTAAACAAGGCGTTATTTTTAAAAAAAAAAAAAAAAATAAAAAAAAAAAATTCCCGGTGCGACACGTGTTACTTTAATTAAACTTCTTACTTTTCTTTTTTTACCGTCTTTATTCTATCCTAGAAAACCTTTTGAATTATTTGATTTTTACTGCATATATGTTTGAAGAGGTCCCACTGTGGGTTTTCGTTAGTTGGGATTTCTAACTTTCTCAATTCTTGTAGAAGAACAAATAATTTTAAAAAAATAAATAAAATAAAAAAAAAAATTCCGTGACACCAAATTAAGATTTTAATTTACAATTTTTATTTAATTGATTTGCTTGATATATTTTTTTCAAACTTTGTAAATCGGAAAGTCGGCCTAATTTATTTTAATAATTTTTCTATGTAATCGTTTTTTATAGAATCGACTTTCACCTTATTTGTCTTAATTCCACTGTTGAATAAAACTATTTAAAAACTTAAAATTGTTAAACGGATGAAAAATTCGGTTCGTTAGAGAGAAAAATACTTAGCGAATAGGATCACTTTTTTTATGGCGTTAAGGGAAATTTTAATTTGTCGGTCTTCATTTCATTTCACAAAAATTATGAAATATCAGGATTATGACAAAGTTACTCTTATCTTTATTTCTGTATCACTTTAACCAATATTCAAAGAGACTTGTTCAATCCATTTTGTATGAAACATTGTTTATTCGTTTAGAATTTTTTGTTAAAAATGCATGTTTTTTTTTAAATTTTATTTTTTTATTAGGTGTGGAGATAAATTCAATATTGTTATTAAAAAAATTGACTACTGTAAAGAAAATAATGCCTCCTGCAGCATTAATTATGATTAAATTAAGTGGCTAAAAGTGTTTTTTTAACTTATAAAAAACCTTTTATAGGGTCTACACTCGAAAATGCAGAATGATATCAATATTTTTGAGTATTAAAATAAGATCACGTTGTCGATCCGGAGATAGTATTCAAACATGTTCAGACTCTTTTTAAGTCCAAATGAGGCTTAATTTATATCACCTCACCGTTAAAAAAAAAATGTAAAGATTGTTTCGAAAGTGTCATTTGTTCCAAAGTTGAGATTTATTTATTTTTCTTCCAGTAACCTCCGCCTACAGAGCGGTTAGCATCCGCTGTATTGAAATGTGGCCGCAACAAAGGTGGCTGTCTAATGAAACCAGCGAAATTGCCAATCAAATTCCGTAGTTTCTTTTTTAAATTTTCCAAAATTATGATCAGAACTTTTCACTAACCAAAATTGTTGTATTTTGTAAATTACTACTTAAATGAGTAAGAACTTATACTAAGCCCTAATTTTTTTTTTTCTGAACAAGTTTTTGAAAGCGTCTTTTTTAGAGACAAGATGGATAAATGTCTAAATTTACAATAAAATGTTTCACTTTCAGTTAGACTTAGCGGAAATTGTTTTGAAAATACTATCAATAAATGGGCTTCAACGACTTTTGGAGCCTTCCTGTAAGTCTTTCTGACAGTCTCCTTTTTAAATAGTTAAATGATGCCATCATTCTTGCTTCCAGTTTTTTCTTTTGTACAGACTTGAATTGGTCTCTTTGCTCAATTGTGCCCCCATATATAATCTAAGGAGTTATGTGGTTGTAGAAATTTGCTCCCCACTCTTGCTTGTGAGGGGCTGGCACAAAATTCGTAGACAGATTTTAGGTCCTCCAGTGGCTCTTAATGTAGTAGGCCTAGATTAACAGCAGGCCATGTGTGATGAATGAAGGCATAACATCACTAGTGATGTTTCACCATTCTAATTCTGGCAGAAATTGTCATTCTGAGAAAAAGCAAAGCCTGTTCCACTATAGGATGCTTGAGTTTTAAAAAACTTTTAGAATGTGCAGTCTTTCCCTATGTCCTTTAATGGCTGTGAATAAAGTTTATGCACTACTTGCCTGATAAGAAATACAGTTACTCCGCAGTCTGGCTATTATCTAATTGACTGGCTGGGATCACTTGTCATCATGGCAAGAATTTTTTTTCTTATCAGAATGGATTCAGTGAAGGCTTCCAAGCTGTCCTTTCATAATCATTATTGTACTCCTACTTCTTTTCAAATTCTCTTACACTGTTTCTTACTAACACTGAATATTGTATGGAGCTTTCTTGGCATAAAATGCCAACCAGTAACCCACATGGTGTTTCAAATTCTGCAGCAATGAATTGCTTCAGAGCTGCTTTACCAGATAGACAGTGCTTCAGTGAGGTAATTTGGTGCACATACAAAATTCAAAACTTTAACAAAGCGTGGTGAAATTGTTAATTTAAAATAGCCATAATTTTACTATTGCACCCTGTATAAGGAAAGTGAGAAAAAATATATTTCAGCATTTTGGAAAGTGTTTTATGCATAAACATTTTTCATAACTGCTTAGATTGATTAAAGCAAATGTAATAGAAATTAAAATTGTGTATCGGTTATTTCCTATAATCCTACATAAACAAAGGGGAACCACTCTTGACTGCATAAATACTTATTTCCCATTAAACTTAACCCTAACCGTCTTTTTTCCTAGTGATCAATAAATGAATTTATCAGTCAGAATGGGTTTCCCCTTTGTTTACGTTGGAGTTTAGGAAATAACGTGATGTCAGCTTTCAAACTTCTTTCAATAGCAATTTTCAATCTTAATTTATTTCTGCTATCCATTTCTATTTCTTAGAAAATTTATCAGCTGTTTCCTTTAGCAGTTAAAATCAAAATTAATTGACTAAAATCATTTTAAAAACTTTTAGTTCCAGGACAGAATATCGTTAAAGCTTGGTAAAGGATAGGTTTGATTTATCGTAAACCTGTCCGTGTCCATTCTCGGGCTCGATGTCAGGAAAAACAAAATTGCCAGGGAGAAAAGGTGCGTCACATGGGACCTGGTAAAAAGGAAGGGTTACTCAATGCGATGCCACAGAAAATTTCTTTGATCCGGGCAACGGGTCTTGCGACGGACTCTTGAAGAAGTACAGGAATTCAAAGGAAAATTGATAAACACTGTATTTTTTTTGGTTGATTTTTTATTTATTTTTTTTTTTTTTTTTTTAATTTTTTAATAGAAACATTTTTACTTTGTCTTCATAAAGTTTCAAATCCTGTTATTTTTTATACCCAGTTTGATTGGATTATTCTAATTGAGATAGTTTTTTATAAACTATATTTGAAAATTTGTTTAAATTTGATTTTACAGGGTACCATGATCTTTACCTTAAATGCAAAAGGTAACATCTTCAAGAACAAGCGTGTCTTTGATGGAACATATTCACAAGAAGAAGGCCGAGAAGCAGGATCCAAACTGCTAGGTATTTATATTTTTTTCTATTAAAAACCTTACTTAGGTTTTACCTTGATTTGATTATTATAGAATTTTATTTTAGTATATCTAATATAAGATACTTATATTTAGTATAATAGTATTTTTTAAATTTTTAGCTTAAAGCTGTCTACCACTGGAAAGTTTAAGTAAATTTTCCCTTTGCTAAAATCTATAGATTACTGATACAAAAGAAATAACATTGAATTGTCATAAGTATAGTTTGATTTTACAACGCATTATTTGTCATGGGAACCTAGCATTTTTTTATTTTAAAAAAAAAAATTTATCGCAAACCTTTTTAAGGAATATTATACCTCCGTTTATTTTGTTAAAAAAAATTTAGAGGGAGATAAATATATTCTATTAAAATTGGACTTTTGGGATACCCTGTATTACATACTCTTTTCATACATGTGGCTAATTTTTTAAAATTTTTTTCCCCTCTCAGTGACAAGCTGAAGCTCGCAGGCAAAGGTCAAGAAGCCCGTAAGAGGCGTGAAGAGCGTATTGCCCAGAAAAAGCTGATTTACTTAGTCTATCGGACGGATGCCCAGAAGAAATAATTTGGCCTGTATTGCTGTTAACAAGAATAAAATTTTGTTTCAGATATATTTTTGTTTTTTATAATTTTTTTCTTGGCTTTGGAAAGATAGCTTTAAATCAAGTAAATTTTGTTTTTTACTTTGAAGAGACTGACAATGTTTTCCTTTAAAATATAAATATATGACTCATTTGATTATACATTTTGAAATGTGTGCAAAATTTAAATATCTACTTTAGTTTTTTTTTTTTTTTTTTTTAAATTTTAATTTTAAAGATGATTCATGAAAAAGAGCAAAAATACATTTTTAGCAACGTTCTGTTAATTAGTTATTACATTTATCCCCTTTCCACTGCATGCATTGCAACTGACTGGTTGTCTTAAGTTTTAGGTATGGAAGAACAAATGTGTCAAAATTTCAAATGCTGTTTTTAGGCTACGGGCCAAAAAGGCTCTAGTTTTTGATTTTAATTTGTAATTTTGAGGGTGGGGGAAAATAAAAAGTGGCCAAATGAATGCTTATAGGACTCCTGAATATCATACTATTTTTTTTTTTTTTATGTGTAAATGTTGCACATATTTAAAATTTTCCGTGGTTACCAATTTACCTCCTCCCTACTATATTTAACATAATAAAACTTTGATAAGTTAATATTATTTTAAAAATTTTTATTCACTCGAAAGAAGCATTAAACAAACTCCTAATGATTGTAAAAAAAAAAAATTTTCGGGCTTTACAATAAATAATGCCAAATTATAAACGAAAAACAATGTTTTACATTTTTTTCACGTAAATCAATTGAAATTTAACAGCTTAGCCAAAACAAAGTTTAAATTAAATACACATAAAAAACATTTATTTTCTGGTGTGTTACATTATACACTTCTTCGCTTGAAGCAGACTGTGAGTGATAACATGCTACGGTGATAGGTTTAATTTTATCAGCAGTCAATGAAAGATTGTATTCTGATTGGCATACTTCGTTGTACGCAGCTAACTTAAAATTTTTAGCATCTAATTTTGTGTATAAAATATATTAATAACATGAAAAACGTAACTCAACAAAGTTACAGATATGTTTCTCATGATTTTATACATATTTCTCTAAAAAATAATGCCCACCGCCATTTTTTTTACAGTTAAAGTCTTTTTCGGCCTTGGGAAACCGACCTATGTCTTAGTTCAACTAAAGTTTTGTTTTTTTTTATTTAAATTTAGACTGCAGAAATTATGTTAAAGAATGTATGTAAAAAAAAAAAAAAAAAAAATTTAAATCTAATAGCAGCGCAAAAAATTATTTTGGCAAAAGCTGAAATAAAATGAAACTTTACATTTTAGATGATGATGTGGGTTGCACAAGTAAATTAAACAAGATGTCTACTGCTGTACTGGAAGATATTTTTTAAACCATCTTCCATAGATCTTGATTTTAGACATCCTCATGAAGGAATATATTTACTAATTTCAATTTTGTCAGTTTTATTTGATTCATAAATTACCAATTTCATTATATTAAAACGATTCTGCCAGTTGTTTTTCCTTAAACAAAAGTTATTTGAATATTTCATTAGAGTAAAGAAAAAGAACCCATTTTTGCTTTAAAATTTTTTTAAGGCAGATTAAACCAAATGTTGCTCTCTGCAAAGGGGTTAAAAGTCATGTACACTTTAACATAAATTGATTTCATTCAGCAGTTTAAAAAAACAAAACATTGAGTAGTGTCATCCATGAAGTCACTAAAAAAAGGTATATAAATACTTGAGTCTGGACTTATTCCATGCCACTGTAAAAAACTCACTAACTGGAGGTTGAAATCTTCTGGTTTGAGATTTCACTACTCATTTGTAGAGTCACAGCTGATATTGAGGATTTTCTTTTTCACTTAAATAACATTACATTTATTTTATTAGTAAGTATGAGATCTATTTGTTTTCTTTGGACTTAACTATTATTTTACAATTATAAAAAATTTGGTTTAAAAAAAAAAAAAAAAAATAAAAAAAAAAATAAAAAATTCACTATTACAAGGTATCATTAGGAATCTTTTAGGTTTTAAAAATTTATTAAAAAAAAAAAGTAAAATATAAAATACATCTTACAAATTTACAAATGATAATAAAAATCATTATGTAAATTGTTTGCGAAAAAGATATTAAAAGAAAGTTGTTGTTTATCCTTTTTCGTCACGTTGAAAGTTTCTTAAAAATACCAATTTGAAAAAATACAATTTGGAGACAGTTGAATTTATAAATAAACAAGTAACTGTTGGTCTTGATAATGAGTCCCTTAGCTTGACATTACAATGGCACAAATCCAGATAAAGGAAAATATACCTAGTTATGCCAATTTTACAAAAAATTACAATAAATAACTTACTTTGCAATCGCAATAATAAATTAAACATTCTCTTTTCTATTCTTGTCTTGAGACAAATCTTACATTAGGGCTGCTGCTCTCAATTGTTGACAATTTACTGTGTTTGTAATTTTAGGGTTATGGAGCAGACGTCAAATGTTTTATTTTCTTTTGATCCCTGCTTTACAATAAAATAATTTTGACAAATTGCCGCAAGACAAAACAAGTGTCTAATACTTAAGACACAAATTTACTGATCTTAGGAGATACAACTTTTACTCCTTTTACTTTTTACTTTAAATAGCTTCAAACGCCTGGACAATAAAAATGTTTTTCTTAAAATTAAAAATAAAACCATCTCAAACCGAATTTTACATCAATTAAATAAATTTTACTCACTCTGTCAGTAATATACTTTATTTGAATTCTCAAATTAAAGCAAAAATACATACATGAAGACTGTTCCAAATATGCATATTTTAGTCAATTCTTCGTCTCTCCTGTAACAAATAATCTAATGTTGACTCTTAACAGTAAATTTTGGTATACGTTTTATTAAGTAAATTTAAATTAAATTCACTAAATGAGTGAAAGAAAATTAAATAAAATCACAATACCGGATAACATGACAAAAACAATTTTATGTCAATCTTGTTATTCCTGGATTTTTAACATTTTTATACATTGAAATCAACGGAGACAGAAAATAAGTTTGTCTGGCGATTATCCGTGTTAATCGATAAAAAGGGATCGGTGTCCACGTCTCAGTACCCGATAAAACGCATCACAGTTTAATACAGAAATTTCAATTTTTTGGGAGCGTTTTGCCGTGGAAAGATTTGATTTTTTTTTTTTTTTTTTTTATAAGTGTGAAAATGTTGTCACCGGCATAAACGCTATTTACAACGGTTAAAAATATAACATTAGAATGTCCTTGAAAGATTTCCAGAAAAATTCTCAAAATACTTATTTATTTTTTCAAATAATATAAAAGGTGATTCAAACAATTAAGAAATAAAATGTATCCTTTCTTTATGCTACTTATATTCTCTCAGTTTGAAAATATTTTATTTCTTACATGTTTGAATTCACCTTATTATTTTAAAAATAAATAAAGTATTTTTGAGAATTTTTTTTTTGGCGAAATCTTTTCAAGGACATTCTAATGTTTATATTTTTAACCGTTGTTAAATATCGTTCTATGCCGGTGGACAACATTTCACACTTAAAAAAAAAAAAAAAAAAAAATCAATCTTTCCCGGCAAACGCTCCCAAAATTTGAAATTTTCTGTTATTAACTGTTGATTGGTTTATCGGGTACTGAGCGTGACACCGTCCCTTTTTTATATTAACGCGAGATAACTCGCCAGACAGAACTTTATTTTCTGATCTCCTTGATTCAATGTATAAAAATTTAAAAATCCAGGAATAACGATGACACAATTATTTGTTTTTGTCATAGTATCCTGGTATGTGATTTATTAATTTCTTTCACTCATTTAGTGAATTTAATTTAAATTCTTAATAAACGTATAACAAAATTTACTGTTAAGAGGTCACATTAGATTTATTGTTACAGGAGAGACGAAGATTGACTAAATATTGCATATTTGGACAGTCTTTCAAGTATGATTTTTGGCTTTATTGAGAATTCAAATAAAGTATTATACTGACAGAGTGAGTTAAAATTTTATTTTAATTGATGTAAAATTTCGGTTTGAGATGGTTTTATTTTTTAATTGTTAAGAAAAAATTTTATTGTTCATGCGTTGAAGCCTATTTAAAGTAAAAAGTAAAAGGAGATAAACAGTTGTATCTCCTAAGCATCAGTAAATTTGTGTCTTAAGTATTAGGACACTTGTTTTGTTCTCGGCAATTTTGTCAAAATTTATTTTATTGTAAAGCCAGGGATCAAAAGAAAATAAAACATTTGACGTCTGCCCTCCATAACCCTTAAAATTACCAACACAGTAAATTGTCAACAATTGAGAAGCAGCAGCCCTATGTAAGATTTTGTCTCAAGACAAGAAAAGAAAAAAAGAGAATGTTTTAATTTATTTATTTGCAGATTGCAAGTAAGTTATTTATTGTATTTTTGTAAAATTGGCATACTAGGTATATTTTCCTTGTATCTGGCTTTGTGCCATTGTTAATTCAAAGCATAAGGGACTCATTATGCAAGACCACAGTTACTTGTTTATTTAATAAATTCAACTGTCTCCCAATTGTATTTTCAATTGTATTTTTAATTTCACGTGACGAAAAAGGATAAACAAAACAACTTTTTTTTAATATCTTTTTCGCAACAATTACATAATGATTTTATTATCATTTGTAAATTTGTAAAGTAGATATTTATTATTTACCTTTTTTTTTTAATAAATTTTTTAAAACCTTAAAAGATTCCTAAATGATACCTGTAGTAGTGGAATTTTTATTTTTTTTTATTTTTTTTTTTTTTAACCAAATTTTTTATAATTGTAAAATAATAGTTAAGTCCAAAAAGAAAACAAATAGATCTCATACTTACTTCAATTAAATAAATGGTAAATGTTATTCCAAGTGAAAAAGAAAATCCTCAAAATCAGCTGTGACTCTACAATGAAGTAGTGAAATCTCAAAACCAGAAAATGTCAACCTCCAGTTAGTGAGTTACAGTGGCATGGAAAGTCCCAAGACATTCCAAGTATCTTATATACCTTTTAGTGACTTCATGGATGGACACTACTCAATGTTTTTTTTTTAAACTGCTGAATGAATGTCTAATTTATTGTTAAAGTGACAGACTTTTAACCCCTTTTGCAGAGAGCAACATTTGGTTATCTGCCTGTAAAAAAAAATTAAAGCAAAATGGTTCTTTTCTTTTACCTCTAATGAAATATTTCAAATACTTTTGTTTAAGGAAAAACAACTGCAGAATCGTTTTTATATAATGAATTGGCTAATTTATGAAATCAAATAAAACTGACAAATTGAAAAATTTAGTAAATAACTAGTTCCTTTCATGAGATTCTTAAATTCAAGATCTATGGAAGATGGTTTTTAAAAAATTATTCTTCCAGTACAGCAGTAAGACATCTTGTTTAATTACTTTGTGCAACCCCACATCATCATTAAATGTAAAGTTTCATTTATTTCAGCTTTTGCAAAATAATTTTTTTGCATGCATATAGATTTAAATTTTTTTTTTTTTTTTTTTACATACTATTCTTTAACATAATTCTGCAAGTCTTAAATTTAAAAAACAAAAAACTTTAGTTGACTAAGACATAGGTCGGTTTCCCAAGGCGAAAAAAGACTTAACTTGTAAAAAATGCGGTGGGCATTATTTTTTAGAGAAATATGTATAAAAATCATGAGAAAATATCTGTAACTTTGTTGAGTTACCGTTTTTTCATGTTAGTTAATTATATTTTAATACACAAATTAGATGCTAAAATTTTTTAGTTAGCTGCGTACAACGAAGTAGCCAATCAGAAATACATCTTTCATTGACTGCTGATAAAATTAACCTATCACCCGTAGCATGAGTTATCACTCAACATTGTCTGCTTCAAGCGAAGAAGTGTATAATGTAAACACACCAGAAAATAAATGTTTTATGTGTATTTTAATTTTAACTTGTTTTTGGCTACGTTAAATTTCAATTGATTTAACGGTGAAAAAATGTAAACATTGTTTTTCGTTTATAATTTGCATTATTTTTGTAAGCCGAAAATTTTTTTTTTTAAATCATTAGGAGTTTGTTTAATGCTTCTTTCGAGTGAATAAAAATTTTTTTAAAATAATATTAACCTTTATGCAAGTTTTATTATGTTAAATATAGTAGGGAGGAGGTAAATTGGTAACCACGGAAAATTTTAATATGTGCAACATTTACACATAAAAAAAAAAAAAAAATAGCTTATTGATATTCAGGAGTCTATAAGCATTCATTTGGCCACTTTTTATTTTCCCCACCTCAAATTACAAATTAAATCAAAAAACTAGAGCCTTTTTGGCCCGTAGCCTAAAAACAGGCATTTTTGAAATTTTGACACATTTGTTCTTCCATACTAAAACTTAAGACAACCAGTCAAGTTGCATGCATGCAGTGGAAAGGGGAATAAATGTAATAACTAATTAACAGAACGTTGCTAAAAATGTATTTTTGCTCTTTTCAATGAATCATTCTTTAAAATTAAAATTTAAAAAAAAAAAAAAAAAAAAAAAACTAAGTAGATATTTAAATTTTGCAGCACATTTCAAAATGTGATATCAAATGAGTTCATATATTTATATTTTAAAGAGAAAACAATTGTCAGTCTCTTCAAAGTAAAAAACAAAATTTACTTTGATTTTAAGCTTATGCTTTCAGCAAGAAAAAAATTATAAAAAACAAAAAAATATATCTGAAAACAAATTTTAATTCTTGTTAACAGCAATACAGGCCATTATTTCTTCTGGGCATCCTCGTCACGATAAGACTTAAGTAAATCAGCTTTTTTCTGGGCAATACGCTCTTCACGCCTCTTACGGGCTTCTTTGACCTTTGTCCTGCGAGCTTCAGCTTGGTCACTGAGAGGGGAAAAAAAGAAGATAAAAAATTAGCCACATGTATGAAAAGTATGTATATACAGGGTATCCCAAAAGTCAATTTTAATAGAATATATTTTATCTCCTAATTTTTTTAACAAGATAAACGGAGGTATAATATTCCTTAAAAAAGGAATGAGATAAATTTTTTTTTTTAAATTAAAAAATGCTAGGTTTCCCATGACAATATAATGCGTTGGTAAAATCAAACTATACCTTATGACAATTCAATGTTATTTCTTTTGTATCAGTAATCTAAGATTTTAGCAAGGGAAAAATTTACTTAAAATTTCCAGTGGTAGACAGCTTAAGCTAATAAATTTAAATAAATACTAAATATATACTTAATATAGTATTCTATATATTAAATATACTAAAATAAATTCTTATAATAATCAATCAAGGTTAAAACCTAAGTAGAGGTTTTTTAATAGAAAAAAAATATAAATACCTGAGCAGTTTGGATCTCTGCTTCTCGGCCTTCTTCTTGTGAATATGTTCCATCAAGACACGCTTTTCTTGAAGATGTTACCTTTGCATTAAGGTAAAGATCATGGTACCTGTAAAAATCAATTTAACAAATTTTCAATATAGTTATAAAAAACTATCTCAATTAAGAATTAATCCAATCAAACTGGTATAAAAAAAATAACAGGATTTTGAAACTTTATGAAGACAAAGTAAAAATGTCTATAAAAAATTAAAAAAAAAAAAAAAAAAAATTGAATAAAAATCAACCAAGAAAAACTTACAGATGTTTATCAATTTTCTTTGATTCCCTGTACTTTCTTCAAAGAGTCGTCGCAAGACCCGTTGCCGGCGAATCCAAAGAATTTTCTGTGGCATACGAGCATTGGCAGCTACCCTTCCTTTTACCAGGTCCCATGTGACGCCCTTTTTCTCCTGGCATTTTGTTTTTCCTGACACGAGCCCGAGATGGACACGGACAGGTTTACGGATAATTCAAACCATCCTTTACCAGCTTACGGATATTCTGTCCTGGAATAAAAGTTTTTAAATGATTTTGTCAATTATTTTGATTTTAACTGCTAAAGAGAAACAGCTGATAAATTTTTCTAAGAAATAGAAATGGATAGCAGATAATAAATTAAGAGTTGAAATTGCTATTGAAAGAAGTTTTGAAAAGCTGACATCACGGTTATTTCCTATAACTCCAACGTAAACAAGGGGAACCACTCTTGGACTGATAAATTATTTATTGATCTACTAGGAAAAAAGACGGGTTAGGGTTAGTTTAATGGGAAAATAAGTCATTTATCAGTCAAGAGTGGTTCCCCTTTGTTTATGTAGGAGTTATAGGGAAATAACCGATATCACAATTTTAATTCTATTAACATTTGCTATCAATCTAAAGCAGTTATTGAAAAATGTTTATGCATAAAACACTTTCCAAAATGCTGAATATATTTTTTTCTCACTTTCTATACAGGGTGCAAATAGATAAATTATGGCATTTTTAAATTAACAATTTCACAACACGCTTTTAGTTTTGAATTTTGTATGTGCAGCAAATTACTCAGCTGAGCACTGTCTATCTGGTAAGCAGCTCTGAAGCAATTTCATTGCTGCAGGAAATTGGAAAACACCATGTGGTCTGTTTGGCATTTATGCCAGAAGCTCCAATACAATATTTCAGTGTTAGTAAGAACAGTGTAGAGAATTTGAAAAAGAGTAGGAGTACAATAATGATTGGAATGGACAGCTTGGAAGCTTCACTGATCATTTCTGATAAGAAAAAAAATTCTTGCCATGATTGACAAGTGATCCCAGCCAGTCAATTAGATCAATAGCCAGGGGACATGCGAGTAACTGTATTTCTTATCAGGCAAGTAGTGCATAAACTTTTATCACAGGCCATTATAAGGACATAGGGAAAGACTGCACATTCTAAAGTTTTAAAAAACTCAAGCATTCCCTATAGTGGAACAGGCTTTGCTTTTTCTCAGATGACAAATTTCTGCCAGAATTAGATGGTGAACTCACTAGTGATGTTATGCCTTCATTCATCACACATGGCCTCAGATTAACAGAGGCCTACTACATTAAGGGCCTACTGGAGGACCCTAAATCTGCTACGATTTTGTGCAATGCCCCCTCACAAGCAAGAGTGGGGAGCAAATTTCTACAACCACATAACTCCTTAGATTATATATGGGGGCACAATTGAGCAAAGAGACCAATTCAAGCTGTACAACAAGAAAAACTGAAAGCAAGAATTTGGCATCATTTTAACTATTTAAACAAGGAACTGTCAGAAAGACTTTACAGGAGGTTCCAAAGTCGTTGAAGCCATTTATTGATAGTATTTTCAAAACATTTCGCTAAGTCTAACTGAAAGTGAAACATTTTATTGTAATTTAGACAATTTATCCATCTGTCTCTTAAAAAAGACCTTTTCAAAAACTTGTTCAGAAAAAAAAAAATTAGGCTTAGTATAGTTCTTACTCATTTAAGTAGTATTTACAAAATACAACAATTTTGGTAGTGAAAAAGTTCTGATCATAATTTTGGAAAATTAAAAAAGAAACTTACTGGAATTTGCATTGGCAATTTCGCTGGTTTTCATTTGGATCAAGCCACACTTTGTTGCGGCCACATTTCAATACAGCGGATGCTAACCGCTCTGTAGGCGGAGGTTACTGGAGAAAAATAAATAAATCTCAACTTTTGGAACAAATGACACTTTCGAAACAAATCTTTACATTTTTTTTTTTAACGGTGGGTGATATAAAATTATGCCTACATTTGGACTTAAAGAGTCTGACATGTTGAATACTATCTCCGGATCGACAACGTGATTTATTTTATACTCAAAAAATATTGATATCACTGCATTTTCGAGTGTAGAACCCTATAAAGGTTTATATAAGTTAAAAACACTTAAGCACTTAATTTTAATCATAATTATGCCTGCAGGTAAGCATTATTTTCTTTACACGTAGTCAATTTTTTTTAATAACAATATTGAATTTATCTCCACATCTAATAAAAAAAAAAATTTAAAAAAAAAAAAAAAAAAAAATGCTTTTAAACAAAAAATTCTAACGAATAAAACAATGTTCATAAACAAAATGGATTGAACAAGTCTTAAAGTGATACAGAAAAATAAAGATGAAGAGTAAACTTTGTATAACCCTGATATTTCATATTTTTGTGAAATGAATGAAGAAGCGACATAATTAAAATTTTCCCTAACGCCATAAAAAAAAGTGATCCTATTCGCTAAGTATTTTTCTCTCTAACGAACCGAATTTTTTCATCGTTTACATTTTAGTTTTAAAATAGTTTATTCAACAGTGGAATTAAGACAAAATAAGGTGAAAGTCGATTTCTATAAAAACGATTACATAGAAAATTATAAAAATAAAATTAGGCCGAAAACTTTCCGATTTACAAGTTTAAAAAATATATCAAGCAAATCAATTAATAAAAATTGTAAATTAAAATCTTAATTTTGGTGTCACGGAATTTTTTTTTTTATTTTTTTTTTTTTTTAAGTTATTTTGTTCTTCCTACAATAATTGAGAAGTTAAGAATCCCCAACTAACGAAAACCCACGTGGACCTCTTCAACATATATGCAAAAATCAAATATTCAAAAGTTTTCTAGGATAGAATAAAGAACAGGTAAAAAAAAAAAAAAGAAAAGAAAAGTTTATTAAAAGTAACACGTGTCGCACCGGGAATTTTTTTTTTTTTTTTTTTTTTTTTTTTTTAAATACGCTTGTTTAAAATATCACTTTATTAATAGACTATGACAAACTAACAATGCAAAAGAAAATATATCCTGTGTTAGATGATAAAAAGAAAAAGATACTGAAAATAATTTTATTATCACAGTATAATTTCGAGAATTAATAACTTAAACGAGATTGAATTTTAAGTCCTAATTTTACAGAAATCTTAAGAATCTTATCTTTAAGATAAAAAGTATAATCCAAAATAATACAAGATTGCAAAGAAAGATGTAAAAAAAAAAAAATTAAAAATTAACCTCATTTAAAAAGGAAATATACTTTGTCAACCAAAATTTTAAGTATTAAGTCTAAGTCTATATCGACTACTGTCGATCGCCATTACAGTTTTCACCGTAGAAGATTCAACATATAAACTGTATGAAATAAAATTATTTTAAATAACTAATTGTGCTTATTATAATATACAAACTTTAAATGTAAACATGATTTGAATGTAATTCACCAACAAGCAAACCAAAATCGAAAAATTCACTAAATTAAATACTTAAGAAAATGAAGATTATACAACTTAGAAATATGTCGGCCGAGACCACATGGGTGAATTCATTAAGGCGGTAGAAAGAGAATTTATTGCAAATAATAAGAAAAAAATGACTAGAAAATTAAATATCGGTGCATATAAATAATCAACATAGCAAAAGCTTTTAAAATAACCACATTTGGTCCAACTTTCACAAATTTTAAAGATAAAAAATTGAAAATAAAATCGGAGCTACTTACCTCATTGTACTCGCCCGATAATATGGTGGACTAAAAGAACGAGAAATCCACTTCCGCTGCGGAACTACTATCGAAAACTGCCTACGTTAGTTTTATAAAGCAAATATTTAATTAAAACATAATGAAAAAACTAATATAAAATTTTAAAAAAATAATCTATATTTTTTTAGAAAAATAATTATATTTAAAAATTGATTTATTTATTTCATTCAATTATTATTAAGAATTTATTGTGCTCACTTTCAACTACTTCCGGTTGCCTCAAATTCTGCACTCGTGAGATAGATAAATATATATTCTCAGTAAAATCATCCCGTTTACTTATTTTTTTAATAAAATATTAAATCAGATATTATAATTTTGACAGTTAATTTGTAAATGTAATATGAAATTTTAAATATATATTTTTGTATGCAAGTCACTGAGTAGGGGAGATAATCAGCATAGCACTAATAAAATTATATTTATTAATCATTTTTAAACTTATCTTCGAATTTTAACGTTTGTAATTAATTCGACGATCGAAACCACAGTAAAAATTGAGCTTCTCTTTTTTCCTTTTCTTTAATTACGCTTTAAAACTGACAGCTCACAAACAATTAAAAATTAGAGACAAACATTTTATAAGTGTTACCGTTACATTTTTTTTTAGACCTAAATATTTTATTTTCTCACCGTCTTATAGTTTTCATTTACGCGATTAATAAATTAATTAATATAACTAAAAATATAACAATACTTTCGCCAGTTATTTAAACAAAGATATTTATTAATAATCATGTTGAATATTATAGATTACTTTGGAAAAAGGAAAATAACATACAACTTTTATTTTTCAGACTTATTTTTAAAGTATTATATTTACACCGGGGACAAATGAAGACACGTGGTTCTTTACATAATGGGTTGTCGGTTCAATTAGATATTACCGCAGACAACAGGGCATGTATCGATTCCTACCCATCTTAGAAGGGAGGTGCATTCTGAGATACAGGCATAGGAATTTAATGCAATACTTTGTTCCTCAAATTAGAAATAGTAAATAAAAAAAATGAAATTGGCGAAATGATCTATTGTCGGTATCAGTATGAAAACTAGGGAGTCTGTTCCCTTTTCGCTAACGCTAGACCAGGGAGACTATTTTTATTTATTTTATTTTTTTTTTTTTGCTGAGGTAGAGTGCCACACCTACCGTCAGCTTTACCACACAGATTAGATTACCCAATTTGTGCTACTCATGCGCTGAGTTGGTGGGGACCGGTATCGAACCAAGAACCTTACCTTTCTTAGGTGGGTGCTCTACCGACTGAGCTAAACCAGACCCCAATTGAATATTTCTTATATAAGTGAATTGACCAAAGAAAGAAATATCAAAAATAAGGAAATTGTGTATGAATGAAGACCATGTGTTCAATGTATTAAGTAAAAGAAACAAAAAAAACTCATATTTTTTTATACTACAATAAAACAAGAAGGTGCTCATGGTGTAATTGTTATCATCGTAGGAAATGGACATGGTGACACGAGTTCAAATCCTGGACTAAACCGTTTACATTTTATATAGTGCTAATACCCTTGGGAAAGGTATTTTCACTCTCTCTAGGTATGGGTAAATAATAGGGTAGTCTCGGCTCTTTAACCTTGGTATGGCAACTGGTCTAGGAGAATGAAAAGTCTGAATTCAAACCTGTTAAACTCCACTTAAGAATTGATTTCCTGCTCTTGCAGAAGGTTTGGTTTGGTTTCTTTGTTTTACTGCATATCAAACCTTTTTGGGTTATTTAATGCCAAAACAAGTCATTTTGATAAAAGTTTCTTTAGGTTTCAAGTTCTTAATATCTTAAAAATGGTATAGATAATTTTCATTAACTTCATTTGGTTTGATTTAGTTGATCTAATGGTATATCAACCCTGTGGGTTATGTAATGCCCAAAACTGTTAGAGATAGATGTTGGTACTCAAGTTTCCTTTACAGGTATATTTTAGTAGATGTATTTTGTTGATGTATTTTATATCTGATTCATAATTTTCGGTATATTTTTATTTCTCTCAAGAAGGATAAAATGTCATCCATGTTAGTATACTCAAACAGATCTTTCATATTATTTGTGTTGAAATATTTATTTCTTATTTAAGTGAAAACTTCACACTCCACGAGGAAATGTTTGACAGTGTAGGGTGTTTGGCATGTTCTGCACCGTGGTTGATCCTCCTGCTTGAGCATAAAAGAGTGTGTAAGTCTTGTATGGCCAATGCACAGACAAGCCAGTATTACTTCTTCATGGGATTTTCTATATCCCAGCTTCCATTCTCTTACTGTAAGCTTAAGTGATAATAATTTGTTCGGTGTACTACTATTCCAATGTTGTTGCCATTTTTGCTTGATATATCTTCTTTTCTTTTTTTTTTTTTTTCTTGACAAAGAGTTGATAAATACATACAACTGTTGTGTCAAAGTTAGATAAGTAATCGTAGACAAATAAAAAATTCACCTGAAGAATCATACAATGATTATGTTAGGTTTGAAGGTATTATGATTAATTGGAAGGCTTAGTGACCTTCCACGTGGGTACATATAACTACAAGTAATATTGTATATATAACAAAGAAGTTATGTAACAAACATAGACTTTAATAGTGAGCACATAGAAATACATTTAAACAGTAGTACGTATACAAATTAAAGGGTATACAATGCACCGACTGCACCTCTGCAGAGGGGTAAGACTCCCCCAATAGGGCCACCTGTTGGCCATGGGTGACGACCCATGATGCTTAAGGATAGAGCCTGGGTGGATGAGCAGTTCATGACTTCCAATACTCCACTGTGGCCCTATCTTGGGCTAGACGGGCGGTCGGAGAGGCCCCCTCCGATCAATTGGCTGGTCACGTCAAGCCCTAGCACCCATATGATTTTCCCAACCCTATTGCCCTTATGGCAAGCCCCAACCCCTTTTTATCACATGGGTGCTAGAAGGCGGTGACTGAGGGTTTACATGTTCTGGGAATGACGTTAAACTCTATCTGATGGTGAGGTTCCAGTTTTGGAGGTTTGGGGTATGTGGAGTACCTGTTAGGGTCCCATCTATGGGTTAAATAGAAAAACATGAGTTGATAAACAAAATTGTATTATCCATTAAGAATTGATTTATATCAAAACTTTATCGGCATTAAATGACCCATTGAGGTTGATATGCCGTAAAACAAACCAAACCAAACCAAACCAAAACAAAGTCGATATAATGAACACATATACGAGACAAGGTACAATATAGAAGTATAAAGAAAGTAGGACTTCGTCCCGTTGAAGTGATGGAGAGTCCATGAAGGAATCTCACTTACTTATGACAGGCTGGGGCGAAAAGCCCCTCACATAAAAGGTATTGGTGTAAATGTCTAACCCATGTGTCCTGTTTGCTGTCCCAGAGAGAAGAGAGAGTTCAAACTTGGTGCTTCCCTGATTAAATAGTCAGCACACCTAGCGGTCAAAACCTGAAAACAAGGGAAGATATCTCTTCCAGACCAAACAGGGGCAGACAATTGCTACAATTATAAAGGAAAGAAAACACCAAAAAGGAATTTTTGAATATTCAAACTTTGAATGAAGGTTTCATTTTTATGCAAAATAAGATAAAGTTCTCTTTCAATGGCTTTCAGGTCTAATACATTAACCACTGTACCTAAAATAGTCAGTGTCCGTGGTGTAATGGTTATTGTTGCAAGAAAAGGATACAGCGACACAAGTTCAAATCATGGACCCTTGGGAAAGGTATGAATCCAACTATTCTCCCTCCAGCTATGGGTAAATAGTAGGGAAAACTGTGCTCTTTAACCATGGTGTAGCAACTACTCTAGTAGAAAGAAAACTGAATTGAAACCTGTTGATGTTGATAAATACATACAATAATACAAGAAAAATATAGATAATATGACAAATATCCTTTTTTTTATCTTAAAGCTGCTAGATGTGTGTGTTTGTGTGTTTGTGTGTGTATCTGAAAAAATTGATTTTGTGTCTCATCCTGCTCTTGTGGAGGGGTGGATAAATAGACCGGTTGCCATACTAAGGTTAAAGAGCCCAGTCTGCCCTATTATTCATCCATATCTGGAGGGTCAATAGTTGGATTCACACCTTTCCCAAAGGTATGAGCACTATGTGAAATGCCAAAAGTAGTAGTAAGAAAACTATCGGAAAATATAGATTGAATATAACTTTTTACTAGGTGACCAACACTGATGTGTCAATGCGTAGGAGTCCATAGGAGAGCGTCTTTTATGAGTTCGTCCTTACTTCTTCAGCAGTGCCCAGCATGTGTTACATAATGGATAGACAATCGGCTTGTCATGTCAAGCCCTAGCACCTATAGGATTGTCCTGACCATATTGCTCTTATTGCAGACCCTAACACTTTTTTTATTATATATGTGCTTGAAGGTGGTGGCTGGGTATGGCATTAAATTGCATCTAATTGTGAAGTTCTAATCTTGGAGATCTCGGGAGTGTGGAGTACCCCTTCATCGCCATTATTCCCAGGTCTATCCTAACCCGGAAGGGTAGTACTTGTTAGGTTCTCATCTGTGGATTAAATAGAAAAATGTGTTTTAAAAGAATTGTGTTAAAAAGATTTTTTTCAATACCCATCAAGAATGAATGAAACATAATGTCTTCACTATAGAATAACCCAACAAGGGTTTAAATGCCATAAAATTCCAACTAACCAACCAACCAACCAATCATTTTAAGGAAGATTTTAAGATTAGTAGAAAATCACTGAGAATTAGATTGACAAAGTTTAACCTCAGGTTCCTCTGAAATGAGGCTCCCATTGCCTTACAGAGTCATGTGATCATTAGAATTAGAATTACATCTGCTTTATTTGAGTATATTTCAAATTTTTTCACAAAATATTCCCAAGTCTGAGAAGGTAAATTAAATATTCTCTTTTTAGTCAGCATCTGTGTATTTATATCATTTTCGGGGAACAATATCAATGTCCTTATAATTTAATAATTTAATAATATACATTGAAAAATATAGTAAGGATATAATAGCTCTCTCAAAGTTAAAGAAAAAGAAAGACTTAAAATTGCTCTTATGGCAAACAAACAGCCACCCCTTTTTATCTTAAAGGTACTAGAAGGTGGTGGTTGAGGGTCAACCATCAGTTTATAAATACACATGAAATTAATGAAATTTTTTTCAACCAGTTTATAAAACCAAACAAAAATATTAATCTACAAAATATTCACTTACAGTCTTGTTAAACATCGCCAAAATGCACTAAAGGTGGTCATTAGTGATGTTACACCAGTATCCTTACATATTTCGGGTTTTGTAACTTCATAACTGTTCAACCAGTAACCCCAACCTGTTATTAGGCTGCATCCTTTCATGGTTCACTCTGTGAAATTTAACAAATAGCTCAGGAATTCTTATATAATGGCCCTGGGATACACAACAGCCAAGCAGACACTTGCTTGGTACATTTATGAAATAGGAGATTTTTTTTAAAAATACACTCCTTGCAACATTTGGGGTACTGGAGGGCATGGTCAGTGATGTCATTATCTTGGGTCATGGGGTCTTTCGAGTCTTTCAATATCATACTTCCCCCGCCAGGCTGACTCTATCAGAGAAGATCAGTTTCTGATCCACCCTCTAACTATTCAAAAAAACAAAAGGTACTATTTGCAGAGTTCCCTCCCGGCCTCCTGCCTTAAAAAATGCTAGGTGGTGATAGCTCAAAAAACAAACCCACCTATGAATCAAGTCACTAGATGAAGCGGTGCCTGCTGTATATGAAAAAATAATTTGTCAAAGGCGTTTTTATCAACAATTTTTTTTTTTTTTTTGTGGTTTAAAGTTGTTAAAAGTAAGCCATATTTTTAAAAGGTTAAAATATTTACATTTACTTGTCAAAAAAAGACTGGTGGTAAGATATCGCATTAACTTTTGGGGAAAAATGCATTAAGCACTGGTTGTTGTTTTTTTTCAGTATTTTCAAAAATATGGCTTACTTTTGATACCTTCAAACCACTAAAAAAAATAATTTGTCAATAAAAACGCATTCAATTGACAAATTATTTTTTCATATACAGCAGGCACTGCTTCAGCTAAGGACTTCATTCATAGGTGGGTTTTTTTTTTTTGAGCTATCACCACCCAGCATTTCTTAAGGCAGGAGGCCGGGACAGAACTCTGCGAATAGTACCAAACAAAAAAATAAACAAGATTTTACATGAAAAAACCTACAACAGTTAATATCCCATTAAACAAGCAAACCAAACCAAACCAAACCGAACCAAATCAAACTGAACCTTATTAATCCTGGACTTAAAAAGATTGTAGCTGTGAGGAAAACATTCATGAAGGAGTTTAATCCACAATGCAGATTTTCTAGGAAAGAAGCTGTTGAAATGGAACTTACATCGGGTGTGGGGAAGGCACATATTCTATTCCATGCAAATGATTGAAAGCGGATACAAACAATTGGGATAAAAGGCTTGCTATATGGAAAATATTAAATTATCTGCGCCTAGCGAAAGAGTTTGATACTAAGTTGTGAACCAGTTCTGACAATCTATGTATTGCCATGTGGAATTGAATTTGACTTTGACAAATGCCACACAGTCGTATGAATATCACTTATTAAAAAAAAGGATATTATATTTTTCTTATCAGCAATGCAGAATGCCAAAATCATCACAAGTAAAAATGTTATAAAAATATATCTACGGTAAGTGGGTTGCCTCCCTTGGTCAATATACCCCTTTTCATACCAACCAATCACAGACCTGCAATTTTCGGCACCAGAAATCAAAGATAAGAATCTTCCTCTTTTCCAAAAGCATCTCAGAGCCAGCGAGCATTTGAATTTGTCTCTGCTACAACAAATAGAGAAGAGTCATTTATAAGTACAAGAACTTTGGCATAACCATTTAACAAGGACTTAGTTCAGTGGACTTATATTTATTTATATTTATATGAATATATATATAGCCACAAACAGTACAATTGTTTGCAACAGAAAATATTACAACTGTCTTTTCTTTATGTATAAATGTAACACAATATTGTTTGAAATTCCAAGTTGTGTCCATATATTTCCTGATACTAATTAATTCCATTTACCAAGGACTTAGTTAAGTGGACTTATATTCGTTTATATTTATATAGCCGCAAAGAGTAAAATTGTTTGCAACAGAAAATATTACAACTGTCTTTTCTTTATGTATAAATGTAATACAATATTGTTTGAAATTCCAAGTTGTGTCCATATATTTCCTGATACTAATTGATGCTAACTCCATATTTGCAGCTTAAATCACCATAATGTGTAAAAAATAAGCCCTTTTTTTTTAATTGGCACAACCAAACATGAAAAACCATGATCCTTTCATATACATAAACATTTAGATAAGTTTTCACTAAAATATATTTTGATCTTGGACTCTTCCAAACTTTAAGAATCTAGAGTAATATATTTTCCTTGGACTCTTCCAAATCTTGGTTTCTTTAAACTGATAATATTAGTTCATTCTTTCATTATTATTAAAAAATATTATTAATAATCTTCTTCTTGGACTCTTCCAATCTCTAAGAACCTAGAGTAATATATTTTGAGAATGAATTGTCTAATCAAATCAAAAACAGCAATAGTGTAAAAAAATTCAACATTGAATTGGCTGATTTCAGAAATAATAGTCAGAAAAATAACTTTAAGAAGGCATTTTTGGGAACTATCAGATGAATTTCTTAACAGTATTTGATCTGTATATAGATATTGATTGTATGTTATATGCAAAGGTTCTTTTTAAAAAAAATTACAGTTGATGTGAGAATATAAAGTAAAAAGCAGGTATAACTAACAAATAATAATAATAATTTTTACATACAAAGAAATGATAAACACTGAATTAAAAGAAAGTCTTGTATGTTGATAATAAAAAATGGATTTATCTAATGCAAGGCAGAGCTAATGCTTCAACTGAAACAGTCACGTAATTCTCAACTTTGTTGGTGACCAAATAAAGTGTATATCTGTAAGAATGGTTCAAAGTTATACATACTTTGATATACAAACTCCGACGAAGGTTAACGGACAAAACATTTAATATATATACAGCACATGGATATGGCGTGGTACAACGTACATAGTAAAAGGGTACATAAACAAAGAGTACATAAATAAAGATGAAGACACATTCATGAATGGTACAAGATAACATATAAAAGTACAGACATGAGACTAGGGATAGTCCATGCTGTAAAGAACTTACAGTAATGTAAGGGGGGCGGAGCCCCAACGAGAGGGGTTAGATAAAATCTACCCCAGAGATGAGACAGTCAACCATGTATTAAATAAATGCAGCAAACTAGCACAACAAGAATACAAGGCTAGGCACGACTGGGCTGGAAAAGAGATCCACTGGGAATTGTGCAAGAAACTAAATTTTGACCATAAAACAAAATGGTATATGAATAAACCAGAATCTGTTCTTGAGAATGAAACATAAAATTCTCTGGGACTTTGAGATTAAGACAGATCACCCTATCTCAGCCAGGAGACCAGACCTAGTGTTGATTAACAAGAAAAAGAGCACTTGTCAACTGGTACATTTTGCTGTCCCAGCAGATCACAGGATGAAGATGAAGTGAAGGGCAATGCAATGCTTCTACCAAAACAGTCACTTAAAACTCAACTTAGTTGGGGAGCAAATAAAGTGTATATCAATCCATGTGTCATGGCTGATTCTCCTTCTCACTTCTGAACCCTAAAGAGAGAAACTGGGTCACTCTTAAAAGCAACCTGGAATAATGCCATAAGGACCAACAAAGAATTTCAGCCATTCTGGACCAACAGTTGGTACACCCACCCCCTCTAGTTAAATATCCAATCTTCATCCGGTTACAGAGCAGAACTTAAATGGTAGATATCATCCCAAATAGGATTTGTTTGTCTTATTTTTTTGTCTATAAAATATAACAAATTACTAAAAAAAAAATTTATAGTTAATAACTTAACTTTGGAATTTAACCTGGGGTAAAAAGATGACCATAGGTAAATTTTGGAGTTTATCTATGGTAAAAGATAGCCACAGGTAAACTCATTTGGTAGCAAAGCAACAAAATCATGTCTCTGTTTAGATACACAATATTATTTCTCTGGCCTGTAAATGTACAGTGTGGTCCGAAAGTCTTGTCATTTCTAAATATATATATATTTTTTAGAGGTAAAATAATTACATAATACAACCCAAAATTCCAGAAAATAATTTCAGAAGAAAAATAAAAAATCACTTATCAACTTGTGAAATTAAAAGCTTAAGTTAAACTTAACAAACAATGTTCTGCATTTATCTTTGGTTCCTCTTCTACCCCTCACATTTTGTCTCTGTTTGGATGAATCCATGTAGGGTTATAGGTAGGAACTCTCCTGTGTCCTCTGACACAGGAAGTTAAAGATTAACCCCATTCATGGGCTGGGAGAAATTCAGAGATTCTAACCAGGATGGCTAGACCACATGGATCTCTTGGCTTTCAGCTTCTGATGCTAGCAATTAAGGGACCATGAAGCAAATCCCTCAGTGAGGGAGCATAAGCCCCCTTGAACATTCAGGGAACTCCCTCAGTGAGGTAGACTTACAGCTTTGTACTTTGTTATAATAGTGTCTTGTTGGTTACATGTAATAAACATGGTTAATTGTGTATGTGCCTTTCTGTAGGAAGCGCGTGGTGTAATATTTAAAGTCATGGGAAATGGACTCATCGCCCCGAGTTCAAATCCTGGATGTGGTAATTGCATTTCACTTTGTACTAATACCCTTGGGAAAGGTATTAATCCTACTCTCCTTCCAGCTATGACTAAATAGTAGGGCAGACTGGGCTCTTTAGCCTTGGGTAGGCAACCATTCTAGGAGAAGGAAAACTCTGAATTCAAACCTGTTGAACTCCGCTCAAGAAATGTGCCTTTCCATTGTAGGTTTTTTTGTACCTTGTTGATTTTGATGGTGGGCTCGCTGTTAGGTACAGAGTTGTCGTATACTAACAAACCCAACATCCCTATCCATCTACACACCTATCCTCTCTGTTAGACCCATCTTTGTCCATCAAGATCACCAGTTGAAACTCACCTTGCAACAAAAAGACAATTCTAAGGCAACCTGACACCCACATCATCAAATTGGGGTTTTCTTCAAGACTTTCCAATACCCTCAAATTTCTTGCACAATCCAAATGATAATCATATCACTCAAAACTGATATCTTATTATAATGGAAATTCAGTGTCTGTCTGTAACCAAAAGTATGTTACTGCTTACATCACAATACCCTCAGGATTTGTGAAAGTTTATCATTTAATTAACTTATTGTCAAAATCATTAATACATAGAATACATTTTATTTATTAAGAATGTCTCTATGAAAATCTGAGTTAGATTTGCCTCAAAACAGCACACGTTATTAGTGTGTTTAAAATCCTGCAACATGTCTTATATATCACAAAGAAATAAAGGTTTACATGATATATGGTTTGGATAATTTGCATACTGGTTTTAACAAAACCGGGTTTAATAAATAATTACTTGGTGTCATTGATCTCTAATATTATTGTTTTATTCTCCAATGTATTCAAATCAATTCTATGAATGGGTTTATATAGAAACCAATTCGAATATAATTAAAATAAGTGTAATCTTTTTATATGCAATCTTATTTAATTTTGTTAGTATTTCTAATTTAATATATTTCATTACATTAAAACATAAATACTGTAGTTTTAAAGTGGGTGCATATTCTTTCTAGTTCACATAATCTTTTTTTTACCCTGAGGGTAATTCCATGTCAAACCATCCAGGCCATGTCACTCACCCACTTCAATTTTTCTGAATTTTTGTCCAAGTGTAGATTATGATAAAGTTGGACAATCCTCAAAATTTAAGCTTCCAATTCTAAAAATTGGTGGAGTTATGTCGATTTTTACTTCTCGATATTTGGGGGTGGGGGGCAAAAAATGGCTACCTTTTGTAATCTATTTATGTCAGTAAAATGAGTTCTAGAACTTTTTAGTACAAATAAGGTTCAATATATGTGAAATAATAATAGAAAAACTTTTTTGTCATAGATTGCTATGAAAAAATCAGAAATCATCAATAACTTAAAATTGGTTGACTTTAAGACTTTCTTGATAGCATTTTCGTATTTCTTGGGCTAAAAAGATTTTATAAAACAATTTTTAGTTGTAGGGAAGCTCTAGAACTCATTCTACAGATAAAAATAGATTACAAAAAGTTGCTATTTTTCGCCAACCCCACCAAAATTCAAGAGCTAAAAATCAACATAACTCAGCCAGTTTTTGGAATTGGAAGATCAAATTTTGGGATTGTTTAATGTTAATATAGTCCACACCAAGAAAAAAATTCAGAAAAATTGAAGAGGGTGGGTGACAATTTTACGTTTTTTGTGGATGATTTGACATGGAATTAGCCCTGAGTCTATCAGAGAATATTCACCTCTTCTTTACTTTTCCTTTTCTTCCTTAAATGTTGTTATTTGTTTTATAACAGCTGACTTTAACATTATAATTAATGTCTCCAGTTTTCTTTGTATTATTTTTATTTTATTGTTTTATATTCTTTTATCGCCGTTTGGTTAAACTTCTGCCAAATTCCTTTGCACAAATGAGAAGGCAGAATAAACACAAATGAGAACAGCTATGACATTGTTATGTCTTAAGGAACCAGCATAGAACAAAGACCCCAGTAGGTGATGCGATGTCTGGGTTTTGAGTAGATATGGAAAACCCCTCCATTGTGATTCCATCGTGCTCAGCAAACCTGTGGCCAATTAAAAGTACTTGAGATTTAAAAAAAATTATTTTGTTCAGAATTTATTCTAGGCACAAAATGGAAATGATTTTTCCACATAAATGGAATTCAGATAGAAAGAAAAGGAAACTTAGATGAAAATTAAAATAAACCTTTTTTTAAGACTTTAACTTTTTGTTGAAAACTACTTGGGTGGCCGGAAGTGGTAACTGACTAGGAAGATAGGAAAGAAAAAGGGGTAGTACTTAAAAAGTGGAAGTCAGAGATGCTGAGGAATGGGAGTTGGAGTTGATGGGTGGATTAGCCCTCTTACTAAGGGGGTTGGACCAAGACCGGCTATATCGGTGGCCTCGGTTGGACTATTGCCCAAAATTGGGAAATGCCACTTGAAACAAAGGAATAGCGGACCATATGACCTTTAGGAACCCCTTTTACGATCTCGATTCATAAGTACATTTTTTTCATTTACACTGTCAACATCTGGTTGTTTGTTAGGGGTTAGGGTTAGGGGTTAATTTTATAATTAAAAAAAAACACTCTAAAAATCGTCTGTTAACAAACAACCAGATGGTGATGGTGTAAATGAAAAAAATGTATTTATGAATCAATATCGCAAAAGGGGTGCCTAAAGGTAATATGGTCCGCTATATATTTCTATGCCAAACGTACCTACCCAGTTCTGGGTGAAGAAATTATTTAATCTGTGTGTTTTGACAGAGCAATCAGACAAAGGCTGACAGAGCAGTGACACACAACCAGTGAGTGGTCAGTGAGAATGAAGAGAAAAGGGCCGAAACAAACCAACTGACTTCAGCCAAGACCCTCAAAGAACTTAGAGAAAAAGATTCCTCACTTAAATTTGATTGGAGTTGAAAACTTGGCCAAGAAATGAGCCTAAGAACTGCCTGAGCGATATTTTTCCATAGTCCCATTCTGACTGAAACCCATTAATTAGACATACCTCCCTCCCACAACTTTGTTTAAAGTTAAGATTGACCACTGTATTTTCTTTCATATTATAAAAATGATTTTTGTTGAATTTGAAAAAAGGGTTGTTATCTTGCTATATAACCATCAAGCTGCCATTAATCGTGGTGTACCAGTTTCTGCAGCAAATTTCTGATTGTTTGAGATCAGGCACAACGGGGGAATTTGACTGGATTTTTGGCAACTGTAGAAGACACTGCAACCCATGGTTGATGGAAGGAATCCAATATTGACGGCCATTTTTGGATATTCAGTGAGCCCTTTAGCTCATCAAGCTGACGGGTTATACAGTTAATGGTTGAGACTTTTCTGTTGAAAAGAGGAAATATTTATTTACATTTTTTTACAAGAACATGTATGTGTATTTTGTTATAGTGGTAGTCACAATTTTACAAAGTCTCTCCACCCTGTCGTCTGGGGTCTTAGAATTCACCGACTGCACCTCTGAAGAGGGGTAAGACTCCCCTAATAGGGCCACCTGTTAGCCATGGGTGATGACTTGTGATGCTTAAGGATAGAGCCCAGGTGGTTGAGTAGTCCATGACTTGCAATACTCCACTTTGACCCTTACTTAGACAAGATGGGTGGTCGCAGAGGCTCCCTTCAATCAATCGGCTGGTCATGTCAAGCCCTAGCACCTATATAATTGCCCCAACCCTATTGCCCTTATGGCAAGCCCCAACCCTTTTATGGTGGTGGCTGGGTGTCTACATGTCCTGGGAATGACATTAAATTCTATCTGATGGTGAGGTTCCAGTTTTGGAGGTTTGGGGAATGTGGAGCCCCCCTTCATCACCATCGCTCCCTGGTCCATTCTGACCCAGAGTGGTAGTACCTGTTAGGGTCCCATCTATGGGTTAAATAGAAAAATGAGTTTATAAAAAAAATTTGATTATCCATTAGGAATGAATTTATTTAAAAACTTTGTCGGCATTAAATGACCCACCGAGGTTGATATGCCGTAAAACAAAACAAACCAAACAAAGTCTCTGTGTGTAATATAGTGAAAGAGTTAAAAAATGTAAGTGTGAGAAACAGGTTAGTCATAGCAACTTGTGGCAAGTGAATTCCTGTTCACCTGTAAAATAATTAATTATTTTAGTAGAAAAATAACATTTTCGGATTCCTTGGGCAAAAATGCTTTTATAAACCAATTTTTAGTGTTAGAGAAGCTCTAGAACTCATTTTAAAGACAAAAATGGGTTGCAGAAGTCGCCATTTTTTTGCAACCTCCCTCAAATTTGGAGGGCTAAAAAATGATATAACTTCGCCAATTTTTAGAATTGGAAGCTCAAATTTTGGAAATTGACTAACTTTATCAGAAAAATTGAAGAGGGTGGGTAACATGGCCTGGATGATTTGACATGGAATTACCCTAGAGTAAATTAATAAATAATTAAAATGTTTAGGAGATTATCAAAAAAACAGTTTTGGATGAAGGGGTCAGAGAGAGACAAGTGGCAAGGGATGAGAGATGAAACACACACAACTCAAGCCAGTGATTTTGCCAATAGCCAAAATAATTCGTCTGTCTCACTTTCTTTCTATCTTTCTTTCTGACTTGACACTTATGTGGTTTCCTCCCTCGCTCTCACTTTGCAGTGAAAGTTACTACTAACAATTTTCTATGGTGATAATAAAGCTGTTGTTTGACAATGAAAGTGATTGGTGTTCGATTCTTTCTAATATGGGGTTACCATGGAAAAACTGCAACAGAGTCCTTTTAGAAAGAACGCCACACTTCTAAAACAAGTGCCGTAACACAACACACCATAAGGTTGTGAAAATCCTGTCTTTTATAGGTTTTAGGTGGATCAAGTCTGTGTTTGCTGGAAGTGAGCAGGAAAGGAAATGTTTTGATTGGTTATGTGAAAGTAATTGTTTTTCTTATGTTTGTAAAAGAAAAAAAAAATGAAAAAAAAGAAAGAAGATATGGCTATGTAGAGCCAATGCATAGAAACTGTGTTTATTCACTTTAATCCAGGTTTTTGATGTGGGAACATCTGGTTAACCTGGGGTAAGAAAGTTAGTGTGAGGTGAATGTGGGAGGTATGACAATATAAGAATTAGTGGGTATTAGTTTTGTAAAATAAGAGGTGTGACATTAGCAGTGAGTTGACATGTAATGCATGCATGGTGAAATTGTAAGATTTTATAAAAGTTTGATAATGGAAAAAACATAGAATTTGGATGACGTGTGAATAACTGAACTTGGTTTCTGATTGGACTGAACAATGCAAGAACGAGAGTGAGACTGAAAGACAGATAGAATGTGGAGAGTCTTGCCAAAGTTTTTAGAGGAGACAGACGGAAGAGGAGTCTGGGCTGAGAGTTTGAAGAGGACAGACGCAAGATGAGTGTCTGTTCTCCAAGGGATTTTATTTGTGTTAAAGAAAAAATAAATGAGCTCAGAAAAAAAGCAAACAAAAAAAACAAAAACAACACCAACAAGTCTTGTGTTTGTTAATTAAAAACTAACAATAGACACATGGACAGAAAGAACCCAAGAGAACTCAAGTAGTTTCAGACTTGAAGAATGAAGGGAATGCCAACCCAACAACAGACCCAGTTACCTAGCTACTCTGAACCAGGATAGCAGTGACCCAGATCAGAAGATAAGTATAGAAATAAGATTACACTTCTCAGATCGGTGCTATGTTACATATACTCAATTGGATGCCTAATGGCCATATGCACATTCCTAATTGCTCCCACCATATTACAATTTGAAACCAACACCAAGTCCTTATAATGCACTAGAAGTGGCTACCCAGCGTCACCAGGGTAGAGGGGGGATTTTTAAAAAGTTAGTCTTGCAGATCCATTATTACTTATCGCGAGTGCAATCATCGCTGGTTGCCCCATAAAAATCCCCACGGAAATATGTAACAATATAGTAAGAAATTTCCATTCAATGATTTACAATTTAAGAAAAAAAAAAAAGATATGAATGATGCAATTAATTCAATCAATCAGTATCATATTTCAAAGTAAAAAAAAAAAAAAAAAAACATACAAAAAAAAAAAAAGATAACAAATAAGATGCAAATTACTTTTCCTTCTGTTACTTTTAAAATTTAAATTTTTAAATATCTTCCGAAATATAAATCAAATCTTCATTATTTTTGCTCAAAAACCAAGCCCTGGTGATATTTAATGTGTATATATATTTACTTTGTCGTTAATTATTTTATTTTCAAAGTTTTCTCCAGACATACTGATACACACAACTGCCCTTTATATATGTATAGAAGATTAGATAACCTAACACTGAATATTCGGTCTGGAAAAACAGACAATTAACTAACATTAACAATGTATATAACAATGTTTAATTAACATAACATGTAATAATTATTATAATAGATACAGGATACACATATTCCAAACAAGTTAAATACACAATATGTTCCATGAACAAACAAGTTTAGTTCAGTCGGTAGAGCGTTAGTTCAGTCGGTAGAGCGTTTGGCTAGGAATCCCAAGGTTCCTGGTTTGATACTTGGCCTCGCCAACTCAGCGTATTAGTAGCACAGGGATCTGTGCGGTAAAGTGAGGACGCTAAAATAATCTCTTTGGTCTAGCGCTATTGAAAAGGGGATAGACTCCCTCGCTGTCTGGCTGATACCGGCATTAGGCCGCCCCGCCAACTTTACTTTTACTTTTTTACTTACTGTTACTTACTGTGTCTTTCATGGTGAGGTGTAACAACTGGTAAGAAAGTTGGAGACTAATTGTTTCTATTCTGCTCTATGAACAGAGCTGGGAAACAGTTAAAATCCTGAATAATTTTGATTTTTCAGACTATTGTCCTCGCCTTTATTGTGATAGTTATTAACACAACATTTTGACCACTGTATCCTCCGGCCTTCCACAGGTGTTTCCTGTGTATCTGAGTATAGTAATGATCCAACCTGGGAAATCGTTTTTAATTGTTTGATAGTTGATCAAACAGGCATTGAAGATCCACAATAAAGATGAGGACAATAATCCAAAAATTCAAAATTATTCACATCAGGCCTCATCTAAAAAATACAGACAACTAATGTATGGGGCGAATGTTAAGGTTGTTTGGATGCTAGTATCTTAACCCCATATAAAGCTTGGTTCTTTGTTCTTCTGGGTTGGTACGCTGAAACGACAGGAACGAAAAGGAAAGAAACAAAGGCAGAAGGTGGCTTTATGACTTAGGCTTTATTGACCAGTTGATAATGGCCTGTAGTGAGAGAATTTCTCCCTGGCTAAAAAGGACCAACTAGACCTAATTACTGAGGAATTCTTTTTGGGGAAGGGAGTCAGGCCTTTTTGTCGGACATGCACAAATCATATTTCTGGTGAAAGGTCCCATGTAGGGTTTGTTCTTTTTATTTTATTTTTATTTTTGTATTTTTTTAATCCCCACAAATGTTAAAATCCTGGTTGCCATTTTAGGCATTGTTATTCACAGAATTCAGTTTGTAAATCCGATTCTGTATGTCTTGTAAATATGTAAGTCCAAGTCTGTATGGAGTTGGGGTTCAGTTGGTATGTTGGTTTCTTCAACGTGATCCAAAAGAGAGTTCTTCCTCACAGAAAGTTCAACTTAGCAATTCATTTGAAGATAGTAACAAATGATCTTAGATGCTTTCTATCTTCATCTCTTATTGGCCAATTTTTACCGGAAGTGACCACTGTTGTTGGGAAAGTTCATAAATAAGAGTGGCAATTTTGTGTACATCTTATACCTAGAGAATCCAACAGAAACTATGTCTTTTTTTGCTTCATGAGTAAGGACTGAAACAAAATAGGCCTTATCCCTTCAAAGAAAGGAGATGAAAGAGGGAGTCTGAAGGGGCTGAATTATCATGTGACTAACGGACATGTGATGTGGAAGCCAAGCCTACAATCCAAGGGAAGATAATCATGTTTGTCTCCCTACAACAAAACCATTATACTTTCGTTTTGTATTGATAGCAAACTTTTTAAACTTGGCCATTTGAATAAATTGTAATAGTTTCCTTTTTTCCCTAAATAATTAACATTTGGCATGTGAATTATTTTTACCAAATATTACTATTATTGGACCATATGACCTTTAGGCACCCCTTTTGCAATTTCATTTCATAAGGACATTTTTTTCATTTACACCATTAAAATCTGGTTGTTTGTTAACAGACGCTTTTTAGAGTTTTTAAAAAATTATAAAACTACCCCCTAACCCTAGCCCCTACCCCTAACCCCTAACCCTAACCCTAACCCCTAACAAACAACCGGATTTTGATGGTGTAAATGAAAAAAATGTTCTTATGAAATGAGATCACAAAAGGGGTGCCTAAAGGTCATATGGTCCCTATTATTTCTAACATTGTAAATTGTTTATCTATATATATAAAAGAAAGTTTGGTATGTATGTGTCGACATATCACTGCAAAAAGAGACATCACTCGTATTCGAAATCTTGCATAAACATTAATATCCTTTTAACTAAGAAACACACCAAATTTGGTTATTGAGTTTTACAGATTAAGGGATATAATTAATTAATTAAACTAAAATCAACCAATTTGCGAAACTGGCCGTATACCAGCTGCTGCTGATAATAAAATTTTACTCACCGCCTGCTTTCTATTATAGTGATACCAGCAGTTTAGTCTAATTTTAGTAAACAAAATCGCATTCTAAGCAGTTCAGCTCAGAATTTCTCCATTATTTCTTGTCCAATCTTTAAGATATTTATTTGGTGCGAAAGAAAATAAAATAATCTTTCTAGATATGTAATTTGTATGTGTTTTTATCAAAATTATTTAAAATTATTTAAAAAATGTAAACAACAAAAAGTCTATTATCGTTAAATTTTTAATAAATTACTTTTTTTTTAGTTCGGCCATGGACCGGGTACTTTTACTAGTCCTAAATATAACACTGTCCTGTTGGCTGGGGCAGAAGAATATGCCGACTGCAAAATTGAATACCTTCAAGAATAAATAAAACAAAATGTCTTCGGAATAAAATAACCCAACAAGGGTTGACATGCCATAAAATCATCCAACCAACCAATAGTGGCAATGTAAAAGAAGATGAGGTAGATGGTGGAAGAAGTAGACAGGCAACATCACTGAGTGGATGGAGAGAAATTTTGCTAGAAATCAGAACCTATCTTAATCATATTATGAATATTAGAATTGTATTATGTACTGAAATGTATTAACTATTTGCTCTTTGATAATATTTATGTATTTACCAACCCCTCGACATAAACAGGATGTTACACAAGGTCAAATTTTAAGCAGAGTTTAACAAGTTTGAATTCAGAGTATTTCTTCTTGACCGGTTGCCATACCGTAGTTAAAGAGGCAAGTTTGCCCTACTATTTACCCATAGTTGGAGGGAGAATAGATGGATGCATACTTTCCCAAGGGTATTAATGCTATTAGGCTACAACCCCAAGGGTAAAAAGGCCTCTAGTTTTCTAATTCTGTGGGATGTAAAAGATTGTTTATTTTGTAAACGCAGTTCTGATTGGTTGATTATAAAATGGCAGATAAAATCACTAATCTCAATGGCTAATCTTTATTTCGGAGCTACATATTTTTTTAAACATATTCTACTGATTTAAAAATTAATAAATTAATTACCAAACCAAGAAAACTATGTGAAAAAAGTAACTGGACACTTTTTTGTGATTTTATCTTAATGATTACATAAAAATTATTGAGCCATTTTTTACATCTGACAGAACTGAAATATATTTGTGTTGGGATTGTAGCCTATATCTGAAATGCTACCAGCCTCGTCCAGGATTTGAACTTGTGCCAACTCAGCGTATGTGTAGCACAGCTTGGGTAATCTTTTTGTGCAGCAAACTAGAGAGCTGATGGTAGGTGTGGCACTTCGCTTCAGTGTGGCACTGATCTATTACTAGCAAAAAGGAGATTTACTCACTGACTGTCTGGTTGATACTGACACAAGTCTATCCCACCAATATATATATATATATATATATATATATATATATATATATATATATATATGTATATTGGTGGGGTGGCCTATTTGTGATGAAAGAAGATTCTTTCTATTATTCATTGTTATCTGTACAATGTTTTGTCTGATGTGCCCTCTGGCCTTCTTCAGGTATTTCTTGTCGGACTTGGGAACCTTCTCAGACTCGGGAAACATCTTGGACTTGGGAACCTCCTTTTCGAACTCGAGAACCTTCTTGTCGTAATCGGGAGCCAACATTTTGAAGGTTCCCAAGTCCAAGATAGTTCCCGAGTCTGAGAAGGTTCCTGAGTCTGACAAGAAATACGTGAAGAAGGCCGGAGGGCACATCGTCCCAAACGTTGTACAGATAACAATGAAGATGAGGATAATAGTCTGAATTATACAAACAATACTAATCATCAAGCCTCATCTCAAAAATTAAGAGAAATAGTAATATTCTTTCTGTTACCAGTCCTGGAGTCAACTGCTGTTCATGACTTTTAGTTGACCATTTTATATCCGTGTTTGGGACTGAAATTGGTTCCCAAAATCTTTTGAGGAAAATTTTATAATTGGTTGAAAAAAAGAACTTTTTTTTAATTGTCTGTTAAATTAGTTTTTCAACTGCATGGAGCTTACATGAGCAGGGAAATGTTTTATTCATTACATGGGTGGTAACTACTGTCAGGTCAACATCCAGTTGATGTTACATTTCTTCAACTAAATATACCTTTGTTGGGTTCTCTTCCTGAGTATTTTAATTTGTTTTGCTGGTGAGTGGGTGTATTGAGTTAATGAATCTGTGGATTAGGAGAGATTTTGATTTCTGTTGTATAACACAAATATTTCTCTTGGTGGAGTTATAACCTGTCGGTCGCTACCGAGCTAAAAGGCTCACAGAATCTCCGCAATTGGCCGTCAAGATCGGATTTTCTGCATCAACCAAGGATTGCAGGGTTTCTATATTTGCTGGAAGTCTAGCCGAATGCCCACGCTGTGTTAAGATCTCAAACGACTAGAAATCTGCTATAGAAACTGATGTCCAAGGTTAACGGCAGCCTATTGGTCACATAAAAAACAATGACTCTTTTTCTTCAAACATAATAAAATTTATATTCAAATAACAAAAGAATACAAACAATTATTTCTCAAGGTTTGTGGGAGTGATGTACCCGTAATTAAATACTTCTGGTCTTCTGCAAAGTATTGTGCAAAACAGTTCGTAAGTTGACTAAGTTTTCAAAATGGTCTTAGCTGAAGTCAGTTACTCTCGGCTTTCAGTATTGCGTTAATCTTGTCAGCTAGCCCGGTCAGCTTATGTGATCCTCAAGCAATCACAACGTCCTCTTTCAAGCCCGGCGTGGCTTCATCTGCTTCTCAAGCCAAAAACGTCTGAGTTAAATAATATTTCAATCGGAACAATATTATTTCTGGCCGGCATGAAGATATTAGTAATCCTCTCTGGACATCATATTCCAGAAAGGCCGCGCCTCCTTCTAGTTCAAACCAGCCAATCGAATTTACTTCTGCTCACCAATCGAAGTGCCATCTCTTCCGGCCACTTGAATGTTTTTTAAATACATTTGACTTTCTTTAATTTCGATTTTCAACAAGGGTTTATTTTCATTCTTAAGTGTTTAAGGAAACAATAAACAAAAGATTCTCTTTAATTCCGTTTTTTCATTTTCCGGTAATCTATAAAACAGGATTTATCTTTTTCCGTGCGACATCAGACTTGGTCACTTCAAAAGGACCATCTCCATCACCGCCGACTCTCGCTTCTGGGAGTTCCAACCTACTTGAGATTTTACTACTGATATGGTCAGCCCTATCCCGGCCATCATCTGCCTCGACTCCCCGGTCAAGGTCATTTCCGGATCGCCCATCTGTTTTGAATCTACGGCCGAAGTCAGCCGGCGAATTATATTTCCGTTTTTTTTTCTTTCTTTCTTCTAATTTCAAAACCTAAATCGGTCACAGAGTGGCTAAAATGCTGGACTGTGACTTTGTAGGGAGTTTGAACTCTGGAATCACTATTATGTTCACTTTCAGACTAATACTCTTGAGAAAGATATAAACCTCCTCATTTCCCCAGCTATGGGTTTGTGGTGAGCCAGAAGTTCACGTTTTGAAAGCAGAAATAAAATAATAAAAATAAGAAGTCTGCGCATAGGATCAGTGCAGGTAGAAAAAAATAGAAATATTAAAGATGATAATTTTCAACCAATCAAAAGCGTTTGTGCCTAAAAAAAGAAGTTAAAAAAAAAGACTGATTTTGATGCTAGGTAGTGATATAAAAAAGCGATGGTTTTCAAAGAACAGTAGAGAACACAAACTTATGCCTAATAAATCCATCCTGCCTGACTCTGAAATATTTGCCTACTGCTGAAGGTATTACAAGCTATATCTTTCTCTCTCTAAAAGTTACTTCACTGTTGATATGTATATTGAGCATTACCTTTTCTTTCTACCTGTGCTGATCCTATGTGCAGACTTCTTATTTTCATCATTTTATTTCTGCTTTCAAAGCATTAACTTCCGGTTCACCACAGGTTAAATAATACCACTACTGCCCTTCTGGGGAAAGAAAATCTCAATTCCTATTTCTCTGAAAAATGATTTCCACATCAAGAAATCGTATTGTCTTAAAAATTTTCTGATTCAACAGTTTCACAATTGTCCCTTTCTTCTTCCAAAATCTTGTCTGTCTACAAGCAATCACTGTGACTGGTCATCTCTTCTTAATCTCTGTCTATGGTCAAGTCACATGAAAAGCACTGGTTCCCGCTAGATCACCACCAAAGTTAAGCAGCGATGAGCCTGTTCAATACTTAGATGGATGACTGTTTAAGCAACCACAGGTACTGTAAGCAACCTATCAAAATGACTCAATTTGGCATTAAATGACCCTAAAAGGGTTGATATGCGGTAAAACAAAAACAACCAACCAACCAACTTAATCTCTGAAAGTGGTCATCTGCCTTTTAATCAAATTTTCCCTCTATGGCCATTCATTGGTTAACAGTCAAGGGGGGCATCTTTTGTTATTTTTAAAATTTGCTTAAATTCAAAAATAAACAAATATTGTAAATTACCTTTCTGGTTATTTCCTATAACTCCAACCTAAAAAAGGGGAACCACTCTAAATGAATTTTATCTGTTAATTAATCTACCCATTATTTTCCCATTAAACTAACCCTAACCCCTAACCCTAACCCTAATCCTAATTCTAACCATGCCTTCTTTTTTCCTAGTAGATCAATAAATAAATAAATAAGTTATCAGTCATTCAGAGTGGTTCCCCTTTTTTAAGTTGGAGTTATAGAAAATAATCACCTTTCCTTTCTTTCTTCTTTTTTTTAAAAGCTATTTAATTCTCAACTAGTTAATTCTTTTAACTCTTTTTTTTAACAATTTATGACACATAGTCTCATAATTGAGCAATAAGAAATTTCATTGTTATAGTTTTGGTATTTGTTGTTGAATTTTTGAGATAAGTTTTAATAATTTGGAATTTTTGGACTGTTGTCCTCATCTTTATTGTTATATACACAATGTTTTGGCCAATATGCCCTCCAGCCTTTTTGAGATGTTACTTGGGTAATTTATGAGGAAGTGCATCCCGGTCTCCTGCCTCAAAAATTGCTACCCGGTGACTATCAAAATAACAACCCCAGCTCATCGTAATTCTTGTTTATTTATCGTAATTTGTCGTAATTCTTGTTTAGATATGAAGATGGATATATAGTTTGGAATAGACTGAGATAGATAGATAGATAGATAAACAAACAAAATAATATAGATAGATATGAACAAATGGAGATAGATAGATATTTTCGACATGTAAATGTATTTTTGTTGTAATTCTTGTTTATTTAAACTAAAAACAAGACATTAAACAAACATGAATAAAAAAAATCTTAGTATTTAAAGTAATATAGATAAATATGAACAAATTGAGATAAATAGATAGATAGATAGATAGATATGAAGATGGATAGTTTTGAATAGACTGAGCTGGGGTTGTTATTTTAATAGTCACCAGATAGCAATTTTTGAGGCAGGAGACCGGGACGCACTTCCTCATAAATTACCGTTACTTGTTCAACTCTTGAACCTTCTCTTCAAACTAAGGAACCTTCTCTTTGAACTTCAGAATCTTTTTGTCGAAGCCTTCATGTCATAATAGGGAGCCTTCATGGAACTTCAAACCGAAACCTTTATTCAATCCTCTGGAGAAGACTGTTCTCTATGATGGTGAATGAGAAAGGAAAAAGAGCAAGACATTGTCTTGCCTGCCAAGATCGAACCCGCGTCCTCCCGCATATGAAAACAAATGCGATTTAGGAACCGGACGGACGCGAGGTTCGACTGATGTGCCCGGATGTTTGGCTAATATGCCGATAAATAACCAAAGCGAGTGGAGCTTGGCGTCAGCAGAAGCAATCGACGACGACGACGATGATGAAGCGCTTTGCGAACGACCCAGTAAAGAAATGGATTTTAGTCCAACAGAAACAAAACTATATAGGAAATGCGATTTTGAACTGTTAAATATTATTTCGACTACGACGACAGATTTTCCAGCTGCTAGACGAAGACAAAGAATGTGTTGACCAAAAGAAAGTCTGGCTTGTGAGAAGACGGTGAACTCGCTTGTTTTTGGTCCCCCCTCAGCAGGAACTTCTTGATTTGAATATCTATTTACCCCCATATATCCCCCCCTTCAATATTCTCATTCTATTAACTGTAGCGTTAGTTTGTATTCGCCGGGTGGAGTTGTCTGCCGCTTTTAGTTTGATGATGCCCGCTAGGGCACGAGTATTTAAGCGCCGGTTTCAAAGCCTTTCGCTCTCTTTATAGTTTTCAGCAACTACGAGCCACATGGGGTAGATTCTATCTAAACCCTCTCGTGGGGCTCCGCCCCCCTTACATTACTGTAAGTTCTTTACAGCATGGACTATCGCTAGTCTCATGTCTGTACTCTTTTATGTTATACTCTGTATCTTTCATGAATGTGTCTATCTTTATTTATGTGTACTCTTTATTATGAACGTTGTACCAACTGTTATCCATGTGCTGTGTTATTAAATGTTTGTCTATTAACCTTTGTCGGAGTTATTTGTATCCAAAGTATGTTGAACTTTAAACCATCCTTACAAACTATGACCATGTACAAGTGTTAAACAATGTTAAGTATCCTATGTTATTATTGTCTGTGATCAGGATTGAAACTGCAACCTACAAATATGTCTATGGTGTATGGGGTTGATGCGATATATATATATATTTGGGTAATTACAATCAATACAAGGTCACAATTATTAAGAAAGAAAAACAAAGAACTCATAGATTCAACAAGTAATATTTGTATTAAAACAAAATATTGTAATTATCAAGAATACTGATCAAAGTCCTGCAGAATATGCTTTTCTAAAATGTTCATGTAATAAGAGAAGAAGGTGTTGAGTTAACTGCAACTGATAAAGAAAGGGTAATGTTTAATAATAAAATCAGCAGTGAAGTTACTTAGAAAGAGATAAAGATATAGCTTGTAATACCTTCAGTAGTAGGCAAATATTTCTTAAATTGAGAGATGTGGACTATTCAGGCATATTTGTTCTTTCTGGCTTGTTCTTCAAAAAGCCTGTTATTTATAGCAATTAAATCGGTCTTTTTGAAAAACTTCTTTTTAAGCGCGAATGCATCTGATTGGCTGAAAATTATCATTTTTAATCTTTTTCTCTCTAGCTGTGCTGATCCTCATGCGCAAAGCATTTATTTTCGTCATTCCATTTCTGCTTTCAAAGCGTTAACTTCCGGCTCACCACATGTCCAAAATATCAGAGGGAAATAACTAATTTTTTTTCATGTTTTTCATCTGGAAAATCAAGCTTACACTGAGACAAAATCTATGAGGGCCTACATGAACAACAACATTTAATCTAGGAAAGTTACATGGCATAGTAAAAAAAAAGAAAGAAAATATAACACAAGGACACACATTGAAACAGTTGTTACTGTCCCCAGAATTAAAATCCAGGTATTTTAAAGTAAAAAGGAGAATAACTTAAAACATTGTTGGTCATCCGTAAATGAAAAAGAACAATTATTAGTAATAACTTTTTAATAAATAAAAATCCCAGAAAATATGTTGCACAGAATTGCACATTTTTATCAATCTCAATTTATGATAAAAATATTTTGTACAACATGGCACCTTCCTAAAATTCACTTTTAGATTTTTAAGTGAATAAAAACAGGCACATTAAATCAGAGAAAATAGTTTTTTTTTATCAATTCAAAGAAAATATTGTTTTTAAAATTATGAAAATAAAAACACATTATAAAATTATGGTTATTTCCTAATTGAGTAACATGATATTACAGAAACCAGGGTTCTGTAATAACCCTAAACTCTAATCCTAACCCTAAAACCTAACCCTAACCCCCCTAGTTGAGTAACATAATATTACAGGGTGACCCAGAAAAAACAGAACCCACAAATTTTGTAATAAAACTGTTAATTTTAATTTTAAAGTCCAACAAGGGTTAGGGTTTAGGGTTAAGGTTAGGGTTAGGATTGGGGTTTAGGGTTAGTTTAATGGGAAAATAAATAAATAATTTAGGTTCTGCTTTTTCTGGGTCACTCATGTTACTCAACTAGGAAATAACCCAAATTATTTTTTGAGTTTCATGAAAAAACTTAAATTTTCAAGAAAATTTTTTCGTGTGTTGAAATATTTTTTTAATCTATTTTTTAATTTTTTTATGTAGTCTTCTAGATTTGATCTTTCTAGGGACTGGGATTTTTTTCTTCTTCAAATGAACAAAGTTGGAATCATGATTTAATCATGATTGATAAAAAACATTGTTCTTTCAATTTTTAAAAATGAAATAACCAATTCATTATAAAATTAATTCCTACATGGATAAGGTTATGAAATTTCATAAAATTGAACAATTTAGGACTTTGGTAGTTTTTCTTAAATTCAAAAAAAAGAAAAAAAAAAAGAAAAGAATAATTTTTGTCTATTACCTTATTTGAAAAAAATGAACATATCTAATATCATAATTATAGATTTTAAAAAGGTAATTATAATTGCATCTCAGATTCTGAATATTTTCTGGTGTGAAAGAAATTCCACAAACAATTCCAGTTTGTGGATTAATGATATGCCTTCCAGACACCACTTTTTCATTATATTAATATAAGCAAGATCAGGAGATAGTTTGATGTTTACAAGCAACAACTAAAAGGCTCAGGAAGTTTTTCAGCACCTATCCACATGAAAGAAAGATGTGGCGTCGTTTTTTACATTCTATGAATCTGCAAAATAAAACAAATATCACCTTTTGTGAATTACATTCAAGGGGAAGTAACTTTATATTTTGTTACAGCATTTATTCCCCTTAGAAGAAATTTGCATAATGTTTCAGAAAAATTGATATCATTCCGTTATAATTTTAGCAGCATGTGTAAAAACAACTCAAAATTCTATTTTTTATGTTATTTTCTTCTTTTCAGGTAAAGAAGTGCCATTCACTTGAAAACATCAAACATAGAATTTCGCCCTGTTTATAGTTGCACCTTTTTTAAAGTAAATCAATACTGATAAGTCCTTTCATGTCCAAAATGACTGTCATGACCTTCTTTACTTACCACTGAACTTTTTCTGGTAATTTTCACCTTTAGTTGTGAAAATTCCTAGCATAAAATTGTGCCTGCGCATTATCTGAAATGAACTTAATGGTTATTAAGAACACATTTTATGATATTTTTGTGTTAAAGCATGTAGTTGTATTGTTTTCAAAACGATTCTAAGATTTGTATATTTCGCACGGACACATTCAAAACGTCTACTGGCTGGGTTCAGAGTGAAAGTCAGTTTGCTAAGTTCCTAGCACAAAATTATCTGAAATGAACTTAATTGTTGTTAAGAACACATTTTATGATATTTTTGTGTTAAAGCATGCAGTTGTATGGTTTTCGAAAAAGTTTCTAAGGTTTGTTTATTTCGCACGGAGACTTTCAAAATAGCTACCGGCTTAGTTCAAAGTGAAAGTCAAGGGAGGTTACTCTAATTGCCTTATTTGCTAGGAATTTTGACTAAAGGTGAAAATTACCCTTTTTCTTTATCGGGGAGTCAGTGTGTTTCCACTCCATGGACTATCTTTTTGACTCAGACTCGTAGTGGTGAACATTTTTTTTTTACTAAAACATTCTTCTCTGTACACATCACATATTCTGTTGTAAATTTCACATGGTTTGTACTTCTAAACCACCAAGAATTGGATGATAGACCTCTGTTCAAGCCTGGAGCACTCCATTTGATTTACCACCATTTTGAATAATCAGAAAACACAATTTTTTGTGAGATTAAAAGTATTTAAGCCAATTCTAAACAATGGAGAGTTTAGAGGTAAAAATATTCTGAAAAAAAAAATTATTTTGCATTTCTTTGTCATATATCATATATAAATTTATGAATATAAATTTATAAATCTCCCAAAATCAATTAATCTAAATTCTAGATATTTTGAAGTAAAAAGATGAATGACTGTAGGTCATCTGTAAATGAAAAAGATCATTCATTAGTAATATTTTTTAAATATAAAAAAATCTTGGAAAAAATGATGCACAAAATTGTGTATTTTGTACTTTTAGATAGATCAAATAAATTTTTATTCCTGACAAAAATATTGTTTACAATATTCTACCTTCCAGACGTTCAAAATCCACTATTAAATTCTTAAATGAATGAAAATAGGTCAATTGAATCAGAGAAAAGACTTTTTTTGGAATCAATTCGAAGAAAAGTATCTAAAGCTACAAAACAAAAAACAAAAAAAAAAACAAAAAAAAACACACTACAAAAATTATTTTTTGAGTTTAAAAAAGTAACTTTTTTCGGGTGTGGATTTTTAAAATCTTTTTTTTTTTCTTTAATGTGGTTTTCTGGTTTTGATCTTTCTAGAAATGTAAAAATTAGGAATTGGATTTTTTTTTTTAATCTCTACAATATTGATAAAAACATTTTTTTCAATTTTTTCAATAAAATAAGCCATTCTTTTTAAATTTAATCCCTTGAGGAATAAATTGCTAAAAATTTCATTAAATTTCCTTGATTTTTGGCAATTTTTTCAAAATTAAAAAAGAAAATTTTTTATTACCTCCCTTCGATAAAATTTGTAATAAAAAGCAATCTTTTGTTGATGGAATTATTGCTAAACGATTGATGATCTATGGTAACACATCCTTAATATACTATTGCATGATTTAATCCATACAATAATCTTATTATCTAATAATGTTATTAAATATCCTCATTGTCGAATATATCAAACTTTTTCTTCTATCCAACATTTCGTAAAAAAAAAGAAAAAAAAAGTCGATGACAATTTCAAAGACGATGCAAGGGAGAAAACTCTGACTTTTCTATGCAAGAACTTTTTATTAATGTCCTTTGTTATCTAAAAACGCCAACAAAAACAAATTGAAATTTAAACTTAAGAAAATGCCCACAACTTTATGCCCGATTTACATCCACAGATTCGACGTTTCATATCTCATCAATGTGGATAGACACAGCAACTACCTCTGACCAGGAGCGAAACCCAACTGAATTTTCATCAGCTCGGTTCATTAACCTCTCGGCCATCAACAGTTACCATTAATGAGCAGTTTTAACTATTAAATACATTTAATTATAGATTTTACGATCACCAGAGAGATCAAATCTGTAAATAAAAATATATACAGTTGTACCTTGACTTACAAGTTTAATTTGTTCTGCTCGTAACTTAATTTCCTTGTATATCAAATCCATTTTCCACTTTGAAATAAACTTAAATATCATTAAAAAGTTTGAGCCTACCAACCAAACAAACACCCTAATTATTTTTGCTATTTTTTTAATAAAGAAAAATAGCACTGCATTGTATACAAACATAATAGAATAGAATGTAATGGATTATATGCTGTAATATGTTTTAATGTTTATCTTTTATAAATAATATTTTTCTTTGGTTTAATAAATTCGGAAACTTAAATGTTTTTAGCGAACTTATTAGCATAAATGCATTTGAAGCTCACACGTGTCTCAAATTTTAGCTTGCATCACAAAGCAAAAAATCGTCTGAGTGACAGGTTGTAACTTGGGTAACTCATAAGTTGGGGGACTCGTATTTCAAGGTACCACTGTATACACACACACACACACACACATATATATATACAGTAATGCTGATAGCTTTCTAATTTAGTGCATCCTGGCATGCACATATTTGCTTTAAATGAGTCCTTGCGAAAATTTATGGGTCCCAACTAAAGTTTCTTGATGAATTGTTTATGATCTGGGGAAACAACTAAAGCTGTCTAACCCCTACCTTGTAACCTACCATGTGTAATTCGTTTCTAAGAAACTATTGAAATGTATTTACAGTTAGATTGAAATGGAAGAAAAAACAGGGATGCATGGATATGATTTTACTGTGCCCTTTTAGAATTTTTGTGTCACGGATGCAGGACACATACCTATCACCATCTCTCTCTATATATACCTGTATGTATATGTAATTCATGGCTATTTTACCAGAAATAGTCATGATAGACCAAAACTAAGGAGTATGACATATTATATATATATATATATATATATATATATATATATATATATATATATATATAAGATTTGATGATAGTAATAGTCTCTAAAATAGTCTATATAAGAATATATATTTCTGCATTTAAAAAAATAATTATGTAGAGAGCATTTATCAAATTGTTTGTGAACTGTTTTAAATACTTTTATATATTCAAACTATGATACTAGTTTGATAGTTTAATGGTTTGGTTTGTTGGGTTTTATGGCATGTAAACCCTTTTGGGATTATTTTATGCTAAAGATGTTTTGTTTTATTCATGCTTGATGGGTATTCAAAAAATCTTTTAATATTCGTTTCTTTTAAAACACATTAAAAAAATCATTTTTGTCTATTTAACTCATAGATGGGACCCTAACAGGTTCTACCATGCCGGGTCAGTATGGACCTAGGAGTAATGGTGATGAAGGGGTACTCCACACTCCCTAAAGCTCAAGAATTAGAACTTTACCATTGGTCTGGTAAATAAGAAGGTGGACTGGGAAAAAATTGTTACCAAGCTAGCTAAATTTGATATTTTTTGAAAGCTTAGGGTATCCTCTTTTGAAATTTGAAAACTTATCTTTTTGACCCCTAGGGAAAATTTTTTTATTGATGGGGATGTGGGAGTATGCAAACCAGATCTACATTAGATGCAGTTTATCTATAGTTTGTTACTCCCTGATCAGGTTTTTTTTTTCTAGTTTCTTTTTTAGATTTTTTTAGGGAAGTTGTTCAAAAGATTATCTTGTAAGATATGACCATAAAATGCCTATATTTTGTCATGTGATATTTTAGATTAATATATATATATATATATATATATATATATATATATATATATATATATAATTACTACATGAACTCCTGGAGTTAGCTGTAATTAATCAATATTTTGATTAATTCAGTGGATTTAACCGTGAAGATATCTTATGGTAAAATTCGAGTAGGTTATTTCTGTACACACTATAATACTAAATCCACTCTACTTACGTATTGAGCACTTTATATTTGTTATAACACTGATTTATCCAAGTAGCACACACACACACACACACACACACACACACACATATATATATATATATATATATATATATATATATATATATATATACATGTATTTATCTAAGTTAGGGTTGCGGAGATATGAAGTGCTTGGTAACTGACAGTTTCTCACCTATGCAATTTTCAAACCAAGTGAATATTTTTGTTTGTGCTTTTCTTTATATATTTATGGTGCATCATGAGAAGGATCAACCAGTTTAGTCTGGATGATTCTAAGTTTAGCTTGTGGTACATGCGGGGAAGATTGGTTTTCTTTGTGTGAGATTTTAGGCAGAGCACTCTAATTTACTGTATCAATTTCATGATATGCTATTCTATTTTATTGTGTTTGATTTGCTACTTTATTTTTCCTTTATTAGGTTCAAGTTATTTTGGTGTTTTTATTTTTTTATATTATTGTTATTGTTATATCAGTCTTTATTGTTATTATTATTATTCACTCCTTGTGAGTTTTTCACACCAATGTAAACTGGTGGTCCTTCACTGGAGTCTGAGTGACAACAAGTCTGCTCAGGTCTCCAGGACTCTTCTGAGTATTCTTGCTGATCTTAACAATGCTGTTGTCTAGATGGTCTTAATTCTTCCCCTGATTTCCAATTCCTCTAGTCAGTTTTCTAAACTCTTGGAGACCATTCCAAGTGTACCAAATACAATTGCTATCACTTCCACCCTCATATTCCACAGTTTTTTCAGTTCTCTGGTGAGGTCCAGGTATTTGTCTATCTTTTTGTTTTCTTTCATCTTCACCCTGTGATCTGCTGGGACAGAAAAATGTATAAGTTGACAAGGTTTTATTTTGTTAATCAATACTAGGTCTAGTATTCTGGCTGGGATTAGGTGATCTGTTTTTATTTCAAAGTCCCAGAGAATTTTATAGGTTATTTCCTATAACTCCAATCTAAAAAAGGGGAACCACTCTGAATGAATTTTATAAATTATTTATTTATTTATTGATCTACTAGGAAAAAAGAAGATGGGGTTAGGGTTAGGGCTAGGGTTAGGGTTTAGGGTTAGTTTAAATAATGGGTAGATTAATTAACAGATAAAATTCATTCAGAGTGGTTCTTCTTTTTTAGGTTGGAGTTATAGGAAATAACCATTTTGGTTTAGGCATATACCATTTTGATGTATGGTCAAAATTTAGTTTTTGCACAATTCCCAGTGGATCATCTTTCCAACCCAGTCATGATTAGCCTTGTATTCTTATAGTGTTAATTTGCTGCATTCGCTTAATACATAGTTGATTGTCTAATCAATCTCTTCACACACCCTACATTTATTGTTATGTTGTATCTTATCTATTTTTGTTTTGATATAGTTTGTTCTAATTGCATTGTTTTGTGGAGCAATTATATATGATCCGGTTTTCTCTCTCAAGGTTTCCTTTTCTTATTTATTGAACCCTTTTCGTCCACTAAGACGATGGCATAGTGTCCAAAAAAAAAAAAAAAAAGAAAGAAAATAATAAATAAAATAAAATACAAATACAAATTATCTGCATATACACAAGTGACTGCAGGCCAATTCTTAAGTGACAGTCTTTGGTGCTCTGAATGCACACAAACTGTGATGCTTTCTGGGGCTGCTGGCTTTTCTCTCTCTTTTTGGTTCTCTTTTCTGTCGAGGTTCCTCTCCTTTCTGCCTCACCCCTCTCCATGCCTTGCTTAATGTTGAGGCATCTATGTTTTGCATCTACCTCCCATGTATTTGTGTCAATATGCCATATCCTCATAACTCTCCTGCAGACATCTTTAAATCATAGGTGTGGTAACTATGGCCAGAAAAAAGTTAATTATATAGTTCTTGTATGCAGTAAGGACGTCCAAAACAGGTGCGTTCAGTTTTAACCTTAAAACTGAAAATGATTTTAAAATATCTAAATAGTTGCTTTCATGAAAACCCTCCCCTCAAAAAAACCCCCAAAAAACAAAAGAACATAGCTTCAATCACTTGATAAAGGCATGAAATTAATCACTATTAAAAAACGCATATTTCCTATAAGTCTATCATGATCAAAGGTGAACCACTCTTGACTGATAAATTATTTATTTATTTTCCCATTAAACTAACCCTAAACCCTAATCCTAGCCCTAACCCTAACCCTAAACCCTAACCCCGTCTTCTTTTTTCCTAGTAGATCAATAAATAAATTAATAATTCATCAGTCAAGGGTGGTTCCCCTTTGATCATGTTAGACTTATGGGAAATAACCCAATTATTTTTCAATTAAAAGACAAAGTGCATATTTTGAAAAATCAGCCATTTTTAATGACCAGTTAAAAAAAACAACTCAATGTCCAAATTTATAAATCTCCCAAAAATCAATTAATCTAAATAGAAACTATTTATAAACAAAATTGTTTCATTTAATTTTCAATTACATGACTTGAACAAAGAAATTAATGACTACCTTTAAATAGAAAGAAAATACATCAATTCTATATGAAACATTGCCTATTTTTTGCTGTCATGGAATGTCAACAAAGAAGGGATTCAGTTTTAGTGTGTGTCATTTTGAAATTATGGATGACCAAAAAGACAAAAATATAATCTTTTTTTTATTTAAAAAAATAAACAATATCATTTTTTTATAAAATTGAATTAAAGATAAATAACTTTTTTTAAATATTGAAATTATATATTTTTTAACAACAATCAACAGAAGGATACAACGACTGCACCTCTGCAGATGTGTAATAATCCTCCTAAAGGTGCCACCTGTTGATTGTGGATGGCAACCCGTGATGCATAAAGACGGAATACTGGTGGATGAGTAGTTCATGACTTGCAACACTCCACTCTGGCCATTACTTAAGATAGAGGTGTGGTCGGAGAGGCTTCCTCCAATCAATCGGCTGGTCATATCAAGCACTAGCCCCTATATGATTGTCCCAATCCTATTGCCCTTATGGCAACCCCCAACCCTTCTTATCATATATGTACTACAATGTGGTGGCTGAGGGTCTTAGTGTCTTAGGTATGACATCAAATTGCATCTAATGGTGAAGTTCCAGTTTTGGAACTCTGGGGAGTGCAGAGTGCTCTTTCATTGCCATTACTCCCAGGTCCACTCTGACCCAGAGTGGTAGTACCTTTTAGGTTCCCATCTATGGTTTAAATAGAACAAAATGAGTTTTAAAAAATTGAGTTAAAAAAATTGAATACCCATGAAGAATGAGTAAAACAATATGTTTTCAGCATGAAATAACCCAACAAGGTTTGACATGCCGTAAAATGCAACCAACCAACCAACCAACCAACCAACCATATATTGTTGTAGGAAATTAATTTAGCAAGCCAATTTCAAATCGCCAACGGGGGTGTTTATATTTCATTCCGTGTTAATGCCCTTGGAAAAAGCATGCATACATCTGTCCTCTCCCCCAGCTATAGATAAATAGTAGGACAGACTGAGCTCTGTATCCTTGGTACAGCAAACAATATGGGAAAATTAAAATTGTATTCAAACCAACTGTACTCCACTGCACTATTCAGGATTCTTCTATAGAAATGCATTACAAATGATTTATGTGATAAATGCATTATAAATGATATTCCGAGTGGCTGTCATCATTTTTATTTGAAATTAACTGAGAGACAATTTTTTTTATCGAAATGCATTTGAAAAGATTTTTCTATAAATTTGCATTAATAATGTTTTTCTATAAAAATGCATTGCTAATGATTTTTCTATAAAATACATTACTAATGATTTTTCTATAAAAATGCATTGCTAATGATTTTTCTATAAAAATGCATTACTAAGGGTTTTTCTATAAAAATTCATTGCTAATGATTTTTCTATAAAATGCATTACTAATGATTTTTCTATAAAAATGCATTTCTAATATTTTTTCTATAAAAATGCATTACTAATGATTTTTCTATAAAAATGCATTACTAATGATTTTTCTATAAAAATGCATTGCTAATAATTTTTCTATAAAAATGCATTACTAATGATTTTTCTATAAAAATGCATTACTAATGATTTTTCTATAAAAAATTCATTGCTAATGATTTTTCTATAAAATGCATTACTAATGATTTTTCTATAAAAATGCATTGCTAATGATTTTTCTATAAAATGCATTACTAATAATTTTTCTATAAAAATGCATTATAAAATGAGTTTTCTATAGAAATGCATTACTGAAGATTTTTCTATAGAAATGCTTTATAAATAATTTTTCGGTTGAAATGCGTTATAAATGATTTTCAGAGTAGTTGCCGTCCATTTTACTTTCAAATTAACTAAGAGGCAACTTTCTTTAAAATTCAAACCAGGGGTTCCCAACCTTTTTTTCCCTCTAATATCCTGATTTCTCCCCAATATATAATTATAATATATAATTCTTAAAATTTAAAAAGTGAACTCCGTTTGAGCTGAAGAGGTTTAAAACCCCAATACCTTGGTTTAAACAAACTTTAAAAGGACAAGCCATATATGGAAATAAAAATGAAGGTTATTTCCTATAAGTCTAACATAAACAAAGGGGAACCACTCTTGACTGATAAATTATTTCTTTCTTTCTTGATCTACTAGGAAAAAAGAAGACGGGGTTAGGGTTAAGGTTTAGGGTTAGTTTAATGGGAAAATAAATAATTCATCAGTCAAGAGTGGTTCCCATTTGATTATATTAGACTTATAGGAAATAACCAAAATGAAATAAACAAAAGACAGAAAATAAAAAAATTAAATTTGGACCAAGACCTCGTTAGTCTCAATTCCCACCCCCACTTAAAATCAAATTACCCCACCCCACCCCGTGGGATGTACGCTGCTTTAAACTATTTGTTTCAACAATTCTCCATAAAAACATTTTATCGTTTCATCTATGACAGTTTCTTTTCTTAAGATGACCAACATGTCTAAGCAACGGACAAGTGCACAGCTGACTTTAATCTGTCTTTGTTTATATTTTACATCTATAATGAACATAGACTTTTTTTTTTTTTTTGCTTTCTTCAAATTAATGATGTAATAAAAATCCTTAAGTCAACATTACTGAAAGGGAAACAGTTTTGACACAGTCCATTTGGAAACAGTACAAAGCTTATTTTTATTACTCTCTTTGTAATCGGATCAATTCCATTTGAATCAGAGAAAGACTTGTAATATTTTTTTTTCTTCTTCTTTTATTTAATGTTGTTACTCTTTAATCTTTTTTTTTATTTTATACTTTGAATGTATCTCGTTTTTACTTTTCTCTTTTCTTTTCCTTTTTCTCCTTCACTTTTCAGATAAAAGAACTTGTTTTGACGGCGACGGCGGCCTTTACAAGCCGAGTCACACTATTGTACTCTTTATGTCTATCGTTCATGCCAACCATCTAAACCAAAAACATTCAAATGAGTGTCAGCACAGAATGATAGAGTCTTCAACTCATGAGCTCAGTCCAAATATACAAAAAAGATTATTTCTCTAAACAGCAGAGATTAAGTTCAAGCGGCGATGTTTATTTAGTTAGGTGGAGATCCAGTTCGGTTGTGGACCAGCTTCCTGTCGCTAGAAACCCTGATGGCCAACGTGGCAGGAAGCCTGGCTGTCAGATTTTGGGAATGTATTTTTAGTTGTATATTTTGACAATGCTTCCCAGAGAAAATACTATATCAGATAGAAATAAAACACTGTACTGCTTATCTTCCGAGAGAGAAACATTTTACTTATAACAGAGCAACGGAACACACCCAATATTAACAGCAATGATATATTTGCAAACAGATCCTGTTGATTTTATTGTATATCTGAAGTAAAACAAACCAGCTTCTTGAAATGCTTTGAATGGGGGTGGTCCCTTGAAGAAAAGAAAAAAAAAAGAGAGTAGACAGATTGTAAATGATAATAAAGTGTTAGGCTATTAGTTAGCAGAAGACCTTTGAAGGGTTGAGAAAAAAAGCTGGAGTATATTGATAAGAATATAAATACAGAAAGGGGACAAAAGCCAAAGAAATGTTTTAAAATGGCCCGGGAGCGGAAAACAAGATCTTTACATAAAACTGAGAAAGATCGCGTTGAGATTACCGCAATTATTTGCGTAAGAACAGGACCTGTGTATATACCACAGTATGATAATCTAATTATTACAATGTTTGATATGTTTACTTAAGAGCTATTGCTAAATAGTTCAATATGTAAAAAGTATAGTCCGCCGAAAAACAAATCAAACCAAACCTATCTTTAATATCCTCATCATAAGGTTGTGCTGATAACATGGAATTCCAATGACTCTCTCTCACCACCTGTCCTGGTTGGTCATCATTCTTGGAAGGTCTTATACACAGCATCCAGAACTCACACAGCTGGTTGCTGTAGATTTTTTTTACACTAATATTGGTAAAAAAGAACAATTTTCTCATTTATTCCTACCATAAAATAAACTGAACCGTGTTTTTGCAATAAATGTTTTCTTTTTCTTTCACCCGTTATTTTATAATACTAAATATATTTTCTTTATTTATTTTAATATTCACTTCAATGTGTATATTCTAAAATTTTTCATTTTGTGAGAAGTGGGGGTTCGTTTTTACACTTCAACTTTTTACACGTAAATTCCGACCATAAAATGCCCAAGCCTAATTTTATGGTAGGAATTTACGAGTAAAAAGTTGAATATTACCTTTTGTTGTTGTTATTTATTTTCTTTTTGGCTTTAGTACTCTAAAATAAAAACGTGAGATTTTAATCATCGTCGACGAAAAAAAAAAAATACGGTCATAAAAGGAGGATCCAATTTATGCCTAATTGTAAAACGAACCCCCACTTTAAAACTAAACATTCTCACAAAATAAAAATCTTTTAGAATATACACATTGAAGTGAATATTAAAATAAATAAATAAAATATATTTAGTATTGTAAAATAACGGGTGCAAGCTAAATAAAACTTTATTGCAAAAACACGGACATAAAATGAGGGTTCAGTTTATTTTATGGTAAGAATAAACGAGAAAACTGTTCTTCTTTACGCTAATATTGATATAATCTACCTCGTTTTAAACAGTATAATATATCCATAATATCATCATCACGTTGCGTTGAAAGCAGGGATTCCCGTGACTCTCTTTCACCAACTCTGTCTCTCTCTCTCTCTCTCTCTCTCTCACTCTATTTTCCCTTTCTTTCTTCTTTTCATGTTTTCATTGTGATCGATTGAAACAGGTTAGCGTTATCGCTTCCGCGCGGTCAATCCGTCTTTTATCTTTAACCCTACTCTCTCTCCCCCTTCTTTATTATTATTATATCCTTTCTGTGTAACATGTCCCTTTTCTTCCTGTTCTTTCTTTATAGTAAAAACGGATAAAAGCTACACCAAATAATCAGGATTTATATTTTTGCATTCCGTCTTGGAAGATTTGGACGGTCTCATTTTAAACAGAAGGTGTTGCAAAATGAGGACGGTCGTACAATTAAGGAACACGAGTATTAATATATAGATGCTAATATATAGATGTTAATATATAGATGTTAGTCTGGCACAAGGCTACATGTGTGAAGCACTCAGTAAGGATCGAACTCACCGTGCAATAGTAATGGTCAACAAGACTGGTTTGCTAATGATTGCCCCACGGTGTCTGTACACTCACCTTTTCTCTGGTTATTTGTCCCCCCTCCTCCATTAATATCTATATTACTCTCCGCACCTTCACATCTCTTATTATAATGGAGATTATGGGGTTTTCTGTTTGTAACCGAAACTATATCACTACTCAAGTCACAATTCCATTAATTATTTCCGTCACATTCTCCATGATTTTATTTTTATTTAAACTTCAATTATTACTAAAATTGTTTTACATTATTAATGCTGTTGACCATATCTACATGATATTTTCCACGTACCCCACTTGTACGGTCAGCACAAAGGCCCTATTTATGTGGGACACCCACAAGCCGAGACTCTGAAAAATTGCGTCGATCCCGTCGGCATTCCCCTCAAGGGGGGCGCCTCAGGCGCTGGGCAATAAACCCAGCCCTGCCCCTTTAAATCCAGGTGTTGCCTAGGGGGATGGCCCCCTGGGATCGACGCTATCGTCCAGAGGCCGAAGCCACTGTTGAGCATATCGATATTTACCGCGTACCCCACTTGTACGGGTCAGGCACAAAGTCCTATTAACGTGGGACCACCCACAAGCCGAAGCTCATGGAGTGGCAGGTGAAAAATTGCGTCGATCCCGTCGGCATTCCCCCTCAAGGGGGCGCCTCAGGCACTGGGCAATAAACCCAGCCCTGCCCCTTTAAATCGAGGGGCAGGTGTTGCCTGGGGGGATGGCCCCCTGGGATCGACCCGTTAAATTATATCAAGTCCAGAGCCGAAGCCACTGGACCATATCTACATATATTTACCGCGTACCCCACTTGTACGGGTCAGGCACAAAGTCCCTATTAACGTGGGACCACCCACAAGCCGAAGCTCATGGAGTGGCAGGTGAAAAATTGCGTCGATCCCGTCGGCATTCCCCCTCAAGGGGGCGCCTCAGGCACTGGGCAATAAACCCAGCCCTGCCCTTTAAATCAAGGGGGCAGGTGTTGCCTGGGGGATGGCCCCCTGGGATCGACGCCGTTAATTATATCAAGGTCCAGAGGCCGAAGCCACTGTTGACCATATCTACATGATATTTACCGCGTACCCCACTTGTACGGGTCAGGCACAAAGTCCCTATTAACGTGGGACCACCCACAAACCGAAGCTCATGGAGTGGCAGGTGAAAAATTGCGTCGATCCCGTCGGCATTCCCCCTCAAGGGGGCGCCTCAGGCACTGGGCAATAAACCCAGCCCTGCCCCTTTACATCGAGGGGCAGGTGTTGCCTGGGGGATGGCCCCCTGGGATCGACGCCTTAATTAATCAATCCAGGGCCGAAGCCACTGGACCATATCAACATGATATTTACCGCGTACCCCACTTGTACGGGTCAGGCACAAAGTCCCTATTAACGTGGGACCACCCACAACCGAAGCTCATGGAGTGGCAGGTGAAAAATTGCGTCGATCCCGTCGGCATTCCCCCTCAAGGGGGCGCCTCAGGCACTGGGCAACAAACCCAGCCCTGCCCCTTTAAATCAAGGGGCAGGTGTTGCCTGGGGGATGGCCCCCTGGGATCGACGCTATTAATCAAGGTCCAGAGGCCGAAGCCACTGACCATATCAACATACTTATAACATGCAATTGTATTTATATATACAACAAAATAGTGGTTTACAGTGTGACCGGAAGGATAATTTGCATATTGATATTAAACATTTGATTTTGATAAAAATGTGCTTAATATTATTCATTTCTAATTGTTTGGTTTTATCTTAATAAATATGAGCAAAATTCTCAGTGATAAATCTTAAAAGAAATCCATTATAATTTGTAATTTTATTTTTTATTTTCTATTTTTACTAAATAGTTAAATGAGGAAAATTTAGCAATGAAAGACGGGAGTGATAGAAGAGTAAGTTTCAGTTGTTTTTTTCTCTCGATTATACACCCTTCTGTTTCAAATCTTTTTATCTGAATTCTTATTTAGTTTCATTAGCTTTCCTAATTTAATATAATATTTCATTACATTAAAATTTAAATACTTGCACCTGGAGGGCGCATATATTTGCTAGTTTTTATAAAAAGAAGCGTGTATAATCTTCTAACAAGAACAGTTTGCGGAGCTCATTTGTCGGTATCAACTGAAGAGCGAGGGAGTTTATTCTCTTGTCCCTAGGAGATTGTCTTTTTTTTCTGAGGTGGAGAACTACACCTACTGTCAGCTCTCAGATGCTTTAATCAGATTACCAAAGCTGTGCTACTCATGCGCTGAGTTGGCGAGGACCAGTATCGAACTTTGCGATTCCTAAGTGGATGCTCTTCCGACTGAGCTAACCGGCCCCTTATAAGAAAGTACTTGCCTTGAAAATCAGCATTCGAAATTTGTTTAGTTGGTATGAGCTGGATTGTGACGGAGTCTATCCCTTTTTCGCTAGCGCTAGACGAGGGAGGTTTTTTTTTGCTAAGGTTGAGCGCCACATATACCGTTAGCTACCCACTTTACCGCAAAGATCAAATTACTCAGTATGTGCCACTCATGCGCTGAGTTGGTGGGGATCGGTATCGAACCCGGAATCTTGCGAGAAATTTATTTAAATACTTATATATATATATATATATATATAATAATATATAATTTAATAACATCACGACAGTGTATTTGGGAGAAATGTGCTTTTAATTTTAGTCAGACCTAATTTTTGAAAGTTAATTCATTATGGTTAATTACGGATTTAACTACTTAAATGTAAGGCTAAACAAATCGAGAAAAATCAATCTCTAGTCGAAATATATATTCAGAGATTGATTTTTCTCGATTTGTTTGCCTTACATTTAAGTAGTTAAACCCGTCTAATTAACCATAAATGAATTAACTTTCAAAAAATTAGGTCTGACTAAATTAAAAGCACATATTCTCCCAATATATATATATATATATATATATATATATATATATAATACACAAGGTGTAGCAAAAAAGTACGAGATTTTTTGTACTTTTTGACACATCTTGTATTCTGAAAAACAAAAAACAAAAACGTTTCTTTCATTCTTCATTTCTATCTTGGTAAATACAGCTTTAAACTTGGTATTTTTTTATTACTCAACTTGTATTCTGAAAAAAAAAAATGAATGAATGGGAGGTTTTTTTTTCAGAATGCAAGGTGTGTCAAAAAGTACAAAAATCTCGATACTTTTTTGACTCATTTTGTGTGTGTATATATATATATATATATATATATATATATATATATATATATTGTTTATTTAATGCGCGTCTTATCTTCGGGTAAATACGACTATTTTTTTACAAACAATTCGTAATAATAATTTTTATTAAAAAATTAATGTAAAATTTGTGATTATTTTTTTTATTTTTTCATGTTTTATTATTCAATCATAATTCAGAATCATTTTTTTTCATTTGTTCATTTTTTTCAGAATTCAAAAATTTGTTGAGAAACTCACTGTTCTTATGGGACATAATTCTTTCTTTTCGAAACGTTAGTTTAACAGGAGGATAATCTTTGAATTTTGTCGCGGGAGGCTGTTCCTCTTCATCTGCAGCTGTCTGTGATTTTTGGTTCCGATTCCGATGACTGCTCTCCTGTTTTGGTCTCGAAAACACCGACAACGTGGACGCGTTCGCGCTCGAAGCAGAACTCGAACTCGAACCTGAACCAGAATTCAACGACCTCGTAGTTTCATAGCTGAAATTTGCCGAGCCCGCAGGGCGCCGGCAACGAACATCCACCGTCGGTTGGTCAGCTACGATTTCAGAATCGCTCGAATTTCCCCCATCGTTGACCACTGGAGTACAAGCGGGTATGATGACCACGGAATGGGCAGATTTAATGGAGCTACCATTTTCTGAGTTCTTTCCGCCCTTTTCATGTGGGCGATCTTTAATTAAACTATCAGCAAGTTCCGAGTGACTTTTCTGGATAGGATTTCTTTTACAATGTGCCTTTCTGTCCGAGTAAGAAAAAGTATATTGACGGGGTTTACTCATATCAGCATGGCCCTTGCTATCTTTCTCAGGAAGGGTCTTCGCAGTATTGGAGTCCCTTATTTCCGTTTGGCCCCTGCTGTTTGACTCTACACTGTTTTCAAACGATGCCTCGCTACCAGCAACGATCAACTGTTTCCCAAAGCCGTTATGTTGGGAAGGCACTCGAAGGAAATCCTTCGAAGGCGACACAGAAATAAAACCGTCCTTGTGCGTCGTTCTTTCTCGAGTGCTGACGGCAAAGTCTAGAAATCTTTGAAGCTTTATACGATGTTTGGATTCGTTCTGCGGGGGAGCATCGGTGGGGGAGTGATTCTCTTTCTTCGTCTTAGTTCCGTGTCTGGGCGCCCGGCGGAGACGAAACGACGTCTTGAACGCACCACACGAATGCACACTCCGCGAGGGCGATGTAAAAACGTCGGCGCTCACCAAATTCATCGGCTCTGTATTTTCGGGAAGTCTGAGAGAAGATCCATTTTCCAGGCGACAGGAATGGTCCAGTAATTTGTCCCCGCCGTATCCGAGCCGGAATCAGATTTCGCCGCTCCCATTGCAGCCGGGCCGAGATCCGACAGATTTTCGTTGTCCACGGATATACCACTTTCCGGATCGTCGGAAAGAAACGATGCGACGTTTTTGAAACTCATTTTGTCCGGGTCCTTTTCGTTGAGGGGTGTCTGCGAACGAGGCAACTCGTTGGCGTTCACTTTGTATTTGAAGCTATTTTCTAACTTGATGTTAATCGCTTGGCTTGAGAACGGAACTTTTAACGGCGTCCTTTTCGTCTCTTGAAACTTTGTCTTTGAAATTTCAGAACTGTGCTTTATGGCACCGTTTCGAAAGTGGTTTTCCATATTGTATCTCCGCAAATTGCTCATAGTTTCTTGGATAATGCTACAATACGGATCGTGGTTATTTTGCGATGAAATTGTCATAATTGAGCTTTTCGTTAAGGGCATTGTTAAGACAATGGAACGGTGCTGTCTTGAAGAATTCTGAGATCTGCTATTAGACACGTGTCTGCCCATTCCAGTAGACTTGGTCAGCGCGTAGATTTCACCCTCATTTGAAACCGTGCCAGACTCGGTGTATGTCCATTTACAGTGATTTAATTTTTTGTCTCTTGATCTACGAGCCTCGTTTTCAGACGGTCTTGACATTATATTAGACAATGGAATCCTAATCAAGTCGCCAGTTTTGAATTTGTATTTCCAGTCACGTATCTCGACCGTCTGGCGTCTTGTTTTATCGCCGGGAAACGATTCGTGGACTTTTCTGCAAAAATCCATGCATGCCAGGTTCGGAAGGTTAGACGTTCTCATCCAGCGATAATGATTTGATTCGTGGGCCGATTTTGAGCTGATCATGGCTTTCCATTCATGGGGTGGCGTAATCATTGTGGAAATAACCATTGCATAACCTGAAAAATATAATTTTAATCTAAGCTGAATGCAACAATTTATAGCCTTGTTTGAAAAATGAATAAATAAAGAAAGAAAAAAAATAAAGAAAAGAAAAAAGATCTATCTATCTATCAATCTATCTATCTATTCTTATAATATTTATTTCAGTCTATTCGCCCCTCTCTCTCTCTATTGACAATTATTCATTCATTTACTAATATCAATTGCAGCTTCTTTGTTCGTTCGTTTGTACCTATTTATCTCAGTTTCTTCAAGTCTATCTATCTATCTATCTATCTATCTATCTATCTATCTATCTCCTCGTGTTCCTATCTGTCTCACTATGAATGTGTGTGTGTGTGTGTGTGTGTGTGTTTATGTATGTGTGTGTGTGTATGTGTGTGTGTGTGTGTGTGTGTGTGTGTCTGTCTGTCTCTCTATATGTATATATGTTTCAGCATGTTCCTATCTATCTATCTATCTATCTATCTTTTAATATCTATTTCAAATTATTCCTCAAGTCTCTCGCTATTAACAATTATCCATTCATTTACTAATATCAATTTCAGTCTCCCTTCCTACCATCCTTCCACCCCTTTTCTTCCTTCCTTACTATCTATCTATCTATCTTCTATCTATCTTCCTTTAAGATCTATTTCGGCCTTGTCCTGGGTATGACGTTAAACTGCATCTAGTGGTGAGGTTCCAGTTCTGGAGAGCGTGGAGTACCCTTTCATTGCCCTTTCTCCTAGGTTCAATCAGACCCGGAGTGGTAGTACCTGTTAGGGTCCCATCTATGGGTTAAATAGAAAAAATGTTTTTAAAAAATTGAGTTATAAATGTTTCAATACCCATCAAGAACGAAAAAAACAAAAACAAGTCAAAACAAAACCAAAATACCCCCACCACCCAAAAACAAACAAACAAAAAAAAACAAACAAAAAAAGCAACAAAAACAAAACGTCTTCGGCATAAAATAACCCAACAAGGATTGACATGTAAATCTATCTATCTATCTATCTATCTATCTAATCTAACTAACTAACTAACCAACCAACCAACCAACCTAAAATAACACGCCCTAGAATTATTAAATAGCTGCTTTTTGAAGAAAACATCCGTAGATTTTTTTTATTATAAATAAATAGAGCGTGAAAACGAAGGATTCCGTCACTGTGATTGCATAGATTGTCGACAAGAAAAAGAAAATATTTATTATTTATTTTTGTTGATATTACGCTATCAAGAAGATATATTCATTTAATCTTTCCTAGTGATAAATGAAATTAATCATTATCATTAGTTTTTATTAAAAAGGTTAACCGTACTATCAGACCCATAACATTCTAGTCGATATAACTATTAATAAACTTTCGGGAATAGACTGACGGGTTGAAACGTCTACTGAATTGAAGAATAGGGGTAGGAGAAAGTTTGTTGGATTTTACGGCATGTCAACCGTTGCCATGTTATTTTATACCGAAGACGATTGGCTTTTTTCTTTCTTGATGGTATTCAATTTTTATGATGTCATATCTGCTGTGGGTTTTGTTTAAATATTTTTTTTATTAAATACGGTCTCGTCCAGGCTTTGAACTCGGGTCGACAAGTCCATTTCCTACGACTCTAACCATTACACCATGCGCCTCCATTGATGAGAATGGTGTATGGTGCCATACTGTAACCGGCGGTGAGGCTCCAGTTATTGGGATCTGAAGGTGTGGAGTGCCTCTTCATTGCCATTAATCGTAAGATTCACTTTAAACCGAATTGGTAGTCCTTGTTAAATTCCCATCTATGTGTTAAATAGTTCTGTATGAAATTATTCGTATTCTATAGGACCAAAAATCTTCTTAAAAACAACTATCAAGAAAATGTAAATATATACAGTGAACGTGATTCTCTAAACTATAGGCATGATATAGTTCTCGGTGTGTTGACATGCCTTTAAAATCAACCAGAATAATCTAAGAATATTATGAGCGTATAAGTCGAAAAAAATAAAGTCGCTGGAGCGGCCTATTGTCAGTCACCCGGACAACGAGGGAATCTATGCCCTTTTCACTAGTGCTAGACAAGGGAGATTGTTATTTGTGTCTGAGATGGAGCGCCACACCTATCACACAAAATGAGATAACAACAAAGAAATTAACACTTTCAAAGATATTCTTAAATATATAGTTGACTCGCAATAAAGTATTTTTAAAACCCAACTATCGTTTAATGGTCTTAATTTTTTAGGATATAACAATTTACTGAATACCGCTTCAAATGGACACATCCGAAAAGGAATAAAAAGTGAAAGGGTCGAGAAAGTTCAAGAGTGCCCACAGGACAACCTATTAATTATGCAACAAGCGGCCGGTTACCTTGACGGACTGGTCTAAACAGAGAGAAGATGTGTGTGAGAAAGAAGAGGAACTTTAGAAGAAGACTGGACATCCACTATTCTAGGATTTCTTTTGGAAATTGAGAGCTAACAAAGCAGTAAAACAGGTTGGTTGTTTGGATTTTACGGCATGTCAATCCTTGTTGGGTTATCTTATGCCGAAGACGTGGTTTGATTCATTCTTCATGGGTACTCAATTTTTAAAAACAATTTTTTAAAACACACTTTTTCAACTCATTTTTTCTATTTAACCCATAGATGGAAACCTAACAGGTACTACCACTCCAAGTCAGGGTGGACCTGGGAGTAATAGTGATGAAGGAGTACTCCTCATTCCCCAAAGCTCCAGAATTGGAACTTCACCAGATAATTTAACGTGATACCCAGGACACTTGTATCCTCAGCCACCGCCTTCTAGCACATATATAATAAAAAGTGTTAGAGCTTGCCATAATGGCAATAGGGTTGGGATAATCATATAGGTGCTAGAGTTTGACGTGACCAGTTGATTGGACAGAGGGGCCTCTCCAACCACTCATATAGCCAAAGTGGAGTGTTGCAAATCAAGGACTGCCCAGTCACCAGAGTTCCGTCCTTAAGCATCACGGGTCGCCACCAACGGCCAATAGGTGGCTGCATTGGGGGGATTTTATTCCTCTGAAAAGGTGCAGTCTGTGTATTCTTCTGTCCCAGCCGACAGGGTGATGAGAAAGAAGTGGAACCTTTGAAGAAGGCAGAACATCTACCATTCTAGGGTTTATTTGGGAAATTACGAGCTAACACAGCATTAAAAAAACAGAATGATTGTCAGTCTGTTGCTTAAAGAATAATCAGTATTTCAAAATTATAAGTTGAAAAAAAAAAGAAAGATCTATTTGAAAAAGCCAACATAAATGACATTCTATCCTTTTTGAGAGGAATAAAATTGTACCAAAAATATAAACAGAAACCTCGTCAATACCAGGCAAAAATAACCCATAAACACAATGGCCGACGATGCTAACATATCGTTAAAATCATTAACTACAAAAGCGTAAATATAAATATACAACATATATTCTTTCCTAATCTTTAGGCATGGAATAACCCTAAACGAGTTGATATCCATTAAAATCTATCAATCAATCAACCAACCAACCAACCAACCAAAATTATTAATTCTTCGATACTTATAAAGTTTTGTGTTGCTTGATGAATCGTAACAAACGTGTTACAACGTGATAAGCCTGACGTTTGGATAAAATTATTCAATATGGAATAAAAGGAAATTGGAAAAAAAGTAAAAAAAGAAAAGAAAAAAAAAAAAAAAGAAAAAAAGAAAGAAGACAAAAAAAAAATCAAGAATTAATACCGTATATTAAAAAGCCATCCATTTTGTACTATTCGGTAAAGATCTTTCATATCCTCAATGCATATCATATTTCTCAGCGTTTGATTGGCAGTCGTCCGCCATTAGCATACGGATACGACTACATGTGCGCATGCTCTGTTACGTAGTGTAGTTAATATAATTGTTCGAGTGGCCGTATAAAGAAACAAAAGAAAACATTCTGCGTAAGAGAAAGTTGTTTGTTGACGTATTTAAGCTATAAATAATCGTGAGGATATCGTGATTTTAGGAGAAACGAGGGCTTTATAATATTGAATGTGATTTTCGGCTGGAGGGGGAAAAGAACTGACCTTGATCATGATTTCGGAATAATTACAAAGGTGACGCAGTACACATATCTTATTATAATGGAGATTGTGGGTTTGTCTATCTGTAACCGAAACTATATTACTTTACTATAAGTCACAATTCCTTAGTTATTTACATCATATTCTCCATGATTTTATTTTTATTTAAACCTCAATTATTAATAAAGTTGTTTTACATTACTTACACTGTTGACCATATCTACATACTAATAACATGCAATTGTATTTATATATACAACAAAATAGAGGTTTACAGTATGAATGGGAAGGCTAATTTGCATATTGATCTTAAAAAATTGATTTTAAATAAATATATGCTTAGTATTATTGATTTCTAATTGTTTGGTTTTATTTATGAATATGAGCAAAAATCTCTTCAAAAATCTTAAAAGAAATCCCTTAACAAGAAGAAATAACTGTAATATTATTCTTTACTTCCTATTTTAACTAAAACAGTTTAAATTATGAAAATTTACCAATGAAAGACGGGAGTAACGGAAAATGATGGAAGTGTTAGTTTCAAAGTTGTTCTATTTTTCAATCATACCCCCTCTGTTTAAAATCTTTTATCTACATTCTTATTCAGTTTCATTAGCCTTTCTAATTTAATATCATATTTTATTATAAAATTTAACTAAAATACTTGTACCCGGAGGGTGCATATATTTGCTAGTCTATATAATAATAATACTGGTGTTCCTACAAAATACGACCGTTATCATCTTACAACACCCACTGGTTAAAAATGAGACTGACCAAATGTGTGTCGTCACCTCAGCTAAATAAAGAACCATTCCGTTTTTATCATAACGAACGGGAAGAAAAAGGACATGCTACACAGAAAAAATATTATGAGAGAGAGAGAGAGAGAGAGAGAGAGAGAGAGAGAGAGAGAGAGAGAGAGAGAGAGAGAGAGAGAGAGAGCGGAAGCAATAACGCTAATCTGTTTCAATTGAACATAATGAAATGATGAAAAGAAGGAAAGAAAGAAAAAAGAGTGAAAAATAATTAAATCAAGATTATTATACTTTTTACATATTGAAGTATATTACAATAGCTCTTAAATAAATATATCGAACATTGTAATAAGTAAATTATCACACTGTGGTATATCCACAGGCCCCGCTAATATTAATACTCATGTTCCTTAATTGTGTAACCGTTGTCATATTGCAGCACCCTCTGGTTAAAAATCAGACTGTCCAAATCGTCGAAAATGAAACGCAAAAACGTAAATCCTGATTATCTATTGTTGCTTATCCGCCGAATTCTTATTTCTTATGAATGTCGTCACCGTAGCTAAATAATAGACCATTTTGTTGTTATTATTAAGAAAGAAATATATACTAATAAACGAATACACTGACCACTCAATTTGAAACCAACAACTCCCTAACCTAATGGAAAACTCATCAGCCAGGTGCCCTTACCGCATGCACACACACACACACACACACACACATATATATATATATATATATATATATAATATATATATATAACAAATTATCAGTCATATAGAAATCCGATCTCGTTGACAAGCTAAAGCGACAATTCTTCCAGGCTGTGGTTATATCATTATTGCTGTATGGATGCACCACCTGGACCCTAACGAAGCGCCTTGAAAATAAGCTAGATGGGACCTGCACAAGAATGCTGCGTGCAGTCTTAAACAAGTCGTGGAAACAGCATCCCACAAGGAGGCAGCTGTATGGCCACTTGCCCCCCCCATCTCCCAAACCATAGGAGTAAGACGGACTAGGCATGCGGGACTGCTGGAGAAGCAAGGACGAGCTCATAAGCGACATACTCCTGTGGAAGCCAAAACATGGGCGTGCTAGTGTGGGCCGCCCAGCCAGGACCTATATTGACCAACTATGTATGGATGCTGGATGCTGCGCAGAGGAGCTCACGGGGGCAATGAATGATAGGGAGGGTTGGCGTGAGATTGTCATGGATGTCCGTGCTACATGATGATGATGATATATATATATATATTATATATATTATATATATATACTTTTTTTTAATTCAAAAAAAAAATTTCTAAACTCCGACAGTATAAAAAAGCTCCCGGTTTTATAGTTTGTAATTACACAATATAAACTTTCGCCAGGAGCAAAAATTTAAAAAAAAAAGGGAAAATACCAAATCATATACACCTTCTGAAAATAATCAGTCGGCACTCTGGTCAAAAGAAAAAAAAATAGTGTAAGAGTTGCCTAAGTTAAATATACTAAAGTGCTCAATACAATAAGTAGAGCCAATGAAGCTTAATGAGTCAGAGAATATCTACCTAGGTTTCTCCTAACGGATCATCAGGATTTATCTGACTCTACCTAGGTAGATATTCTCCGACATTAGGCTTACTTTATATATATATATATATATATATATATTATATATATATATATATATGTGTGTGTGTGTGTGTGTGTGTGTGTGTGTGTAAGGTTTAAAAAAACATCAAACATATAAAAAACAATTCTGGAGTCTCGTTATCAGATGCAGTTTAATGTATTAGCCTGCCTCCCCCATATATATATATATATATATATATATATATGGGGAGGCGGGTTAATATATATATATATAATATATATATATACACACCACACACACACACACACACACACACACACACAGCGAGAGAGAGAGAGAGAGAGAGAGAGAGGAGAGAGAGAGAGAGAGAGAGAGAGAGAGAGAGAGAGAGAGAGAGAGAGAGAGAGAGAGAGAGAGAGAGAGAACTAGCACCCTAATATGTTTATATCAGTAAAATTCTCTTTCTTAAAAGTCGGTGTCTAGATGGCGCGAAGGTAAGAACTCTGACGACATATCAGTCGAGTTTCGATGCCGGTCTGAAGTAGCCAAGCTTGTTTAATTAATTGTACTGATGATCCGTGAAACGGCGAAACCGGAGTGTATGTGGATGACATATATATATATATATATATATATATATATATATATATCAGACGATAAAAGAAAGAGAAGGAAAAGTGCTATGAGACCAGTTATTCCTCAAAACGACCCACAGAACATAATCCAGAATTGGGAAAATCCAGCAAGCAAGCTATCGGTATGGTAATAAATTTGGCTTTGAAAAAATGTGTACACTAGATTTAGATATCTGTGTTGGAGCTCGGAGCATAATTTATGAGTAGGTAGTCACCAACAACAGATTTACTTAAAAGAATTTCAAATGATAATAGTGAAGAAAACACCATATCTCTCCCCCTCTCCCCTCTCTCTCTCTCTCTCTCTCTCTCTCTCTCTCTCTCTCTCTATATATATATATATATATATATATATATATGAAAAATACATGGAAATTAATCCGACAGTATGAAATTTAACATTTTTGAAAAAACAAATGTTATGTAATTGCTGACAGAAATCTGTTTCGACCAAATCGATAAATTGGTCATCTTCACGAGCAACACAGATGGGAAAAAGAAAAAGGAAAAAATATCCGTTAGAAGACCGCCCACAAACGAACGCTATATTCAAATGCTGAATTAAAAAAAAAAATGCGTGTTTTGTTTTTAAAATAAAATTAATTTTATTTTTAATTTTTAAAAATGTTGCTCGTGAAGATGACCAATTTATCGATTTGGTCGAAACAGATTTCTGTCAGCAATTACATAACATCATTTGTTTTTTCAAAAATGTTAAATTTCATATATATATATATATATATATATAAGGTAGGTCAAAAAAGTATCGAGTTTTTTGTACTTTTTTGACAACACCTTGTATTCTGAAAAGAATTAACGTTCCATTCATTGTTCATTTCTATCTTGGTAAATACAGGTTCAAATTCGGCACTTTTATGACACACCTTGTATTCTGAAAAAAAAGTACCATACAGCTTCAATCTCGATACTTTTATGACACACCTTATATGTATACACACACACACACACACACACACACACACACACACATATATATATATATTATATATATATATATATAAGTAACAAGGAATTAAATATAAAAATTCGCAATGAAAAGATTTACTTTTGCGATAGCGTAATCCTGATTATCCATACTTTCTTCTCGATGTGCCGTAAAACAAACCAAATCAACCGACTAACATAATATTTTTAAGTATTATAAATAGCAAAGTTACGTAAAAACTTTAGAATGTTTGGAATATCTAAGTAAACACGGTAGGCTACATTAAAGTCTAGACTACATTATTCATTTACGGTATAGAGTTGCTTTTGGTTGCATTACAGTAGTTTTGAAAGTATAAATAATCATTTTAATGTTTTCTCTTTATGTCAATGGAAGTTGAAGAAATATTTTTGTAGGCTTGCATGGGCAAAAGTTAGAGGTCGTTCATTACACAACGTCGTTAAATACTCGAGTATATACGGGTTTTTTTTTTCAATTGTTTTCCAGTTTCACTCTGACTCGGAGTGGTCGTAACTGTCAGGTTCCCATCTATGAGGATGTAATTTTTTCCTTCTTGAACGAAATAAAATATATAGAAAATTATAAATCGGATATGAAATAAGATCACGAATGTACCCACAAAAACACACCTGAAATGTAAAATTGATTACTAACTGTGATCTTGAAATATGTTTAAAAATTTACTACAAACTATTCCCTTACAAAATATGTGTATATATATATATATATATATATATATATATATATATATAAGAAATGGATATAAAGTAACCTACTCGAGTTTCATCATTTGAATCGTCAGGGTTACACCTTTGACGATTCAGATGATGAAACTCGAGTAGGTTACTTTATATCCATTTCTTAAATACATTTTGCTCTACATTGTAGTGAGCACTTTGTATTTGTTTTTTCACGGTCTTAACCCCTGGATTCTGTGCGCTCCCAACGATCGTACCCGTACCCACCGGTAAGCCACTACTCATACATACATATATATATATATATATATATATATATATATATATACATTCATGCATGTATATATACATATATATATATTATGTATGTATAATATATAATATATAATGAATAGAGAATGAATGAGAAAATGAGAAAAGTATTGGCATGAAAAGGTGCTCAATGCTAATAAAACAGAGCAGATTTATAATCAATTGTAATATAATGGATTTGGACTCATAACTTAAAGTTTCATGGTTATGCAATCATCAGTATGTCAAATGGTTGAGATCTTAAAAAACAGAAGTCAAAGGGTTGAGATTTAAAAAAATTTTTTTTTTTTTTTAAATCTCAACCATTTGACTTCTGGTTTTTAAGAGCTCAACCATTTGACTCATCTGATGATTGCATAACCATGAAACTTTAAGTTATGAGTCCAAATCCATTATATTACAATTGATATATATATATATATATATATATATGTATGTGTGTGTGTGTGTGTGTGTGTATGTGTGTGTTATTATATTGTATTTATGTGTATTAGATGGGTTATATATATAGTATATTTTGTGTAATATTATAAAGGGCCGGTTTAGCTCAGTCGGTAGAGCGTCCGCCTTGGAATCACGAAGTTCTGGGTTCGATGCCGGCCCACGCCAACTCAGCGTATGAGTAGCACAGGGATATATTGAAAAGGGGATTGACTCCCTCGTTGTCTGGCTGATATCGACATTAAACCGGCCCGCCCACTTTATTTTACTTTACTTTATGCATTGTTATATTATATATTATGTTATATTATATATATTATATTGCATATATTATTTATGTATATATATATATATATATATATATATATATATATATATATATATATATATAATATATGTAAAGAGTTGCCATTAAATAACTTGCAGGGTTGATATGTGTTATGGTAATTAACCACGTACGCATGAACTCTTCCAACTATAAATCGCAGCAGGTTCTGCACTTAAGCAGAGTTAATATTTCAGCAGATAGCCGATAAGACAGCCTCGCGTGTGACCGACTCATTGGTATATATTTGTACTACTGCTCTTTGTTAATATATTTGTTTAACCCATTTCCTCTCTTGTGTCTTTATTCTAGCCACAACAATATGCCATTAAACCAAACCGAACCAAACCAAACCAAACTAACCCATCTATGGATTAAATATATAAGAAATGAGTTTTAAAAAATAGAATCCTTAACCAGAATGAATAAAATAAAACGTCGTCGACATGAAATAACCCAAGGGACGACATGCTGTAAAATTCAACCAGCCAGCCAACCAACCAACCAACCAGCAACCAACCAACCAACCAACTGTTTTCTTGTGTCATTTTTACATGTTTTTTTAAATTCTTCACATCTTATAGTTTCAGATCCTAGATATGGTATGTATGCACGCCTTGTGTTCTATCAATTCGTTTGGTATTGCTTAAACTTGTTTACGTCTCTTAAATTCAACTATTTCTTCTGTATCTTTGTTAATAATTGATTTAAACTGCCCATAAAACTCATCAATGTTTGAAATTGATAGGAGTAATTGTTTAAAACGTCATCCAATAATTGAATTGCGTGACCCAGTAAGAGAGGACACAAAACTATCCCGCTCTGTCGTCTGGGGCGTTAGAATGCACCGACTGCACCTCTGCAGAGGGGTAAGACTCCCCCAATCGGGCCACTTGTTGGCCGTGGGTGGTGACCCGTGATGCTTAAGGATAGAGCCCAGGTAGATGAGCAATTCATGACATGCAATACTCCACTTTGGTCCTATCTTGGGCTAGACGGGTGGTCGGAGAGCCCCCCTCCGATCAATCGGCTGGTCACGTCAAGCCCTAGCACCTATATGATTTTCTCAACTCTATTGTCTTTATGGCAAGCCCCAGCCCCTTTTTATCATATGGGTGCTAGAAGGCGATGGCTGCGGGTCTACATGTCCTGGGAATGACGTTAAACTCTATCTGATGGTGAGGTTCCAGTTTTGGAGGTTTGGGGAATGTGGAGCACCCCATTCATCACCATTGCTTCCTGGTCCACTCTGACCCGGAGTGGTAGTACCTGTTAGGGTCCCATATATGGGTTAAATAGAAAAATGTATTTATAAAAAATTGTATTATCCATTAAGAATTGATTTATTTCAAAACTTTATCGGCATTAAATAACCCACTGAGGTTGATATGCCGTAAAAACAAAACAAACCAAACAAACCAAACAAAACTATCTCTGCTAACAGACTGGCAAAAGAGAGATCTTATGTGGGCAAATATGTGCAAGAAACTCTTGTGGTTGATTGACTGATTGGTTTTACGGCATATCAACCCTGTTCGGGTCATTTAATACCGATTCAAGTACTCTTGATATCTCGGTTTCTTACTGTTAGGGAGAGTTATCTCCCCTAACAATCTGGGATATACATTATATATACTCACTGACAAAGCAGAGACACAATAAGAACACAAGAACGTAGCTGCTGTGATGAACACATCACATGGTATATAGTTGAATTGTTATCCAAACGCATCCTACTGTATTCCCGGTCGGTGAGAATAAATCAAACAAATATTGTTATATGTTAAACATATTTCACTGTTTTTGTTATATTTTGTTATTCCTACATAGGTAGAAATATAAATAGATTGATAGTGTATGTATTTAGCCTACTAATCGGCCACGGACAGAGAATAAATAAAATGAATATTGTTATATCTTAAACATATTTCACTGTTTTTGTTATCTTTTGTTATTCCTACATCTTGGGATGTAACACTTACAGTACCTGATTTTGCTTAAAGGGTCACCCATCTAAGTAGTGAACAGGTTCATTGCTGCTTAACTTCAGTGATCTAGCGAAACCCGGTGCATTCAACGTGACTTGACCGTAAGCCAAAAACCTTTGTGGGTTTATGGTGATAATAACAATAACAATAATCTTATTATAATGGAGATTGCGTATTTGTCTGTCTGTAACCGAAACTATATCACTACTTAATTCCCTTTGTTATTTACTTCACATTCTCCATGATTTTATTTTCATTTAAACCTTAATTACTAATAAAATAGCCTTTTATACTGTTGGACTTACTTGCATATTAATAAAATGCAATTGTATTTATATATACAACAAAAAATATCAGTTTACAGTGTGAATGGGAAGGCTAATTTGCATATTGATATAAAAAAAATGATTTTAATAAATATGTGCTTAATATTATGGATTTTTAATTGTTTGGTTTTATATTAATGAATATGAGCAAAAATCTCGGGGATAAATCTTAAAAGAAATCAATTAACAAGAAGAAATAAATGTTCTTTACTTCCTATTTTAACTAAATAGTTAAATTAGGAAAATTTGTCAATGAAATACAGGAGAGATGGAAGAATACGTTTCAGTTGTTCTATTTTTCGATTATACCTCTGTTTCAAATGTTTTTATCTGCATTTGTATTTAGTTTCATTAGCCTTTCTAATTTAATATAATATTTTATTACATTAAATACTTGCACTCGGAGGGTGCATATATTAGCTAGTAATAATAATAAATGTTTAAAAATGTATAAAATATTCGATAAGGTCGTAAATTTTATCAAAAAAGGTTATGGAAAACTGGAAAGTACAATTAACAACAGGAGAATAATCCCCAAGAGAAGTAAAATCCAAAGAGTTATTTCCCAAGGAGACTCACTATTACCACTACTATTTGTTATAGCAATGATGCTACTCAATTATATACTTATAAAATGTACAGGGGGATAAAAATTAACAAAATCCCTAGAAATAAATAAACCACTTCATGTATATAGATATTATTACGTAAAACAAAGGGAAAATATAGGTAGAAATATAAATAGATTGATTGTGTATGTATTTAGCCTACTAATCCGCCACGGACAGGGTGCTACACAATGTCACTTTTTAAGCTGAGTACAGCTTTATTTCCTTCTCCTTGACTGGTTGCCTAACAAAGACTAAAGATCCAGATCCCAGTCTGCCCTATTTGCCCATAACTGGGTGGGGGAGTCGTATTGATGCTTATCCCGAGGGCATCAATGCGAATTGAAACGCAAACGGCCTCGTCCAGGATATGATAGGGCACCGATTCTATTTCTATTTCCAACGACGATAACCAATACGCTAAGAGCGGGTTCTAGATAGATAGTGCATGCGTGTGTGTGTGTGTGTGTTGTGTTTGTGTGTAAGAGACATAACATAAGAGAGAGAGAGATGAGAGAGGTAGAGAGAGGAGAGAAGAGAGAGAGAGAGAGAGAGAGAGAGAGAGAGAAGAGAGAGAGAGAGACGGATAAATAAGAGGAAGTAACACAGACGACGTTAAGACACGGAATAAGTAAGAGGGTGTGAGTGCGTGTGTGTGTAAGACACACACACACACACACACACACACACACAATTTATATATATATTATATATATACTAATATATAGAGAGGAGAGAGATAAGAGACGGAATAAGTAGAAGGTGAAGTGACACTCAACGGTATTATTGATCATAAGTAAGAGGGAGTATATGTGTCTGTGTGTAAGAGAACACACCCCACAACCACACA
>CM042142.1:52054879-52069879 GCA_023376005.1 Doryteuthis pealeii
AAAAAAAAGTAAGAGAGATGACATTCACAAGCGCTAATAATCTTGGGAAAGGCATGCATCCAACTAGTCACCGTATAGCTATGGATAAATAGTAGGGCAGACTGAGCTCTTCACCTTGGTTAAGCAACCACTCTAGGAGAAGGAAAACTTGGAATTCAAACCTGTTAAACTCCGCTTAAAAAATTGACCTTGTGTCACATCCTGCTCGTGCGGAGGGGTTGGTAAATATATATAGGATGTCCACAAAGTCCGTGTGCACTCTGAATTTTTAATTTTTATTAAAAGTGTACGTGGATTTTATGAACAACCTACTTATATGGTAATTTGAACTTTTTCAAGGTTAGCAAGCAAGTCTAGCAGATCCTTACAAAAGTCTAAGTTATTGATTCATATCCGAGGCCTTGTGCCAGACTTGGCAAACCTGATGCATATCATGATACATGGCGATGCAATAAACAGAGTAGTCAGTACCTTAGCAACGAGCCGAGTCCACACCCGACGACTCAGATAAAAATCGAGTGTCACTTGAGTGACAGCATTTTAATTCTATAAACTGAGATTAACGGACTCGAATGGCTGTGCGCAAGTGTCCACAAGAGGCGGTCTTAATAGCCACTTAAAAACGAGAACTAAAAACCTATAAACTGTTCTCTTTTCACAATGGCAACGAACGCCGTCTTTAAAACATTTTTCTTTCTGTAATTAGTCAGTGATTTACCGTATTATGTTGCGAATATGAATGTTTTTATAGTTTTATCGATAAAAATTTAATCTAGAGCGGATTTGGATTAAGAAACGTCCCCAAAATACACTTCCAACACTTACAGCGTCTAGAAGTATTAAGACAAAACTAGTCTCATGTATGTTTTACATAACTCCTCTGCACGAGTGGGAATGTGACACAAGGTCAATATTTGAAAATTATTAGTTTTCGATTGGACCGTGAAAAAAAGAAGTAAAAAAAATAAACGGAACAAAGAATATTAATATGAACGTTCAATGAACATGATTTCCTAACCTCTAGACATGAAATAACCCGAGGCGGGATGATTTGGTGTTAAATCAATCATCAATATATATATATATATATATATATATATATATATTATTATAATATATTTAAAAATTTGTTTTGGGATGAAACAAAGAAATCACAGTGCTCAAGCACAAATTTGTAGGAGCTTTATTTATTTGTTTGAATTTTTTAAATATAAAAGTTTTTCATAGCAACTACCTTCAGTTTCAGGTTATTTCACCATCGTCAGGTTGCTAATCTCCTGGTGTTTTATTTGAAGATATTTGTGTTGTTATTTTGTGTTGTGTAATAAACACCAGAAGATTTAGGCGGGCTGACGATGGTGAAATAACTGAAACCTAGGTAGGTGCCTATAAAACTTTATATTTAAAAAATTCACAAATAAATATATGTAATATAATATATATATATTATATATATATATATATGGTGTGTGTGTGTGTGTGTGTGTGTGTGTGTGTGGTGTGTGTGTTTTTTCATGAAAAAATACATCCTCTGAATATTTTCATAATTTCTATACACACACATCACACACACACACACACACATATATATAAATATATATATATATATATATGTATATGTGTGTGTGTGTGTGTGTGTGTGTGTGTGTGTGTGTGTGTGTTAAACAACCCCTCCTCATGAGTAGGATGCGACACAAGGTCAATACTTCAGCTGAGTTTCAACAGGTTTGAATTCAGAGTTTTCCATCTCGGTTGTCATACCAAGGTTAAAGAGCCCCAATATGACTTAGTATTTACCCAATACTGGAGGGAAAATAATTGGATTCATACCTTTCCAAAGGGTATTAGTGCTATGTTAAATGTAATTAGCCTCAGCCAGGATTTGAACACGTGCCACCAAGCCCATTTCTTACGACGATGACAATTACACAACGAGCACCTCTGATGTAGAGGTTTCGATTCTCACTTTTTGCCTCATTTATAAGGGGTAAAGACAGGGCTCATTGTTATCAGGACAATACAGTTGGAACAATCATGTAGGTGCTAGGGCTTGACGTGATCAGCCGATTGATCGGAAGAGGGCCTTTTCGACTAACCGTCTAGCCCAGTACGTGCCAATGTGGAATGTTACATGTCGTGGATTGCTCATCCACCAGGATTCCGTCCTTAAGCATATGGATCCACCCATGGCCAACAGGTGGCTGCATTGGGGGTACCTATTCTAGACAGCCACAGCCGACAGGGAGATGAAAACAGATTCATCATTATACTGTTATATCTGGTCTGTTTTTGCTCTAAGTACTGATTATTAATAAGTGTCTAGGTAAACAAAAAATAAGCCAGCCCGTGAGTCTATCAGTGCAGGCGAGGTATGCAACGTGTCCGACATGGAATAGGTCCATCACTATTTGTTGGAAAGGCCATTCCGGGGATGGGGTTATGATGATTGGTTCTCGTGGCTGACTTGGGGCAATGCTTATAGAGACTGAGCAATTTTGCTCTGAAGTTCGTATAGATGCATTTATACCAGGCCAATATTACAGAATCATTAGCACGAGCCCTCATGCCATCCACAACCTTGGTGAGCCGAGTGCAAAACGCGTAGCACTTTTCCCCTGAGAGATTTTGGTACTACGATCTTTCCATCCATTAATACTAGGCCTCTCTCAGTGCTGAGTCGTGCCAAACCTCCCAGAAGTCGCGGATGTCAGATTCAGTAAAAGAACATTTGGAAGGAAATCCCTGGTGATTGTTTTATCAGAGTTGTGTAACTCTGGTCGTTTCGGCCCGATGCGCGGATGTTGTCAGGTGACATGGCATTTTTTCTCATCATTGGAACTTGTTATTGCTTGAATGGTTGCCAATTCCATTGCAGCATCTATATTGTCCGAGAGGTGGAGATCTTTGGAAGGGTTGTGTTGGGCATAGACTCAGAAGAGTTTTCTACTGTGGCCACTGGGTTGCGAGAGATGGCATCAGCCTTTAGGCCACTTGCCTGGGCAATGTTGGATGGTGAAGAAATACCTGAGTGATTTCTCTTTAAGTTTAAAGAGGCCGTGGGTTGTGTATATTACTAAGGTCTCTGTCCCCAAATATTCCTGTTTAGTGGCTGATGATCTGTTACTACTATTACGTTTGGGCAACCCATAATGAATATGCGGCATTTTCTAGTGCCCATAGCGATTGCAGCTGCTTCGCCTTCAATGGGGCATATCAGCGCCTGCATCGGTGCAAAACCTGCTGCCTGCAAATACAATGCGCCATCCATCAGGGCGCACACTGGGGCCTTCTCTGTGGGGCATGCGCAGTGCCTCTGTAAATAGCAAGAAGCCCATACCTTCTTTGCTCCAGTCTGGAGCCAGGCACGTCACCTGTTGGTGTCAAAGTGGTAACACCTTTTTTCAATAAGTCACAATGATTTGCTTGGATTGGTGAAATGCTTTCTCAAGATTTTCATTCCAAGAAAAGTGTGTATTTGTTTTACAAGGTCTCGGAATGGTAGCATTATTGGGCTTAAAGAATATGCCCAACTACTTGGTTCACTAGCCCAAACCAGACTTGCATCGGTGATATTCTTTGGGATCGGGAAGCTGGAAATTGCATTCAGCAAAGTTTCAGAAGGGGTCACTCCTTGGTGTTTATTTGGAGGCCCCCAAACTGAACAGTATCCTGGCAAATTGGAATTTTTTCTTTGTTAATGACAATTCCATTTTTCTCACATAGTGACAAGTAATCGAGGGTATGGTAAGAATGCCTCCTCTATGTTTTTGTCAAAGAGTAAAGTGTCGTCGACCCACTTTTACTTTACGAGGAATGTCTCGGATTTTTGTCGTACCTACGTGTGTAGGCATCGCCGGAGGCTAAGTATCCTTGGGGCATCCTGAGATACATAAAAACGACCCCACTCTGTGATAAAGGTCGTAAGTGGTTGTGATTCATCATCATCTTGAGGTTCTCTCTTGTCAGCTTCTTCTCGCTTGCGAATGTTGTAGCATATCATTGGCTATAAAACTGATCCTTGATGTATGTACTTGGATAGGTCATGATCGCAGTTGGGGCATATGAAGTGCAGTCCTGTGCTCCTGACCGTAGCCGGATCAAATAATCCTGTATGGATTCGTCTTCATTCTGCAGAATGGTTGAGAATGATATTCTGTGTACCATAGGATTCGCTCTTTGTGACCAATGTCTCTACTATCTCAAACATCTTTGGCATCACAAACCTGCAACCTAATTTATGATCTTCCTAATGCCCACAAACCCATTTCTCACATCAAAAATGAATTAAGATTTAAAGTTGCATTTGCATTTATAGTTTACTGATTCTTTTCTTGTGTAAATGTAACAAACACTTGTAAATTAGTAATGTTTTGTAATTTAATATTATCTGGGGATTAATAGAAGTTATATTTGGTTAGAATATTGGAATTTATATAGTCCAATCACTAGCTACCTAGAGGTCATGTGAATCCCTTGAAAAACTGAAGGATCTCCTAAATTCTAGTTTATTTGCCTCTGGCAGTTCAATGTCTAACATAGAACCATAGAAGATCATTTTTGTGACAACCAGCCTAAAATAGCATGTCAAACAGTACATCCCACTTCCACTTAGCCACACTGCTTCCACAAAGGTACTAAGCCAACAACCTGGAACTGCTACTACCATTTGAGCCATACCAAGTGTGGACCACTTAACAGGATAAAACATTTCAAGTGCAAGATTACATTAACTGAAAATCATTTTAACATTTAACTGCACTACTTTTGTACTTATTTTGTATAGTAAATTTAGTGTTTAAACAAACAGTTATCAACCTTAATTGTCAGTGCATTTAACTACCCTTCAAAACTACAGTATTACTTTTAGAATTAAAAATTCACCACAACAAAGGGGTTCATCAAGTAAAATGTTTTAGAACCCCTTTTTTAAATGTAATTATCAAAATAATCCATTTTTTAGGTAATAATAGTAACGAGTTTTAATCATTTATATTTCTGACTCTAATTTCAAATGAAATTTATCTAATCATAATTCTACAAAACTGATGCCCAAACATACTTTGAAAGGAGAATCAATACATCTTTAAAATTACTGTTACCTGGATTTCTTTAAATATTATCCAAGATTCATTACTTGTCAAATTTCTAAATAATCATAACAAAAGAAAAAAAAATCAAGATTGAAATTAATTAGAAAAAATGGTGAAAACTGTGTTTAAAATATCTACTTTCAAACCTTCAAAAACTAAAATAATTTCAGAAAAATCATTTGATTATTTTATCTAATATTTGCATCTAATGTCTTTATGGCTATTTAAAAGTATTGAAAACTAGGTCAATATGAATTCCATGCAGAAAGTTTAGTTATAAATACACTGGCATTTCTAACAGAAAATATGGCCACACACATACACATATCATAAAAACAGAAATACTGTAAAAATTTTTTTTGTTTTACTTCTGAAATACTGACTTGTACAAAGTAAAATTCAAATGCAAGACTAAACAATTTAGTGAAAATTTTTATTCTTATTAAAATAAACTCAAAAATTTAACGTGAAAAAATATGTTAATTTATCAGGTATTTCCATATTATTTGTAACATGTCAATTTTTTTGGCATACCTACTTTAAGATTTCATGTAAAAATTTTGGAATGGATAAGGAAAAAAGAAATTAGTCATTGAAATTTAAAAAATCAATACTCTTCTGGTGACTTCAATTAATTGCTATGCAACACATAAAAAAAAAAGTTACCCGAAGTGAATTGAAACCCTTCAATTGCTTCTTAATGCTCAATTCAGAACTATTATTTGTGAAAGTGCTTGAGCACTTGACAAGAACTTCAAAGTCACAATAAAGTAAATAGTTCTGAATTTGAGCATTAAGAAGCCATTGAGGGTTTCAATTCCACTTCGGGTAACTTTTTTTTTAATGTGTTGCATAGCATAATTGAAGTCACACAGAAGAGTATTGATTTTTAAATTTCAATTGACTAATTTCTTTTTTCTCTTTATCCATTCAAAATTTTTACATGAATCTTAAGTAGGTATGCCAAAAATTGACATGTACAAAATAATATATGGAAATACCTGATAAATTAACATATTTTCCACAGTTAAATTTTTCTTGAGTTTATTTTAATAAGAATAAAAATTTCACTAATTGTTTAGTCTTGCATTTGAATTTTACTTTTGTACAAGTCGTATTTCAGAAGTAAAACAAAAAAAAATATTTTACAGTATTTCTGTTTTTATGATATGTGTATGTGTGTGGCCATTTTCTGTTAGAAATGCCAGTGTTATTTTAACTAAACTTTTCTGCATGGAATTCATATTGACCTAGTTTTCAATACTTTAAAATAGCCATAAAGACATTAGATGCAAAATTAGATAAAATAATCAAATGATTTTTCTGAAAATTATTTTGTTTTGCAAGTTTGAAAAGTAGATATTTAAACACAGTTTTCACCATTTTTTCTAATTAATTTCAATCTTGATTTTTTTTCTTTTGTTATGATTATTTTAAGAAATTTGAACAAGTAATGAATCTTGGATAATATTTAAAGAAATCCAGGTAACAGTAAAATTTTAAAAGATGTATTGATTCTCCTTTCAAAGTATGTTTGGGCATCAAGTTTTGTAGAATTTGATTAGCTTAAAATTTCAATTTGAAATTAGAGTCAGAAATATAAATGATTAAAACTCGTTACTATTAATACTAAAAAAATGGATTATTGATAAATTACATTTAAAAAAGGGGTCTAAAACATTTTACTTGATGAACCCCTTTGTTGTGGTGAATTTTAATTCAAAAGTAATACTGTAGTTTTGAAGGGTAGTTAAATGCACTGACAATTAAGGTTGATAACTGTTTGTTAAAACACTAAATTTACTATACAAAATAAGTACAAAGTAGTGCAGTTAAATGTTAAATGATTTTCAGTTAATGAATCTGTGCACTTGAAATGTTTTATCCTGTTAAGTGGTCCACACTTGGTATGCTCAAATGGTAGTAGCAGTTCCAGGTTGTTGGCTTAGTACCTTTGTGGAAGCAGTGTGGCTAAGTGGAAGTGGGATGTACTGTTTGACATGCTATTTTAGGCTGGTTGTCCACAAAAATGATCTTCTATGGTTCTATGTTAGACATTGAACTGCCAGAGGCAAATAAACTAGGAATTTAGGAGATCCTAGTTTTGTCAAGGGATTCACATGACCTCTAGGTAGCTAGTGATTGGACTATATAAATTCCAATATTCTAACCAAATATACTTCTATTAATCCCCAGATAAATTAAATTACAAAACATTACTAATTTCAAGTGTTGATACAATTTACACAAGAAAAGAACAGTAAACTATAAAATGCCAAAATGCAACTTTAAATCTTAATTCATTTTTGATGTGAGAAATGGGTTTGGTGGGCATTAGGAAGATCATAAATATAGGTTGCAGGTTGTGTATGCCAAAGATGTTGAGATAGTAGAGACATTTGGTCAACAAAAGAGCGATCCTATGGTACACAGAATATCATTCTCAACCATTCTGCAGAATGAAGACGAATCCATACAGGATTATTGATCCGGCTACGGCAGGGAGCACAGGACTGCACTTCATATGCCCAACTGCGATCATGACTATCCAGTACATACATCAAGGATCAGTTTATAGCCATGATATGCTACAACATTCCGCAAGCGAGAAAGCTGACAAGAGAGAACCTCAAGATGATGATGAATCACAACCACTTACGACCTTTATCACAGAGTGGGGTCGTTTTATGTACTCAGGATGCCCAAGGATACTTAGCCTCCGGCGATGCCTACACACGTAGGTACGACAAAATAATCCGAGACATTCCTCGTAAAGTAAAAGTGTCGACGAACACTTACTCTTTGACAAAAACATAGAGGAGGCATTCACCATACCTCGATTACTTGTCACTATGTGAGAAAATGGAATTGTCATTAACAAAAGAAAATTCCAATTTTGCCAGGATACTGTTCAGTTGGGGGCCTCCAAATAACACCATCAGGAGTGCCCCTTCTGAACTTTGCTGAATGCAAATTTCCAGCTTCCCGATCCCAAAGAATATCACCGATGCAAGGTCTTGGTTTGGGCTAGTGACTCAAGTAGCTTGGGCATATTCTTTAAACCCAATAATGCTACCATTCCGAGACCTTGTAAAACAAATACACACTTTTCTTGGAATGAAAATCTTGAGAAAGCATTTCACCAATCCAAGCAAAATGCATTGTGGACTTATTGAAAAAGGGTGTTACCACTTTTGACACCAACAGAGTGACGTGCCTGGCTCCAGACTGGAGCAAAGAGGTATGGGCTTCTTGCTATACAGAGGCACTGCGCATGCCCCACAGAGAAGGCCCCAGTGTGCTGCCCTGATGGGATGGCGCATTGTATTTGCAGGCAGCAGGTTTTGCCACCGATGCAGAGCGCTGATATGCCCCCATTGAAGGCGAAGCAGCTGCAATCGCATGGGCACTAGCAAAAATGCCGCATATTCATTATGGGTTGCCCAAACGTAATAGTAGTAACAGATCATCAGCCACTCAGGAATATGGGGACAGAGACCTTAGTAATATACACAACCCACGCCTCTTTAAACTTAAAGAGAATCAGCTCAGGTATTTTTCACCATCCAACATTGCCCAGGCAAGTGGCATAAAGGTGCTGATGCCATCTCTCGCAACCCAGTGGCCACAGTAGAAACTCTCTAGTCTATGCCCAACAAAACCCTCTTCCAAGATCTCCACCTCTCGACAATATAGATGCTGCAATGGAATTTGGCAACCATTCAAGCAATAACAAGTTCCAAATGATTGAGAAAGAATGCCATGTCACCTGACAACATCCGCGCATCGGGCCCGAAACGACCAGAGTTACACAACTCTGATAAAAACAATCACCAGGGATTTTCCTTCCAATGTTCTTTTACTGAATCTGACATCCGCGACTTCTGGAGGTTTGGCACGACTCAGCACTGAGAGAGGCCTAGTATTAATGGATGGAAAGATCGTAGTACCAAAATCTCTCAGGAAAAGTGCTACGCTGTTTGCACTCGCTCACCAAGGTGTGGATGGCATGAGGGTCTCGTGCCAATGATTCTGTATATTGGCCGGTATAAATGCATCTATACGAAACTTCAGAGCCAAATTGCTCAGTCTCTATAAGCCATTGCCCCAAGTCAGCCACGAGAACCAATCATCATAACCCCATCCCCGGAATGGCCTTTCCAACAAATAGTGATGGACCTATTCCATGTCGGACACGTTGCATACCTCGCCCTGCACTGATAGACTCACGGGCTGGCTTATTTTGTACCATAGACACTTATTAAATAATAGTTAACTTAGAGCAAAAACAGACCAGATATAACAGTATAATGATGAATTGTTTCATCTCCCTGTCGGCTGTGGCTGTAGAATAGGTACCCCCCAATGCAGCCACCTGTTGCCATGGGTGGCAATCCATTATGCTTAAGGACGGAATCCTGGTGGCTGAGCAATCCACGACATGTAACATTCCACATTGGCACTTACTTAGGTTAGACGGTTGGTCGAAAAGGCCCTCTTCCGATCAATCGGCTGATGACGTCAAGCCCTAGCACCTACATGATTGTTCCAACTGTATTGTCCTGATAACAATGAGCTCTGTCTTTACCCCTTATAAACGAGGCAAAAAGTGAGAATCGAAACCTCTACATCAGAGGTGCTCGTTGTGTAATTGTCATCGTCGTAAGAAATGGGCTTGGTGGCACGTGTTCAAATCCTGGCTGAGGCTAATTACATTTTTACATAGCACTAATACCCTTTGGAAAGGTATGAATCCAATTATTTTCCCTCCAGCATTGGGTAAATACTCAGTCATATTGGGCTCTTTAACCTTGGTATGACAACCGAGATGGAAAACTCTGAATTCAAACCAGTTGAAACTCAGCTGAAGCATTGACATTGTGTCGCATCCTACTCATGAGGAGGGGTTGTTTAACACACACACACACATATATATATATATATATATATATATATATATATATATATATATGTATGTGTGTTTGTGTGTGTGTGATGTGTGTGTATAGAATATGAAAAATATTCAGAGGATGTATTTTTCATGAATAAACACACACACACACACACACACACACACACACACACACACACACACACACATATATATATATATATATATATTTATTTGCTGAATTTTTTAAATATAAAAGTTTTTCATAAGCACCTACCCAGGTTTCAGGTTATTTCACCATCGTCAGCCCGCTAAATCTCCTGGTGTTTATTACACAACACAAAATAACAACACAAAATATCTTCAAATAAACACCAGGAGATTTAGCAGCCTGACGATGGTGAAATAACCTGAAACCTGGGTAGTTGCTTATGAAAAACTTTTATATTTAAAAAATTCAACAAATAAATAAAGCTCCTACAAATTTGTGCTTGAGCACTGTGATTTCTTTGTTTCATCCCAAAACAAATTTTTAAATATATATATATATATATATATATATATATATATATATTATTGATTGATTGATTTTAACACCAAATCATCCCGCCTCGGGTTATTTCATGTCTAGAGGTTAGGAAATCATGTTCATTGAACGTTCATATTAATATTCTTTGTTCCGTTTATTTTTTTAACTTCTTTTTTTTTGCACGGTCCAATCGAAAACTAATAATTTTCAAATATTGACCTTGTGTCACATCCCACTCGCGCAGAGGAGTTATGTAAATACATACATGAGACTAGTTTTTTTTCTAAATACTTCTAGACGCTGTAAGTGTTGGAAGTGTATTTTTGGGACGTTTCTTAATCCAAATCCGCTCTAGATTAAATTTTTATCGATAAACTATAAAAACATTCATATCGCAACATAAACTACGGTAAATCACTGACTAATTACAGAAAGAAAAATGTTTAAAGACGGCGTTCGTTGCCATTGTGAAAAGAAACAGTTTATAGGTTTTTAGTTCTCGTTTTTAAGTGGCTATTAAGACCGCCTCTTGTGGACACTTGCGCACAGCCATTCGAGTCCGTTAATCTCAGTTTTATAGAATTAAATGCTGTCACTCAAGTGACACTCGATTTTTATCTGAGTCGTCGGGTGTGGACTCGGCTCGTTGCTAAGGTACTGACTACTCTGTTTTTGCATCGCCATGTATCATGATATGCATAAGGTTTGCCAAGTCTGGCACAAGGCCTCGGATATGAATCAATAACTTAGACTTTGTAAGGATCTGCTAGACTTGCTTGCTAACCTTGAAAAAGTTCAAATTACCATATAAATAGGTTGTTCATAAAAATCCACATGCACGTTAAAAAAAATTAAAAATTCAGAATGCACACGGACTTTGTGGACATCCTATATATATTTACCAACCCCTCCGCACGAGCAGGATGTGACACAAGGTCAATTTTTTAAGCGGAGTTTAACAGGTTTGAATTCCAAGTTTTCCTTCTCCTAGAGTGGTTGCCTAACTAAGGTTGAAGAGCTCAGTCTGCCCTACTATTTATCCATAGCTATACGGTGACTAGTTGGATGCATGCCTTTCCCAAGGTTATTAGCGCTATGTGAAATGCAAACAGCCTCGTCCAGGATTTGAATATATCTCGTTGTGCCCATTTCTTTCGAAGGTACCCATTACACCAGGCGCCTCCACAATTACAATATTGTCCACAAATGAGTACAAACCCAACATCTTGTTTAAAATAAACAAATAAAAAGTTTGGCTTTCGTTATATCCCAGTGGTTCCAAAACTTTTTCAGGCTAGTGCCTCTAACTTTTCAGTGGATTCCTAGCGCACTCCACTTTATACACACATGCGAACATACTATGAAAACGGAAAAAATGGAAATTTTCAAAGGTGAAAACGAAAACAAGACTCCCCCCACCCAAAAAAAAACAAAAACATAAAACACCCCAAAAATACCCCCCCTAAAAAAAACCAACAAACAAGCAAACAAACAAACGAAATTTACCGAAAGTGGAAACAGAGGCAAGGTAAATTTTAAACGGGAATATTAGGGTCCCAACAAGATTGAAATTAACATGCAATGTTTACAAATCAGAGTTGAGTTTGACCCTGCCGACTGCTCTCTAGCCTGGCTGGTTATTTACCTTGTACCCCATGTGTACGGATTAGGCCCAAGGCCCTATTAATGTGGAACCGCCCACGAAATGTTCAGACTTTTGACTCTGATTTAGGACTACGTAACTAAACTATGCATTCGTTTATAATTGTGTCAGTTATATACTGTATAAACCGCATACGTGTTCCATTAAAGTAGGCAAAGAGTTAAAGTAACATTCAGTTACAAATTGGATTATTCGCTAATTTAGAGCATTATAAATGTAAAAAAAAAATCCTTGTAGTGTGCCGTTTTTGCTAGATTACGCTATATATATATATATATATATATATATATATTAACTAAAAATATCCTTTTAAAAAAGAAATTAACTGTTATTCATGGAATTAGGTATGACCAAAGTTTAATCCCTCCACGATGAATTAAAATCAAACAAAATGAATGAAGACTATTTTTTAGTTATTAGTAACAATTTAGAATTCTAAATTTTGAATAAATAAATTTAAAAATATTGAAATTTATCAGACGCTCATGGAATGGCTAAATAACACAATCACAGCCCATAGATGTTATATGAAATCCCCTATGTAACTGACGTATTCACCTGATTTTCCCTCTTTTTGCTTTTGGCTACTAATGAGACACGAGACAGTGGAAGATAACTATTATAACTACAGCCCAGACGGCGTCTCAAAACAGTATATCCCAGGTCCACCTTGGCCACGCTGCTACCACGACAAGCTAAGAGCCAACGTTCCAGAAAGTAACTGCTACTACGATTTGAACAAAGCACAGCACCTCTGCAGAGGGGTAAAACCCCCTACTGGGTTCATACTATTGGCCGTGGGTGGCGATCTGTGATGCTTAAAGATGGAACCCTGGTAGCTGAGAAGTCCATAATATGCAACACTCCCCTTTTGGAGAGGCTCCCTACGATCAATCGGCTGAACACATCAAATCCTAGCACCCCTATGATTGCCCCAAGCCTATTGTCATCATGACGAGCCCAAACCTTTTGATTATATATGTGCTAGATGCTGGTGGGTGAGGGTCTTAATGTTCTGGGTATGCCGTTAAACTCTATATGATGGTAAAGTCCAATTCTGGAGCTATGGGGAATGTTGAATACCCCTTCATCACTATTACTATCTGGTCCTCTGTGACTCGGAGTGGTAGTACCTTATATATATTTACCCCCCTCCCCGCACGAACAGGATGTGACACAAGTCAATTTCTTAGGCGGAGTTTTCCTTCTCCTAGACCGGTTGCCTAACCAAAATTAAAGAGCCCAGTCTGCCCTACTATTTATCCATAGCTGGAGGGAGAGTAGGATTCATACCTTTCCCAAGGGTATTAGCGCTAAGTGAAATGCAATTACCACATCCAGGATTTGAAATCGGGGCGACGAGTCCATTTCCCATGACTTTAACCATTACACCACGCGCTACAGTATAGTATAGAACATTATAGTATTCACAAAATCACAAACAGACATTTCGATTTAAAAAATTTCATAATTCCATTTGACAAGAACGTTTCAGTATTGTCCTCGACGCTTTTTGCAAATTATTACAGAAGACAAGATTTTTCCATCAAGAGAATTTAGTAAGAGCTATAATCTATATCAATAATCGGGAGGTGTTTGTCTGGCCTCTATAGACAACCAAAGAGTTTGCTGAATAGGTGCCAAATATCTACAAATAATTTTTATAGTAAAATCACTTTTGATGTATTTTCAATTATAGCACGCACTTACTGTGGTATTACCTTATAGGGTCTCATCTATGGGTTGAATGGAAATGAATTTTAAAATGTGGCATAAAATAACCCAGCAAGTAATACTATAAATTATTTTACATCAGCGGTTGTAAGAACGATATATAAACCTAACTAGGAATGCTTAATTAAATGTGAGTAATTCATTTAGTAAACCATATGATTTGTATTTTTGTTGTTGTTTATCTATAATCTATAATGGTCGGTTTATCCCAGTCGGTAGAGCATCTGCCTAGGAACCAGACGGCTTCGAGTTCGATTCTGGTCTCCATCAACTCAGAGAATGAATTGTACAACCTAGGTAATCTGATCTGTGCGGTAAAGTGGATAGGTGTGACGCTCCTCCTCAGCACAAAAAATATCCCTCAAGCGAAAAGGGGATAGACTCCCTCGCTGTCTGGTTGATACCGACAATAGGGCACTCCACCGACGTTACTTTTTTTTTTACTTTACTTATCTAGTTACTTATTTTGTTGAGGGTGCACTTTTTAAGGTTTTGAAAAATAAATTCTGTGAGATTGGTCACGTCTTGCAGCAATACCTCTTTCCGTTGATTATTGTTTATTATTAGAGACCCCCTCTCGATCAAAGCTACTCTTTCCTCCCATGAGGAAGAAAACGTTGTTTGTATTAGAACATGTTCATTAATCCAATAAGTATGCACTCCGAATTTGGTAAATCGACACCAAACAGTTTAGTCATCTATAGAAGATTGATAAACAAAACACTTACCAATTATTTAATATACGTATTTTCTTTCTCAGTCTTAATCTTTCTTCTTTCTTTCTTTCTTTCTTTCTTTCTTTCTTTCTCCCCCATTTCTCTCACTCGTATACTTTCTCTCTTTCTTTCTCTTTCTTCTTTTGCTTTCCTCTTCCTTCCTTTCCTTTCTTTTTTTCTCTCTTATTCTTTCTTTTCTTTCTTTCTTTCTTCTTTCTTTCTTTCTTTCTTTCTTTCTCTATACTTTCATTTGTTTGTTCTTTCTTTTTCTTTTTTAACTTTCCTCTTCTTTCTTTCTTTCTTTCTTTTTTCCTCTTTGTTTTTGTTGTTGTTTCTTTTATTTTCCACTTCTTTCATCCTTTCATTCCTTTTATTTT
>CM042142.1:52074879-52122441 GCA_023376005.1 Doryteuthis pealeii
GGTCAGTAATGAAAGTCCTGCTGACAGTCTTCTGGGACATGAATGGACTATTGGTTTCCTTGAAAAAGGTGCAAAATGTAAACAATGCTTCTTATAGCCAATTCATTAGGCAATTCACCTAATATAATTATCGCACTGTTAATCAATTTTTGTGTAAGATATGTGTATGCAAACTCCTCCGCCAACAGGATGTGACACAAGGTCAATTTATTTAGCGGAGTTTAAACAGGTTTGATTTCAGAGTTTTCATTCTCCAAGACTGGTTGCCGAAGCAAGGTTAAAGAGTCCAGTCAACCCTACTATTTACCCATAGATGGAGGGAGAATAGTTAGATTCATACATTACTCGAGGTTATTAGTTCTATGAGAAATGCATATAGCCTTTTCCAGGATTTGAACTCGTGTCACCGTGTCCATTTCCTACAGCGGTAACCATTACACCACGAACACCTTCTTTTGTCTAATGTAAAGACTTTCGCACTTTTCATAGAATTTCTAGACGAAATCTATGAAAGTTGATTATTTATAAATAAAATAATTTCTTCCCTCATATAATTTATATATATATATATATAATAATTATATATATATATATATATATATATATATATATATATATATTATATAATAATTTTTTCCCTTTAAAATAAAATAATTATTCCCTTAAACAAGAATTATGACACATTACGATAAATAAACACGAATTACGACAAATTTCAAGAAACAAGAATTAAGACAAAAAAGAGAAGCCCCCCCCCCTAAAATACATTTAACGCCCTAAGTTGGTTGTTTTCTTTCAAGTATCACCGCCGTGACGTCGTAGCTGGGGTCGTTATTTTAAAATTCACCGGATAGCAATTTCTGAGGCAGGAAACAGGGACGCACTTCCTTATAAATTACCCCTTTTTCATTTAGCATTTCTTCTGTCACGCATGTTCAGCGAAATTATTTGAGAATTCATTTTCTTTGTTCTTTCTACATACTTATAGAATTCTTAGAATTTGTGTTTGTAATATTTATATCTGCTCGCATACGCCGATCACAGTGTGTGCTTATCCCTATTAATTTTTATTATTATTTAATTTCAGTTTTCACAGCTGCAATACGTGTTTGACAGTAAATAACATTAGCCTTCAGCATTGTACATAAGGGTAGGTCGATTTTTCACTTAAAAAAAAATTAAATTGTCCAGGAGCGCGAAAGTTGTGTGTTAGGCCAAATGAGACTTTAACAGGTACTACCACTACCACAAGGACTTTTTGTGAATTTTATCGGACGATCTTTGATGCTATTTCCTCAAACAATTGTACAAATAAAATATCTAATTTTTGGTATCAGTATTTAATATATTAACACACAAATTTCGCGCCCCTGAACAATTTGATATTTTAAAAAAGTGAATAATCTAACTACCCTATTGTACATGCCTCTAAACCGGAAACGAGAAAAGGTCTCCGTAAGTTTCCCCCGACAGCAGTCATCAAGTAGCCATGGACCATTCCATTTACTCCCAGAAAATGTATGATAGTTAAGGCTAAAACTCTTACTTAGCACCCTCAATCAATTCCGCTGAAAAATGTCCAAATTTTAAGCAAAACTAGACGCATATTCGCCATAAACTCGATACACATTCTCACTTAACGGTGTCTCACGGGAGAGTGTCTGTTCACAGATGGACAGTACGGTCCTGTTTGCTTTGTTCCAAAATTATATCAAGGCCTTGCAACCAATTCTCACTATATCCAAAATGGTCAGATAGTTTCTGGACAAACTTCGTATATAGTTTTTGTTTTTTGTTTTTCGTAATTTCTCTTTTTAGTTTTTTTCTCCGTGTCACCCACGTCTTTTCATTCTCTTCCCGCCTCTGTATCTCCCCCGCCATTATTTTACAGCTTTTGACGGGTTTGGCTCCTTTTTTTTCCCCGCTTTTTTTTTGTCTCTTCTCGGCGGGAGCGAGTTTAAGACAAAATCTATTAAAATGATGAATTGTGATTGAGGCGAAAGCTGTGGTGATTTACACAGACACGCACGCACACACACACATGCACACAGACAGACGGACAGACAGACAGACTTATACGCTCACTAGCGCGCATACACATATACAAATACATACACACACACACAACGTTATACACGCACACTCGTACACATACACATACACAGATAGACACATGGACGCGCAGACTTCCACGTACACACACACACACACAGCCACATGTACACACTCGTACACACGCACAGATACAGACACGCAAACATACACACTACTGACGTACGCACACACTCGTACACATACACAGACAGACAGTCAGACAGACAGACATGTACACAAACACTTGCACGTACGCATACACACAGGTGCAGACACATGTATATACACACATAGACATGTACATACAGACAATCAGACAGACCGACAGACACACACACGATATACACGCACACTCGTACACATTCACAGACAGAGACATGGACACGCAAATAGCATGTACACACACACACACACACACACACACACACACACACACACACACAGCCATATGTACACGTAGAGACACACGTACAGACACAGACACAGACACGCAAACACACACACATACTGACGTACGCATACACTCATACACACAGATAGACACATGTACACACACACACGCAGACACATGTATATACACACCTATACACACATGTACACACAGAGAGCCAGACAGACCGACACAGACACAGATATAGACACCACACACACACATATATATATATATATATATATATATATATATATATACACGCACACACGCACACACACACACATATATATATATATATTATAATATATTATATATATATATATAATGTACGTGTTTTTGCTTTCACAGTAAGGCCATAATCACGAGTATTTATCGTGCTAGAATGTAGTTAAGTTTTCTTTGATGCTTTATTTAAGAACCTGCCCACGTGATTAATAAAACGACCCTCGTCAGAGACAGGTAATCTCTAACATTTCCTTGGGGGTGAAATAAATCCTGCGTTTGCCCGTTTATTCTCGTGTAAGCAATTCGGCAAATAATGAAAAAAGAAAATAGAGGCCATTGTAGATTACTCGACAAAACTTTACTGACCATTTATTACTCCGCCCTGTCGGTGGGGGAGAAGAATCTGCAGAGGGGGTACCCCCCCCCAATGGGTGCACCTGTTGGCCGTGGGTTGTAGCCCGTGATGTTTAATGACAGAATCCTAGGGCATAAGCAGTCCATTACATGCAACAATCCACTTTGGTCCTTACTCAGGCTAGACGGTCGGTCGGAGAGGCCCCCTCCTGCTGGTCATAGCACTTATATGATGGACTCGCCAATCTGGACGAGGCTGTTGACATTTCCCATTGCGCTAATATTCTTGGGAAAGGTATGAATCTAAATACTGTTCCTCCAGCTGTGGGTAAATAGTAGGACAGTATGGACTCTTTAATCTTGGCTAGGTAACCAGTCTAGGAGAAGGAAAACTCTGAATTCAAACTCTGCAAAAGAAATTGACATGGTGTCTCATCCTGCTTGTGCAGAAGGGTTGGTAAATATACATATGATTGTCCCGACCCTACTACCTCTATGGTAACCCCAACACCTTTTTTTTATCATATATGTGCTAGAAGGCTCTGGTCGAGGGTCTTAGCGTCCGGGTTCTGAGGTTAAATTGCATCTAATGGTGAAGTTACAATTTTGGAGCTTTGGGGAATGTGGAGTGCCTCTTCATCACCATTACTCATAGGCCCACTCTGACCCGAAGTGGTAGTACCTGTTAGGGACCCATCTATAGCTTGAAAAGAAAAAAATGTGTTTTAAAAAATGTGTTGAAAAAGTGAGTAAAAAATCGAATAATATTCAGCATGAATAGAACAAAACGTCTTCGGCAGAAAATAACTCAACACGAGTTGCCATGCCGTAAAATCCTACAAACCAAACCAATCAATTATATTTGGTTGTTATGTCTCCTTGGGCATCTCCCCTTTTTACTATTTCTCACATCAAAAGAAAAAAAAAGAGAATCTTTTCAGAGAACAAATACAATATTAATATAATATCTATATACAGATCAGATTCTGTTAAGTAATTCATCCGGTAGTTCCCCAAAAATACCCTCTTAAATTATTCTTCTTGTCATTACTTTTGAAATCATCTAATGTAATCTTCATTTTTTAAAGCTCAACGTATCTCGGGCAGGTCTAGTTTGAATTAGAGTTTTCGGACTATATGACCTTTAGGCACCCCTTTTGATCTCGATTAAGAAAGGACATTTTTTTCATTTACACCGTCAATATCCGTTGTTTTAACAGACGATTTTTAGATTTAAAATTTATAAAACTAACCCCAACTCCTAACCTAACCCTAACTCCTAACCCTAACCCCTAACAAACAACCGGATATTGACGGTGTAAATGAAAAACATGTTCTTTCTTAATCGCGATCAAAAAGGGGTGCCTGCAGGTAATATGGTCCGAGTTTTATTTTTCCTAGAGCCGTCATCATATCAAGGTTAAAGAGCCCAATAATATATATATTTTCAATTATGCGGCCCACCGTGAAAAAAAAAAAATTGGTGATCTCTGATCTAGAGGATTTTCGTGTTCCAGTGGATCAGAGAGGGAAAACGAAATAAAGCGAAAAGATAAATAGATACTTAGACATTGCGAGAGAAATATAAAAGCTGTGGAACATTAGGGTGACGGCGATACCAATTTTGTTTGGAACAGATCCCAAACGCCTGGAAAAAAATTGTGCAAGTGATTAAAATATGACCATACTACCAAATATTATATGCACAAACCTGAATCTGATCTAGAAAATAAAAAAAAGTCGTCGGGGTGGCCTAAAGTTGGTATCACCAATCAGCGAGGGAGTCTATCCCCTGTTCACTAGCGCTAGACCAAGGAGATTGTTTTTTTTGCGTCTGAGGTGGAGCACTACACCTACCATCAGCTCCTTACTTTACCGCACAGATCTTTGTGCTACTCATACCCTGAGTTGGCGAGGGCCGGTATCGAACTAGGAACCTTGTGGCACCCCTTTTGATCTCGATTAAGAAAGGACATGTTTTTCATTTACACCGTCAATATCCGGTTGTTTTAACAGACGATTTTTAGATTTAAAAATTTATAAAACTAACCTCTAAAGCGAGAGAAATATACAAGCTGTGGAACATGAGGGTGACGGCGATACCAATTCTATTTGGTGTCTTTGGAACAGTCCCCAAACGCCTGGAAAAAAGAGTAACCATATGTGTGTTGATTGCTGGTTGGTTGGGTGTGGATGGATTTTACGGCATATCAACCCTTGTTGGGTTATTTTGTGCCGAACACATTTTGTTTTATTCATTCTTGATAGGTATTCAATTTTTTTCAAAATCATTTTAAAAAACCCACATTTTTAATACTCATCTTTTGATATATTTAAAGCATATATAACAGGTACTACCACTTCGAGTCTGGGTGGACCTGGGAGTAATGGTGAAAACGGGTAATTCACATTCCTCAGAGCTCTAGAATTGGAACTTCATCACTAGATGCAATTTAACGTCATACCTAGGATACTAAGACCCGTAGCCACTGCCTTCTAGCACATATATGATAAAAAGGTTTGGGGTTGCCATAAGGGCAATAAGGTTGGGATATACATATAGGTTCTTGAGCTTGACGTTACTAGCCGATTGATCGGGGGGGGCACTTCAAGGGCCAACGTGGAATGTCGCATGTCATGGACTGCTCAGCCACGAGAGTTCCGTCCTTAAGCATCACGGGTCACCACCGGTAGCCAAAAGGTAGCCCTATTGGTGAAGATTTTACCTCTCTGCAGAGGGACAGTCTGTGTATTAGTTTTTTTTTAATTATTAAACTTTCAGTTCTCTAAACTAAAAAACATTATGTTTTGAAAATAGAAAAATCGCAATGAAAGTAAATGTAGATAAGCTTTTTTTTCTCTATCAAGAAGAGATTTGCGCATGCGTAAAGCTGACGTAGTTCTCCGTACCGAATCGGGTAAGCGTACAGCCGTACCAAAAATAGTACAACCCTAATGTTTGTGTTTATTCTCAATAAAATCCAACTTATTTGGACAGTTTTGGAAAACTTTAAATTGCCAAAATAATATTATCTTGTGATTTTTTTCAACAATCTAACCCAACGTGTCACGTTTTTTTCTAGTATATATATATGTATGGTGTGTCATACAAGTATCGAAATTGAAGCTGTATTTACCAAGAAAAAATGAAGAATGAATGGAACATTATTTTTTTTCAGAATACGAGGTGTGCCATAAAAGTGCCGAGTTTGAAGATGCATTTATCAAGATAAAAATGAACAATGAATGGAATTTAATTTTTTCAGAATACAAGGTGGGTCAAAAGTACACAAAATCTCGATATTTTTGACACACCTTGTATATATATATGTGTGTGTGTGTGTGTGTGTGTGTGTGTGTATGTATGTGTGTGTATGTGTGTGTGTGTGTTGGGCATAAAAGACTTCATCACGTTTTCATGAATAAAAATAATTGCATTCATCATCATCATCATCATCATCATCATCCTTATCATCATATGACGCTGACAGCACGGATATATCTACGGCAATCTATCGCCAACCGTCCCTATTGGTCATCGCCCCGGGAGGTCCTCTATGCAGTATTCAGAATCCGCAGGTAGCTGATCTATGTAAGTCCTTGCTGGACGGCCTACACTGGCGTGTCCATGTGCAGGTTTCCACTGGAGAACATCACTTATGATTTCGTTCTTGATTCTCCAGCAGTGCCCAGCATGTCTTTCCCGTCTTACGCGGATGGTTTGTGTGATAGGAGATAATTGTCCGTAAATCTGCTTTTGTGTGTGGTGTTGTTTCCATGATTTGTTTAAGACAGCAAGCAGCATTTTTGTGCAACTCTCATCTATCGTATTCTCTAGGCATTTTGTTGAGGTCCAATTGGTGCAGCCATACAGTAGCACTAATACAACTACGGCTTGGAAAAATTGCCGTTTTAATCTGTCAGTGAAATCAGACTTCTATATGATTGATAGTCTGTTTATAGCAGTCTATAGCTTTCCTATGCGTGCATTAACACCGTTTTCTGTGGATGAGATATTACTACCCAGACACGTGAACTGATTTTAGGGGCTTACCATCAAGTATGGAGGTGGCCCCATATTTTAAAACACATGAACTCAGTTTTGCGTATTTCACCTGGGGATTTTAGAATATTTCATTGCTGAGTTGGTTGGTAGGTTAGATTTTACGACATGTTAACCATTGTCGGGTTATTTTATGCCGAAGACGTTTTTGTTTTCATTTTTGATGGATACTAATTTTTTTTAACTCATTTATTTTTAAAGACATTTTTAGAACTAATGTTATTCTATTTAACCCATAGATGAGACAATAACAGATATTATCACTCCGGGTCAGAGTCGACATGGGAGTAATGGTGATGAAAGGTGACTCCACATTATCAGAACTCCAGTACTGTAACTTCACCATCAGATCATTAAAGGTCATTAAAACCCTCACCCACCCCTTTCTCAGGTCATTAAAACCCTCACCCACCCCTTTCTAGCTCATATATAATAAAAAAGTTGGGGCGTGTGTTTGAGTATTTTGGATATAAGGTGTGCTCCAATTCCCACCCTGAATTTATAGACTAGGCGATGTCACGTGGTCTATTCCCTAGCCAATCACTGGCCATACTGCGTGGCTGATACATTACTTAAACACTGATACTTGCCACAGTTCACTTGCAATCATTGAGGAGGAACTTACGACAGTTGACAAAGGAACTGAGGACTCTTTACCAGAAGAACCAAAGGATTCATTATCGGAGGACTCTACCAAAAATCCAATTCCACTGCACACGTGCTCTTGCTTGAAGGCCAAAGGATGGCCCATAAAAACTTAACAGCGTGTAATAATGGCATTAGGATTGGGACAATCCTATAGATGCTAGGGCTTGACGTGACAGCTGATTGATTGCAGGGGGTGTCTCCGACCGCCCGTCTTGCCTAAGTAAGGATGTACAAAGTACAGTGTTGCATGTCATGAACTGTTGAGGGTCACTGCTGAGAAGATTTGGCTAATAAACAAATATAGATTAATAAGATCCTTAGATAAAATGTAAATAGAATCATTCAGGGTGGAAAAAAAGGTGGGTCAAAAGTTTTGTTTAAAAAAGAAGCCCGACGCACTAAAAAACATAAACAAATCAATGCTTCGAATGTTCCGAATATTATTTGAGGTTTCGTATATAAAAAAAAAACAAACCGTATTTGATAACCTGTCACAACATGTTTTCCTGTCGGTGCAGGTCCTGACATCGTGACAAGACAGCCATACCCATGCCCGATAATTGCAATGGCTACATAGAGCCCTCCTCCCCTTGGACATATATGCAGGTGTTCATTTAAATCTCCTCTTTTTAGAAAGGCGGCCATTTTGGATATGCATGTCAACCTAAACTGGGCGTCTTCTTACTAAAGAAAACAACCACTCAACGACCTCAAACATTTATATCACGTGATATCACGATTATATAAAAAAAGTAAAGTCGTCGGGGTGGCCTAAAGTCGGTATCAGTCGAGGGAGTCTATCTCCTTTTCAATAGTGCAAGACCAAGGAGATTGTTTTGGCATCTGAGGTGGAGCGCTCACCTACCATCAGCTCCTTACTTTACCGCACAGATCCATGTGCTACTCATACGCTGAGTTGGCGAGGACCGGTATCGAATTAGGAACATTGTGTTTCTAGCCGAACGCTCTACCGACTGAGCTAATGGAGATTGTGTGTTTATCTGTCTGTAACCGAAACTTTATCCCTACTCAAGTCACAATTCCCTTAGTTATTTACGTCGTATTCTCCCTGTTTTTATTCTTAGTTAGACCTCAGTTATTAATAAAATTGTTTTACATTATTTATACTCATGACTATATCTACATACTAATAAGATGCAATTGTATTTATATATACAACAAAATAGCAGTTCACAGTGTGAACGGGAAGACTAATTTGCGTATTGATATTAGGAATTTGATTTTTATAAATATTATTGATTTCTAATTATTTGGTTTTATCTTAATGAATATGAGCAAATATGTCGCCGATAAATCTTAAAAGAAATGTATTCACAAGAAGAAAATACTGTAATTTAATTCTTTACTTCCTATTTTAACTAAATAGTTAAATTATAAAAATTTATCAATTAAAGACGAGAATGATGGAAAATAAGTTTCAGTTGTTCTATTTTTCGATTATGCTCCCCCTCTGTTTCAAATCTTCTTATCTGTATTCTTATTTATTTCATTAGCCTTTCTAATTTAATATAATATTTTATGACATTAAAACTTAAATACTTGCACCCTAAGAGTGCATATATTTGCTGATAATAATAAAGAAGGAAAAAAATATACTAACAAAAAACCACAAAACACAAACAAAGCAAAACAAAATAAAACAAATACGATATCGCTTAAAAACTTTCTGTAAATTCAGATAAACTTTGAACGCAATAAATCAATACATGCAGTATCTCCCATAAATAAATATGAGGGTACGAGGGTAATGCCTTTGGGAAAAGTATGAATTTATCTGTTCTCCTCGAAGCTATGGGTAAATACTAGGACAGACTGGACTCTTTTACCTTGGTAAGATAACACGAGAAGGAAAACGCCCAATTCAAAGAATTTGTATTTCATTAAAAAAAATGATCTTGAGTCGCATACTACTCGTGACGCAGCGGATGTGTAAATTTTCTATCCAAAATTCTTAACTCTTTACTTATCAAATTTCTACTGCTTGATTATAATGAACTACCCATCAGTTTTTGTAATTTGAGGGTGGCGGGGGAGACGCCGTGAAAGGCTTAACTTAAATTTTCCCCACGGTTGTACCAAAACTTTCTTGAGTTTTTTTTTACCTGTATGATAGAATATTTCAAAGTTCATTATCTATTCACTCCAGAACTCATTCTTTTCAGATAAAGTCCTATTATCAGTGTAATCTGTGACACGTGCGAGAGCTGCTACAAGCAGTTTACGGTAGGATCGCACCGTGGTAGGCAAAGAGTTAAATGTTAAGTGAGATTGGATAAATACATACTATAGTCTCGTCCTGTCAGCTGGGGCTGTAGAATATAGAAGACTGCATCTCTGCAGAGGGGTAAATGGAGCAACCTGTTGGCCATGGGTGGCGATCCGCGATGCTTAAGGACGGAATCCTGGTGGCTGAAATGCAACATATTACCCTTATGGCAAAACCACAGCACCTCTATGATTGTCTCGACTCTAATGCTCTTATGGCAAACCCCAACTCTTTTTATCATATATGTGCTTGAAGGCGGTGGCTGAGGGTTTTACTGGCCTAGGTATGACGTTAAACTGTATCTAATGGCGAAGTTCCAATTCTGGACCTGTGGGGAATGTGGAGTACTCCTGGGTGGCAACTCGTCGGTCTGTTCTTCTTGTGACCGACTATGGTGAGTTGGGGATGACCACAGTCCAGCGTTAAACTCAACTGTCACTACAATGGGCGGCAAATTACCTGATTAACTCCTGCTGATTCATTGAATATTTGGGGTCCTGACTTCCGGAAAAGAACCCATCTCTCGCTTGGACTTCTCAAAACCAAAATACCCCACCCCCAAAAACCCCCAAAACTAACAAACAAACAAAAAAACAAACAAAAAAACAACAACAACAAAAAACGAACAAATAAACAAACAAAAATAAAAACAAACTTAGTGCCAATTCACATATCCCCACTTTTTATGACGTGACTATTCGTTTTAATGAAAAGAAAAACAAATAGCAGCCTATCAACTGTATTTTTAGATTAGAATAATAACATGTGGACATCGTTCCCCCACTCATTTTTGACCAGCTGTACTTCTCCCTTGGGACGTATTTTCCATTTTAATTCTTGAGTTTGAACCCCGGATTGATAGCATTTCCCTCTTCCAGTCGGCTGGGGGTGTAGAATAAGACGATTGTATCTCTGCAGAGGAGTAAGACGCCATATCACGGGTCGCCAGCCACGGCCAACAGGTAGCGACCCATGATGCTTCGCACAGCAACACTCCACTGACCGTTACTTAGGCTAGAAGAGCGGTCAGAGAGGCCCATCTGATCAATCAGCTGGTCACGTCAAGCCCTAGCATTTATGGGATTGTCCCGACGCTATTGCCTTTATGGCAAACCGCAACCCTTTTTATCATATAGATAAATGCTGGAAGGTGGAGGCTTAGGGTCCATGTCCTGGGTATGACGTTAAACTGCATCTAATGGTAAGGTTCCAGTTATGGAGCTCTTATGAGTGTGGAGTAACCCTTTTCGCTATTTTCCCTAGATACACTCCGACTCGGAGTGGTAGTATCTGTTAGGACCCCATCTATGTGTTTAAATAGAAAAAAAATGAGTATTAAAAATGTGTTTAAAAATTGAGTTAAGAAAAAAGAATTTTCAATACCCATCAAGAATAAGTAAAACAAAATGTCAACGGCATAAAATAACCCAACAAGTGTTTACATGCCATAAAATCCAACCAGCCACCAACCAACCATTCCGAATCAACGGCAGTTACTTGAAAGAGCCTAACAGATTTCAATTGTTTTAAACAAGATAGAGAAATCTACACACTGGATGGCAAGCCCCTCAAATTGGTAGACCAGTTCACATGCCTAGGTAGTAATATCTCATCTGCAGAAAGAGTTGTAGCATAGGAAAGGCATAGACTACTATTAACAAATTATCGATCATATGGAAATCTGATCTCCATGATAAGATAAAGCGAAAATTCTACCAAACTGTAGCCGTGTCAGTTCTACTGTATGGCTGAACCACTTGAACTAACGAAATGCTTTGAGAAAAAAGCTTAATAGCAACTACACAGGGAATGCTTCGTACCGTCTTGAACAAATCTTGGAAGCAGCACCCCCAAAATACCTCTGTACGGCCACCTATCACACAATCCATCTAAGACGAACAAAACAGACCGGACACTGCTGGGGAAGCAAGACGAACTTATAAGTGACGTTCTTCTATGGACACCTGCAAATAGATTTCATGCCTTTACCAAAGACATTAACGCGAAGTAAACACAAATTACCAAAGTTCCGTAAAGGCTTCAGATTACGACATGAAGGTTCCAGATGAAGGTTCATGAGTTCGACAAGAAGAAGACTGAATCGTTGTGTATATCTTCTTATAATGGAGATTGTGGGTTTGTCTGTTTGTAACCGAAACTATATTACTATACAAGTCACAATTCTCTTTGTTATTTACATCACATTTACCATGATTTTATTTTTATTTATACCTCAATTATTAATAAAATTGTTTTACATTACTTATACTGTTGACCATATGTACATACTACTAACATGCAATTGTATTTATATATACAACAAAATAGCGGTTTACAGTATGAATGGAAAGGCTAATTTGCATATTGATCTTAAAAATTTGATTTTAATAAATATATGCTTAGTATTATTGATTTCTAATTGTTTGGTTTTATCTTAATGAATATGAGCAAAAATCTCTTCAATAAATCTTAAAAGAAATCCCCTAACAAGAAGAAATAACTAATATTATTCTTTATTTCCTATTTTAACTAAACAGTTAAATTAGGAAAATTTACCAATGAATGACGGGAGTAACGGAAAATGATGGAAGAGTTAGTTTCAAAGTTGTTCTATTTTTCAATCATACCCCCTCTGTTCAAAATCTTTTTATCTACATTCTTATTCAGTTTCATTAGCCTTTCTAATTTAATATAATATTTTATTACATTAAAACTTAAATACTTGCACCCGGAGGGTGCATATATTTGCTAGTAACAATAAAGACAGGGATTAACAGTAAAAAAAAAAAAAAATACAAATTATTAAGCCACATCTAAGAAATTCAGACAAATTACGAACTACCTGATCCGGAATTTAAACCAGCCTGTAAAATACACTGACTGCACCACTGCAGAGAGATACCCACCCCGCTTATCGTGAGTGGCGATCAGTGATGCTTAAGGAATCCTGGTGGCTGAGCAGTCCAAGACATGCAACGTTCCACTTTGGCAATTACTTGGGCTTGACGGGCGGCCAGAAAGACCCCCTACGATCAATCGGCTGGTCACGTTGTCCTAGCACCTATATGATTGTCCTTAGGGTAAGTTTCCAATTTTTTTTTATCATATGTGCTAGAAGGCGGTGGCTGAAGGGCTTAGTGTCCTGGGTATGACATTAAACTGGATCTAGCGTTCCAATTCAAAAAATATCCAATTCTGGATCACTGGGGAATGTGGAGTGCCCCTTCACCACTGTAAGATTCAAAGTGATAATACTTGAAGATAAAACTCCGACAAAGGTTGATAGACAAAACATTTAATATGGTACAGCACATGGTACATATTACATAGAGGTGTACATAAACATACATACATAAGTAATATAAATACATATACAAGAATAGAGATAATGACACATTCATGAATGGTAAAATACAAGATATTTAGGTATCAAAGAGATACCTAAATGTACATAAAAACGTAGTTACGGATACATGACTAAAGAATAGTTATATATCGTACAAGAGACTTACTAGCAGTGAGTGGCCAGTGTTAAGGGCCGAAGCCCCAACGAGAAGAGGGTGGTCATAAGACTACCACATTGTGTCTCGTAGGTCGAGCAGCAGGGAAAGAGCGAGAGACGTTCAAATCCGCCGCTTAAATATCAAAGGCCCCTAGCGGGAACCAGCGAAACTAAACGGGCAGACAACTCCCCAGGCAAATCTGAAAATAACGCCTACACCACCATTACTCCGAGGTTCACACTGATTTGGACTGGGAGTATCTATTAGGGTGCCATCTATGGGTTAAATAGATTTAAAAAATGAGTTTTTCGAAATGTGTTAAAAATAATTGAGTAAAAAAATTGAATACCCAAAAGTGAATAAAACAAATCATCTTCGGTATGGTTGGTTGGTTGTTTTTTTACGGCATGTCAACTCATAGGGTTATTTTATGCCGAAGACGTTTTTGTTTTATTCATTCTTGAAGGGTACTCAATTTTTTTAGACACACTTTTTAAACACCTTCTTTTAAAACTAAGAGGTACTACCACTCCACGTCAGTGTGAACCTGGGAGTAATGGGGATAAAGAGGTACACCCCGTTCCCCAGAGTTCCAGAATTAGAAGTTCCCCATCAGATAGAGTTCAACGTCATACCCAGCAAATGAAGACCCTCAGCCACCGCCTTCTAGCACATATATGATAAAAGAATTTCGGCTTGCCATAAGGGCAATAGAGTTGGGACAATCATATAGGGCTTGACGTGACCAGAGTTCAACGTCATACCCAGCAGATGAAGACCCTCAGCCACCGCCTTCTAGCACATATATGATAAAAGAGTTGCGGCTTGCCATAAGGGCAATAGAGTTGGGACAATCATATAGGGCTTGACGTGACCAGCCGATTGATCGGAGGGGGCCTCTCCGACCGCTCGTCTAGTCTAAGTAAGGACAAAAGTGGAGCGTGGCATGTCATGAACTGCTTATCCACCTGGGTTCTATTTATAAGCATCATGGGTCACAAACCACAGCCAACAGGTAGCCTCGTTGAAGAGGGGGATCTTACCCATCTGCAGAGGTGCAGTCGGTGTATTCTAAAGCCCCAACCGACAGGGCTGTCTTCGGCATAGAATAACCCAGGGTTGACATGCCGTAAAATCCAACCTACCAAGCGGAATTTAAACTTTATCGATAAAGATTCTACGTGAGGTAAATCGTTAGACCAGCAACACACAGCTATCGTGATGAAAGGTAATCATAATAAGACGGAGTTATGCTGTTAATAAAATATCAATCGTGTAAATGTTTTATCAGAAAAGCAATAAGATCAAGTAAAAGTAATAATAAAATAATAATCAGGAAAATGCTTGATCGCGACTAAATGTATTGAAAAAGAATTAAAGCGAATACGCATGCGCTAAGAAGAGAAATAATTTATAATGTTAATAGAATAAAACATGAACGCATGTGTTTGAATGTTACGCCCTTTCATCACTTTAGATAAATAATGGACCATTTAGTTTTGATTGCGAAGAAAGAAAAGACAGGGGGGGGGGAAAGAACACGTGACACATCAGAGAGAAAAGGAAAGTAGTTATGATAAAGAAAGAAAAAAGTAAGTAAGAAAGGGAAGCGCTATATTTCAGACGCATATCGTCTGCTTCAATGATATGGGAGGAAGGAGGGAAAAGGAAGGAAAAGAAGAAAGAAGAGAGATAAAAAGGGAGAGAAAAGATGAAAGATGAGAGAAAGAAAGGAGTGAAAAGAATAAAGGAAGAGAAAACATGGCGGGAAAGTAACGGAATCTATCTATCTATCTCGCTCACACACACACACACACACACACACACACACACACACACACACACTCTCTCTCTCTCTCTCTCTCTCTCTCTCTCTCTCTCTCTATATATATATATATATATATATATATATATATACATATATATATATATATATAGAGAGAGAGAGAGAAAGAGAGGAGAGATTTCAATTTTACAATATTATACACACACACATATATAAATATATATATAGTATTAATATTAATATTGATTATATTGTTCCTATATTGATAAATAAAGAGTGCTCTATATCAGTGATAAAGTACCCAATACTTTATATATATATATATATATATATATATATATATATATAGAGAGAGAGAGAGAGAGAGAGAGGAGAGAGAGAGAGAGAGAGAGAGAGAGAGGGGAAGAGATTAAAAGCAAAAACATCATACATCAGACGCTTATCCTCTGCTTCAAAAGAATGGAAGGAAAGGAGGATAAAAGGAGGGAAAAGAATAAAGGAAGATAAAATGAAAAAAGGAAAAGAAAGAAAGGGGAGATAGAATGGGAAAGAAACGGAATATATATATATATATATATATATTAGAGAGAGAGAGAGAGAGAGAGAGAGAGAGAGAGAGAGAGAGAGAGAGAGAGAGATGAGTAAAAGTAAGAAATAGGAAACTTATTTTGAAAACTATTTCGTATTAGTAAACCAATTAATAAATAATCAATTTAGGAAGTAATTTTTTTTTAATATCATCATCATCATCATCATCATCATATGCTGGACGCACGAATATCCACGAATCTCTCTCGCCAAACGTCACTATCGGCCATCACCCCTGGGAGGTCCTCCGCGTGTGCGCAAAAAAAAAAACGAAATTATAGCAGGTGTAGACGTTCTATCAAATCTACCTATTTCGAAGCTATAAAAATTATCCCTGAACAAGTCATTTGTTGTCTTTTTTTACTTTGATTAGACACAGTCTCTTGACTCAAACCACCATGAACAATTATTTCAACTCTCTAACTTTTATAGTTTTGTTTTATTTTCATGCTTTGAAATGATCGTTAAGATACATTTTATTGACGGTGTTGATAATACTGTTTTTTGTATACTGTTACACATAGAAAAAAATAACGTGACTAGTAATGCTAGGCCCATTAAAATCATCCCTCAAAAAACAAATGAAATCCTTACTAATTACATAGACGAATAGATTTCTGGTTAAAATAATAAAATTAATCTTTAAAAATCACAAAAAATTTAAAGGATATATTTTAATATTTTAAAGGAATATATTTTTCTGAAGGGAATATTTTTCTTGTTTATTATGATATATGCGAGAAATATAATACGGCTTCAGGCCTCAAAAATTCGGCCTCCATCCAATTCTTTCTTTTTTTTTATTTTACGGCACGGCAAACTTTTTGGGGTTATTTTATGCAGAAGACATTTTGTTTTTTTCATTTTTCATTCTTGATGGGTATTAAAGATTTTTTTTTAACTCAATTTAAAAAAAACAACACATTTTTGTTAAATCATTTCCTTCTATTTAACCCATTGATGGGACCCTAACAGTCTGGGTCAGTGTGGACCTGGGAGTAATGGCGATGAAAGCGTTATCCACTCCATTATTGGAATAACCATTAGATTCAATTTAACGTTATACACAGGACACTGACCCTCAGCCACCGCCTTCTAGCACATATATGATAAAAAAAGTTGGGGGGGGCTACCATAAGAGCACTAGAGTCGGGACAATCATAGAGGTGCTAGTGCTTGATGTGACAAGCCGATTGATTGGAGGGGGGCCCGTCTAGCCTAAGTGTCAAAGTGGAGTGCTGCAAATCATGGACTGCTCAGCCACCAGGATTTCGTCCTTAAGCATCACGGTCGCCACCCATTGCCATCAAGTGGCCCCATTGGTGTGGTCTTACCCCTAAATAGAGGTGCAGTCGGCATATTCTACCGCCCCAGACATTGAACGGTTATCCTCAAAGATTCTAGTAGCAACTGAAGTGCTTTGCCTAGCTTTAAGAATCTTTTAAAGGAAAATACAACTGCCAAATAAAAAAGGTTTTTCTTTGTAGAATGGCCAGTTGTAAAGTAGCAGCTATGCAAACCTACAAGGCTCAAAGATTTGATGAATTGTATCTAAAAAGTTGGATGCTAAAAATTCTACTTATATTCTTGGTTTGATGATTAATCGCATAAGCTAGAAACTGACAGTTGCTAAGTGTTTACGGTATCTTATTTTAGATATGGGTACTTTATCACTGATATAGAGCACTCTTTATTTATCAATATAGGAAACAATATAATCAATATTAATACTATATATATATATATATATATATATATATATATATATATATATATATATATTGTGTGTGTGTGTGTGTGTGTGTGTGTAATATTGTAAAAATTGAAAAAACACAAGTTTCATAAACGAATAATGCTTATTTCGCCTATTATTTGTTTATGAAACTTGTGTTTTTTCAATTTTTACAATATTACATACTGTCGGATTCACTTTCAATTTTTCGTCACACAAACACACACACACACACACATATATATATATATATATGTGTGTGTGTGTGTGTGTGTGTGTGTATGTGTGTGTGTGTGTGTGGACCTCCGAGTTTGTCCATGTCAATTCCACTGTAAAACGACACGGACGATTGACATAATTTTGGCAAAATGCAGGAGTCATCAAACGTTTTTCATAGCGTGCCATATTTTTGACGGAATCACTAGTAAGGGCCGCATCACCATTTTGTTCAATACACTACTTTAAATACACAAATGGTAAAGACAACATAGACATTTTCCTATACACAAAGTACAAAATACCCCCAAAATAAAGACAACAAACATATATTTACCAATACACAAAAATACAAATACCCCCAAAATAAAGGCAAAAATAGGCAAACATAGAATAAACCAAATACACAGAATATAAAATCCCCAAAATAAAGGTTACAAATAAACAAAATACAAAATACCCCCCAAAATAAGACAACAAACATAGATCTTTACCAATACACAAATACACAAAGATTAGGACAATACATAGGTACAGAAACATAGAGGTTTAATATACAAAATTCATAGATATTTACCAATAGACAAAATACAAAATACCCCCCAAAATACAACAAACATAGATATTCATCAATACACAAAATAAAAAATACACAAAAATTAAAAACAATAAACATATCTTTACCAATACACAAAACACAAAAGATAAAGACAAAAAACATAGACATTTACCAATCCACATATATTTCCCAATATAGAAAATACAAAATACACAATAAAGACAACAAACATATATTTACCAATACACAAAATACAAAATAGCAATAAAGTAAAAAAAAAAACATAGATATTTACAAATACACAAAATACAAAATACCCCAACATACAAAATACCCCAAAATAAAGTAAAAAACATAGATATTTACAAATACACAAAATACAAAATACCCCCCAAAATAAAGACAACAAACATAGATATTTACAAATACACAAAATACAAAATACCCCCAAAATAAAGGCAACAAACATAGATATTTACAAATACACAAAATATAAAATACCCCCCAAAATATAAAAAACATAGATATTTACAAATACACAAAGTAAACAAATAGCCAAAAAATAAAGACAACAAACATAGATATTCATCAATACACAAAATAAAAAATACACAAAAATTAAAAACAATAAACATATCTTTACCAATACACAAAATACACAAAAGATAAAGACAAAAAACATAGACATTTACCAATCTACACATCTTTCCCAATATAGAAAATACAAAATACACAATAAATAAAGACAAAAAACATATTATCAAAGAAGGCGACGTTAACTATAATTATATTTGAGTTAATTTGTCTTACAGTGCAGAGGCGAACCGGATGAAAAGACACCAGCGAGCCATAGTTTGAGTCATTAAACACTCACATCTGACATCGTCTATGTAAGGTTGACATTCGATATTGCTATGAGTTAAAAAAACACACAATTCCCGCTTCCAAACATTGTAATCCAATAGTTTTTATATCAGAATGTTTTCAGTAACAATTAATTTTTATGTATAAATGAGCTTTTGATTTTCTTTGTCGTGTATATTTAAGTATGAAACTTTACACAAAATATACAAGCAGGATTGATAATTCTGCTTGTGTTTTGCATAAGATTTCATTACTCCTAGTTATACTCTGACCCAGAGTGGTAGTATCTATTAAGGTCCCACCTATAGGTTGAATAGAAAAAATGTGTTTAAAAATGTGTTAAAAGTTGAGTTAAAAAATTGAGTTAAGAGAAAATTGACTACTCTTCAAGAATGAATAAAACAAAACGTTTCATAAAAAATCCAACAAGAGTTGAATTATTTCTCTGAATGTTTGAGATGAGGCTTGAAGATTAGTATTATCTGCGTTATTCGGACTATTGTCCCCATCTTCATTGTTATTTGTACAACGTTTCGGCCGATATGTCTCCTCAATTGGACACATGGGCTAGTGGATAAGGTAGTTAGGTTAAGACAGTTCTAAGTGACAGTTATCTCTGGATCCCGAGTTCCAATCCTGAGTGGAGGCAGTTAGAAAAATAATTAACACAACTCCTACCCCAGCTATGGTTAGTGGAATGAGAACAGGATACCCCGTGGACTAAATAAAGGGTTAGGTTCAAAGTTCCGTGACGGCTCCCGATTACGACAAGAAAGTTCTCGAGTTCGAAAAGAAGCTTCCCGAGTCCGAGAAGGTTCCCGAGTCCGAGTCCGACAAGAAATACCTGAAGAAGGCCAGAGGGCATATCGGCCGAAACTTTGTACAAATAACGATGAAGATGGGGACAATAGTCCGAATAACGCAGATAATACTAAGAGTTGAATTGCCGAAAAAAACAACCAACCAACCAACCAACCAACCAACAAATAATATAACTGGATTACACTAAAGATATATATACTGATCAATATGAACACAGGTATGGTAGCAAAATAAGCAGTGTATTAATAGTACTCATCCCACATATATATTTATGTTGGTTGGCTGGTTGGTTGGATTTTACGGCATGTCGACCCTTGAATTATTTTATGCCGAAGATGTTTTTGTACTATTCATTCTTGTTGGGTAATCAAATTTTTTTCTTTACCCATTTTTTAAAACCCATTTTACAACTCATCTTTTATCTTTAACTCAAAGATAGGACATTGAAAGGTACTACCACTTTGGGTCAGATTGGGCCTGGGTGTAATGGCAATGAAAGGGTACTCCACACTCCCCAGAGCTCCAGAACTGGAATCTCACCACTAAATGCAGTTTAACGTCATACCCAGACACAAAGACCCTCAGCCACCACTTTTTAGCACATATATGATTAAAAGGGTTGGGGTTTTGCATAATAGGGTTGGGACAATCTAAGTTCTATTTTTTAGAATGTTTTAGATGAGGCTTGATAATTTGTATTATTTGTACTCATCGGACTATTGTCCTCGTCTTTATTTTTATCTACACAACGTTTCAGCCTATGTCCCCTCGGCCTTCTTCAATTGGACACATGGCACAATGGATATAGGCTTTGAGTTAATAGAGTTCTAAGTGACAGTTATCTCTGGGTTACTGGTTCAATCCTGGTGACAGTAACATATAATAATTAACACAGTTTAACACTAATACCCGGTCATGGTTAACGGAATGAGAACACTCGACCCCTGTGGATTGAATAATGGGCTCGATTCAAGGTTCCGTGTAGACTTCCGATTACGACATGAAGGCTCCCGATTTCGAGAAGTTTCCAGAGTTCGAGAAGGTCTGACAAAGAAATACCCGAAGAAGGTCGGAGGGCATATCGACCGAAACGTTGTGTAGATAACAATGAAGATGGGGACAATAGTCCGAATAATACAAAGTACTTAAACTAATGTGAAAAAACACTGATGTGAAAAACTCAAAAGAAGAAGAACAAGAAGAACAAGAAGAACAAGAACAAGAATAATAAGAAGAACGTACTAGAGTGGTTGAAACGAGTTTCTGTTACCGAATTCAACTGTTTGCAAATACAGCAACCAATCATATCAATCCGTGCCTGCTTAGTTGTCGTCCCCCGCCCTACCCCTATGTATTTGTTCATAGTCAAACTTTAAGTGAATGATCGCCTTCTGAAGACAATAACAACATCAATAATAACAACAACAAAGAACTAACAACAGTAGTTATCAAAGGGCCGAGGCAGGTCGATCAAAAAAACCGGAACGAACGGAACCGCCGAAAAACGAGCGAAGCTGGCACTATTGAAACTATCAGGAAATTAGTAACTTACCTTTGTGAAACCGATTGTTTATTTACCACCCCACCCACCAACACACATACACACCTGTTGTGCCTTGGCGCAGATGTTGTTTTTTATAATCTCCGTCTATACACTAAAATCATTTTGAATGTATAAAGTGCTTAGTGTCGGAACCGAGAATCTTTTTGTTTCAAATGTTTTGCTTGTTTACACGAAATCTATTATAAAGCAATGTTTGCAAGATCGTTTAATAAAACTATAAGATGTCCACAGAGTGTTAACTCTGGTTCTTTGTTTTGAAGGGGGGGGGGGGCAAAAAGATTTAAAAATAAATACTACTCTAATTCTCTCCCAACTGTAAGTAAAACTTCAAATAATCTCCGTCCTCAGCTTTCAATCTTCTCTTCTAAAAGAACACCATTTTTTCCCTCACTCGCTTTGGTTCTTTTAAGTACACTCAAAAACCAAACATCCGGGCACATGTCGAACCTCGCGTTCCGTCCAGTACCTAGATTGCATTTGTTTTTGCATGCGGGCGGACGCGGGTTCGACCCCGGCAGGCAAGACAAAGTCTTACTCTTTTTCGTTCTCCGCCACATTCTTATAAAACACTGGGCTACTTAAAGGATAAGTACCCAATGCGGAATACTTCAGTTAGGAAAACAACAAACCCGTTAGTTACATTTATATAACTTTATTATAACATATTACGGGAACAAAGTCCCCAGGCTATTTAATGTCACAAGTGTCCAAACATACACAATAGTGTTAATAGACAAAGTGGTAACCACTTACTGTAAGTAGAGGCTGTAGCGTCTGGTGTGCACCGTAGGTGTCTGCTGGAGAGAGATGACAAGCACGTCCAGGCTTGTTCAGTCCATCGGAAGAAGAGCGTTCTCTCCTTGCGTTCCTGTGTCACGTGACCAAAATAGTGTCTCCTGACACGGAAGATTCACCAAAACTCTCAGACAAGAGAGACTGCCCTTACAAAACCATTTGCTAGTGCAGTAAATTTCATTTTAACCTGCTGCTCTACAAATATTCTTGTGTCGTACTGAACTTATCTAAAAGAAAAAACCTAGGACCTTTTTCGTCTAATTTATAGTTTGATTTTAAACAAATACAGCACCTGCTGAGAGAGAGACGTTGGTTGTTTTGTATTACGGCATATCAATCCTCTTTGCCGAATCAAATCATTTTGATAAATAAAAGACTCATGTTGCTTACAGTACCGGCTGTTGCTTAAGTAGTCACACGATTAAGTATAGAAGAGGTTCATCGCTGCTTAATTTCGATAATCTTGCAGAAACCGTTACTTTCAGCATGTATTGACTTATCGAAGAGGCCCTTGCTAGCGTTCATTTTAATAATTTTCAAACGTTAAAAAATCGTATTTAAATTTTAATGGACGTTGAACATTAGGTGTCACTAGTTGAATCAATGTAACAACTTCTGAAGAAGGCTGGAGCATATACGGACGAAACGTCGTAAAATAAAAAACGTAAACGAGAAAAATGGTCCAATAAAAAAAGAAAGGGTAATACTAGTTTCCAGTTTCTATTTTTCTGTGTTTATCTGTTAGCTTGTCATCGCCATAATAAATTGATTTTCCCGCCTAAATATGCTTCATGGTCGCCATTGTTTGTGTTATTAAGCTGCTGAATAGATCAAGGGGAGATAATCATCATCAGAGATAATTGCACGTTTCATTTGATATGTGTTTCCTCTTCTGGTTTATAGAATGGTTGGTTGGATTTTATCTCTTATTTTATCTCTTATTTTTTCCTCTTATAGACTAGTTGGTTGTATTTTATCAACCCTTATTGGATTATTTTATACCGAAGACATTTTTTTACTCATTTTTTATGTGTATTCTAAAAATAATTTTTCAATTCGGACCATATTACCTTTAGGCACCCCTTTTTGATCTCGATTAAGAAAGGACATGTTTTTCATTTACACCGTCAATATCCGGTTGTTTGTTAGGGGTTAGGGTTAGGGTTAGGGGTTATGGTTAGTGGTTAGTTTTATAATTGAAAAAAAATCTAAAAATCGTCTGGATATTGACGGTATCAATGAAAAACATGTCCATTCTTAATCGAGATCAAAAAGGGGTTCCTAAAGGTCATATGGTCCTTTAATTCAAAATCAATTAAAAAAACAAACATTTTTAAGCTCATATTTTCTATTTGTCTGATTGGATATGGGAATAAAAGCGATGAAGGCGTACTTCATACTCCCCAAAGTCCCAATTATATGTAGTATCCAAGACACTAGGGCTCTCAGCCACCACCTTCTAACACATATAGGAAAAAGAGTTGAGGCTTGCCATAAGAACAATCATATAGATGCTAGGGCTTGACGTGACCAGCCGATTAATCGGAGGGGGCTCCCCAACCACTCATCTAGCTTAAGCGCCAAAGTGGAGTGTTGCATATCTTAGACTGCTCAGCCACAACGGTTTTGTCTTTAAGCATCACGGGTCGCCATTACTTTTGATTTACCCTCGTATATATATATATATTATATATATATATAATATATATATATATACGCCAACTGTACCCCTGCAAAGGGGTATGCTTTTTGACCGTGGATGGCGATGCTTAAGAATGGAGCAGTCCATGACATGTAACACACTACTTTGGCCCTTACTTGGGCTAGACGGGCGATCGAAGAGGCCCCTCCAATCAATCGGTTGGTCATGTCAATCCCTAGCACCTATATGATTGTCCCACTCAATACCCTAATATCAATCTCCAACCCTTTTATAATATATGTGGTGGAAAATGATGGCTAAGTGTGGCTGAGTGTGGATACCCCTTCATTGCCATTTCTCCCATGTCCACCCTGACCCGGAGTGGTAGACTTGTTAGGGTAACATATATGTGTTAAATAAAAGAAAATGAGTTAACAAAAATGTGTTTAAAATATTGAGTTAAAAAAAAAAGAATGAATAGAACAAAACGTCTTCGGCATAAAATAACTCATCAAGGGTTGACATGCCGTAACCCCCACCTCACCCCCAAAAAGAAAATTAAAGATTTATTTATTCATTTATTCATCCATCTATTAATTTATTCATTATTTTATGAACTTATTTATTTATCTGCTTATATTTATTCATTCAATATTCACACATTTATTCATTTATGTGTTTATTTACTTATTCATTTATTTATTTTTTCCCCAATTTTTTTCAATTTGAAGTTGTACAAAGGTTACAAATTATAATTTTTTTACATTTTTAATTTTTGAATTCTATCATCTTATAATTAGACTTTATGTATGTATGTTTGTATGTGTGTGTGTGTTTGTGTGTGTGTGTGTGTGTGTGTGTGTGTGTGTGTGTGTGTGTGTTTTGGTACGGTTCCAAGTGCACGAGCTATTATGGCACAATCCTAATTTCTTATTCAACACATTTTCAGCTCCCGAAGAAAGAAAATGCTTGTATTGAAAGAATTATTTATGTAAGAATTGGCACTTTTGCCAAAGATCAGAGTATAGGAGGGAACTGGTGATTGGAGGAAGAGTTGAGATCGCCTAGACCACATCACTACTGAGATCAGCTTGAATACTTAAAGTAGTCCCGGAGAGCTGACCATTATTTACTACTGGTATGGCTACTACTACTACTTACTACTATACTACTACTAATAATAATAATCTATTCTTGAGAATGAAACATATAAAAATTTTCTGGGACCTTGAAATAAAGACGGATCACCTTATCCGAACCAGAAGACCAGACCTAATATTAATTAACAAGAAAAAAAGTACTTGACAACTCACAGATTTTGCAGTTCCAATAGCATGTCTATGCTTGTTGGGTTCACAGGGTGATGATGAAGAAACCGAAAAGATAGAAAATTTCCTGGAACTTGCTAGAGAACAAAAAAACCAAAAAAACCAAAAACAACAACTACAAACAAACAAAAAAACCCTGTGGAATATGAGAATGAAAGTGATACCAATTGTAGTTGGTGCACTTTGAACGGTCCCCCAAAATTTCGAAAACAGACTAGAGGAATTGAAAATCAGAGGAAGAATTGAACGCATCCAGACAACAGCAAAAAAATACTCAGAAACTTGAGTAGACTCAGTAAATGATAATTATGATTGATTCATTGATTGATTTTAACGGCATGCCAACGCATCAATGGTTATTCATGCCTAGAGGTTTGAGAATCGCGTTTATTTTACGTTCATATTTACTTTTTTAGTGTTATATTCTTAACATCTTTAGCACATGGTCTTATCGGATACTGATAATAGGTTAGCAGGTATATTTGATCCATAGATGAGACCCTAACAGGTACTACCACTCCGTGTCTGGGAATAATGGCAATTAAGGGGATCTTCACATTCCCCGGATCTCCAGAAGCGGAGCCTCACCATCAGATGCAGTGTCATATCAAGGACACGATAACTATGAGAAATAAAATATTGATATATTATAAAATGAATAACAATGACAACAGTTGTTCAAACTGTTTCTCACTCTTGGGATTGTACATTAAATATTACTAGCAAGAATATGGGCCCCCGGGTGTAAGTATTCAAGTTTTAATGTAATAAAACATATTAGATTATGAAGACTGAGGAAATTAAATAAGAGCGCATATAAAAATATTACACTTATTTTAATAATATTTTAATTGGTTTATATATAAATTGATTCATAGGATTGATTTTGATACGCTGGAGAATAAAACCATAATATTATCTCAACAGGAAGTAATTATTTATTAAAAACAGTTTTGTTCAAACCAGTATGCAAATTAACCACACAGAAAGCAAAAAATCGAGCGAGTCGTAATACTGACTGTCGATAAAAATAATTAATCAAATAAGTCGTAATTATGAATGATATAAAAGTGCTCAATACATTTGTAGAGCTGGTGTGGACAACCAGTATAGCCAGAGTAAGCCTACTCGAGTGTCACCGTAGGATCATCAGGGCTTTTCTGCGTAGAATGATTTAAATATCAAATTTTTGTAAACAAATTACACTCTCATAGTTCCCCAGTGATTATATATATATATATATATAATATATATATTATATATATATATATTTTCAATAAAAATGCGATCCGACGAAGCTCATATAGGATATATATATATATATATATATATATATATATATATATATATATATATATATATATATATATATAATATATATATATATAATATATATAAATATATATTGATTAATTCCAGCCGATTGTACGCGTGTATTTAGTGGTCATAACCACTAAAAACCTATTTCGTTTCCTTAATATGTTTTTTTTCAATACAAATCATAAAGACTTGAATAAGTAATACTTAATAATGTCGATACTATACAATTAAACTTTCAGTTTCATTTCCCTAAAACAAAAATATTTCATTGATAAACAAATAATTTTGCCGTTGTTGTTGAAAATACTATAACTGTTATGTCAAAACAAAACAAAACAAAACAAAACACACACACACACACACACACACACACACACACACACACACACACACACACGCACACACACACACACACACACACACACACACACACACATACACAAACTCATGTTTTCTTGACATGTTATTTCAATACAAATCAATAAATTTATTTCAATAAGTTTGGTGGCATTTATGCTGCTTGGAGCCCCCTTAAACTAGTGGTAACGATTTCAACTCCAAAACCACATTTAAATTCAAGGTGATCATCCAAAAATGACTTATTTTTAAGGTAATTTAAAAGACAACAACATCTAAACAGAGCCCGAGGTTACTGTGGCATGAACGTTGTGTTATACACAATAAAGATGAGAACAACAGTCCGAAACATCGAAATTATTCAAATCACGAAGACTTGAACATTTACTTAATATTGTCGATACTATACAATTATACTTTCAATTTCATTCCCAAAAATATTTTCATTGATAAACAAATAATTTTATCGTCGTTGTTGGAATTCTATGACTATTAGGTCAAAAATATAGAAAAAAAAAAGAAAAGAAAAAGAAGACCCCCCCCCCGAAGCAATTAAAAAAATAAAAAATTATTATAAGGTAATTTAAAAAAAAACCCCACTTGAACAGAGCCCGATGTTACTGTGGCCTGAACATCGTGTTTATACACTAGGACTCCAATCTGCCATTTCAAATTTACCCCCCCTATATTTAACACAATGAAACTTGAATAAAAGTTAATTATATCTTCAAAATTTTTGGACCACTCAAACAAGAACCATTAAAAAATTCCTGATGATTTAAAAAAAAAAAAAAAAATTCAGCTTACGGAAATAATGAAAATTGTGAACGAAAACAATGTTTACATTTTCGCACCGTTAAATCAATTGTTTTCATTCGTAATTTTCATTATTCCGTAAGCTGAAAAAATCAAAAAATCATTAGGAGATTTTTTTAATGTTTATTCTTTTGAATGGTTCAAAAAAATTTCAAGATAATATTAACCTTTATGCAAGTTTCATTGTATTAAATATGGGGGTTAAATTTGACACGTCAAAGTGGAGATCCCTATTATACACAATAAAGACGAGAACAACAGTCCGAAATATCAAAATTATTAATATCAAGCCTCATTTCATAGATACATATATAGATATAAGTAAATCACGGAGACTTGAACAAATACTTAACACATTTGATACTATACAATTATAGATTACAAATTTCATTTGCAAAGAAAAAAAACTATTCTGATGGATAAAGAAATAATTTTGACGTTGAAATTTATGTTTTTCATTTACCCCCCCCCTACCAAAAAAAAACCATACAAAACAAGCAAACAAAAAAAAAAACAACAAAAAACAAAAAGAAAAACAATTAAAAAAAGCCAAAATTAAATAAAAAAATCGAAAGAAGAAACTATATAAGCATTCTAATGTTCCTATTATTTAATTGCAAAGAACAAAACTATTCTGATTGATAAAGAAATAATTTGTCGTTGTTGTTGAAATTTTATGTTTGTCATTTACCCCCCCCTACCAAAAACAAACAAAACAAAACAAGCAAAAAAAAACAACAAAAAAACAACAAAAAACCAAAACAAAAACAATTAAAAAAAGCCAAAATTTAAAAAAAAATCGAAAGAAGAAACAACATAAGTATTCTAATGTTCCTATTATGTAGAATAAAATAGCGAATAATAATCCATACAATCAAGCTAACCTTACATCCTCAACTGAAGTTGGCTGTAATGGTTTTTTCTTCACCCCCGCAATTCAAGCAGTTTCGCCCCGTCGACCAAATCCGTTTTTTTTTCTCTTCTTTTTCTTTTCTTTTTGCTGAGGTGACTTAGATTTACAGCAGTTACAGAGAAGCATTTAGCTCGATAAATGACAACGTGTTATGTACATTCATTCATAATAAGAACGCCCGGGCCACAATGTTGCTAGTCGAATGCTAGGCGGAGCAGTTGAGTTAGGTTGGTCGAATGATATGTCAACAACAAGGGTGACCAGGGTGCCTCACTAGCCGTAATGGTTATCAGGCTAGGCTAGCAGACCAGTAGCTAGTGAGTTTGATTCACACTGGGGTGCCTCATACTTCCCCAGGCATGTACCAATTAACTAAATTGAGTAGATAATTGCGGTTTTGGATATTCATTATGGTATAATGGTTAGCATGCTAGGCTAGCAGACCAGTGACTAGTGAGTTTGATTCACACTGAGTGTCTCATACTTCCTCGATACATGTGTCAATAAACTAAGCTTAGTAAATGTTTTGGACATTTCATTATGGTGCAGTGTTCTGTAAGATAGACTAGCAGACCATTTTTAGTGAGTTTGATTCTCACTGGGTGTCTCATACTTCTCGATGCATGTGCCAATTAAATAAGCTTAGTAAATGTTTGGATATTTCATTATGGTGCAGTGTTCTGTAAGATAGACTAAGCAGACCATTTTTAGTGAGTTTGATTCTCACTGGGTGTCTCATACTTTCTCGATGCATGTGCCAATTAAATAAGCTTAGTAAATGTTTGGATATTTCATTATGGTGCAGTGTTCTGTAAGATAGACTAGCAGACCATTTTTAGTGAGTTTGATTTCTCACTGGGTGTCTCATACTTTCTCGATGCATGTGCCAATTAATAAGCTTAGTAAATGTTTGGATATTTCATTATGGTGCAGTGTTCTGTAAGATAGACTAGCAGACCATTTTTAGTGAGTTTGACTCTCACTGTGTGTCTCATACTTCCTCGATGCATGTGTCAATTAACTAAGCTTAGTAAATGTTTTGGTCATTTCATTAAGATGTAATGGTTAGAATGATAGGATATCAGATCATTTTTAGTGAGTTTGATTCTCACTGGGTGACCTATACTCTCCAGTCATGTGACAATTAACTAAGCTTAGTAAATGTTTGGTCATTTCATTATGGTGTAATGGCTAGTATGTTAGAACAACAGACGATTGTTAGTGAATTTGATTCTCACTGGGTGTCCCATGCTTAGTAAATGTCAACTGTTTTGAGAATTTCACCGTGCTGTAATGTTCATAAATAAACAAAACAGATTGACAAATTGCACCCATGTAAACACAGACTTAATACAGATATTGAATTACAATATTTCCTTAAAGAGACGCAAACATTTTAGCTAAAGACATAGAGTATAAAAGGAAAGCAAATGGTTACATCTTAGATACATATTGACAGTCCTGATACCAACAAATAGATACGAACGAACATCAACTCGGACTTAGTTCCTGTTGAAATGAATGCGATTATTTCATTTTCATTTTCATCGCCAGTTGAAGGAAGATGATTCCCGAAATATATCAACAAAACATTTTTCTTTTTATCAAAAATTTTTTGGGAATTATCGAATTAAAAATGGTTATTGCATTTCCATTTGATTGGAAAAATATAAGAATTTTTAAAAGTACTAGCAAAAAAAAAAAAAAAAAAAAAAAAAAAATGCTCCTTTCGAGCACGAGTATTTAAGTTTTAATATAATTAAATATTATATTGAATTAGAAAGACTAATGAAATTAAATACGAACACAAAAAAGATTACACTTAGTTTTAATTTATTCTAATTGATTTCAATATAAAATTATGAATAGGGTTGCTTTTGATACGTTTGAGAATAAAACAATAATATTAAAAATCAATAACATCAAGTAATTATTTATCAAACACGTTTTTGTTAAAACCGCTATTCAAATTATTCATACCATATACGATGTAAACATTTATTTCGTAATGATATATAACACATTGCTGGATTTTAAACATTGATAACATGGGCTGTTTTGAGGCAAATCTATCTCAGCTAGACCTTAATAGAGACATTGTTGATAAATAAGATGCTAATTAAGATTAAATAATGATTATTTAATAACCATTGAGAATATAACAACCAAGGGAATTGTAACGTTGGTGGCGAGGTAGTTTCGGTTACATACAGACAGACACACAATCTCCATTATAATAAGATTTGAAAGACATTACCGTAATTTTATCAATAGATATGACCTAAACCATTTTGAAAGTTTTAAGTTCACATGCACCAAGAGAACCTCTCTCTGTTCTAAAAATCTTGGCTGAAAATATATCACCATTGATCCGTGAGGAGGTGGGCGCTAATAATTTTCGCAAAAAATATCGGCAAAACTTTTATTGATAATTTCCCTCTACTCAAGTAAATGTAAAAATTGATGGTTGGTTGGTTTTACGGCATGTCAACCCTTGTTGAGTTATTTTATGCCGAAGACATTTTGTTTTATTCATTCTTGTTGGGTATTCAATTTTTTTTTATCAAACTCAGTTATTTTAATCACATTTTTTAATACTCATTAAAAAAAATCTATTTAACCAATAGATAGGAACCTAAGAGGTACTACCACTCCAGGGCAGGGAGGACCTGGGAGTAATTGCGATGAAAGAGTACTCTCAACCACCGCCTTCTAACACATATAGGATAAATAAAGGTTGGGGTTTGTCATAAAAGCAATAAGGTTGGGACAATAATATAGGTGCCAGGGCTTGACGTGACCAGCTGATTAATCGGAAGGGGCCTCTCCGACCAGCGATCTAGCCTAAGTAAGGGCTAAAGAGGAGCCGTTCTTAAACATCACGGTTCACCATGCACAGCCAACAGGTGGCTTTATTGAAGGGCTTTTACCCATCTGCAGAGGTACAGTCGGTGTATTCTACAGTTTCAGCCAACTGACCACAAATAGCAGGAAAAAGACTCAACTTAATTTTGACTGGTTGAAGCGCTAGGAAAAAAAAAATTCCAAAAGAAAGAAAAAGAAAGAAAAAGAAAGAAAAAGAAAAAAGAATTCTGATTGAATTGGCGCGAATCCTTCAAGACCAGGGATCACCAAACTTTTTTCACGGTGGCCCGGATAATTGATAAAAAGAAAAAGAACAAAAAAAGAGCGCGCGCCACATTATTATTGTGTTCAATACTTGCTAGCCAGAACGAAAGCTCTGAGAAAAAGATGTAAAACAAAATTAATCTTTCCGTGTTATATTCATGGATGAGTGGCGTAAGATGCGCAAAAACAAATCAAACAAACCTATTTATTTTCAAAACAGTATCAAAGAACGGAACATTAGCAGACAAGTTTGGAAACTGAAGTTTGCCTGAAGTGAAAATTAAATCGCGTAAAAAAATGCTCACACACGAAAGTAACCTACCTACAGAGTCAACATCATGAAGAATTATATTTAAAAATTTAAATGGTATCAGAACGTCTTGCGCTCCGTACGTTTTAACAAACAAATTCAAGTACCGTCGGCGGGCCTGATAAATGACTTTTCGGCCCGGATCCGGCTCGTGGGCCGTGGTTTGGTGTTCCTGTTCAAGGATTGTTAATTAAGCTTAAAAGCCGGGTGGCACTTTAGCAAGCTTTATGAGGGCTTTCGATTGGTCCTTCAGTCTAACACTGACACTTAAAAAAAGTTCAATGATAATTCTTCGGTTACCATCCACAATAATTGTTTGTAAGTAAGCACCTACGTACATTAAATTATCTTTCGATTAAATCTAAAGATAATTTAATGTACGTAGGTGCTTACTTACAAACAATTATTTCTATTTCATGGGTGGCGCTTTCTGGATTTTGCAATTAATTTCGATTATTACCAAATTTATTCTAAAGTTATGAAAATTGTTATCGTATAAAAACATTCGTCACAAAAAATCACGTAAAAAAATCACCGAAAACAATCGCAGTAATTAAAAACCTGATGACAAAGTATTTTTAGAATCCAACATTTTAGGATTGCAGGTTGCATGTCATGGACTGCTCAACTGTCAAGGTTTCATCCTTAAATATCACGGGTCGCTACCCACGGCCAACAGGTAGCCCCATTTGGGGTTTACCCCACAGCAGAGGTGTAGTCGGTATATTTTAAAGCCCCACCGACAGGACTGCGTGAATTGTAGTACTTGTTGGGGCTCCATCTACGGCTCAAATAAATCTGTGTTTTTCGTCGTCGGGGTGGCATAAAGTCGGTATCAGCTAGACAGCGAGGGAGTATATCCCCTTTTCACTAGCGCTAAACCAATGAGATTGTTTTGGCATCTGAGGTGGAGCGCTACACACACCATCAGCTCCTCACTTTACCGCACAGATCCCTGTGCTACTCACACTCTGAGTTGGCGAGGGTCGGTATCGAACCAGGAAACTTGTGATCCCTAGCTTGATGCTCTACCGACTGAGCTAAACCGGCCCTGTGCAAAAAGCTATAATTGTTTACGTAGGATTACTATTTGTTACTTAAGACCATGTAACTGTGTGTAAACAAATGACTATTATTAAATAGAAGTAGTTACTTAAAACCACAGAATTTAAGAATACTTGAAACCATACAACTGTGTGCAAATCATTTGTATTAGATAGGATTACTTGATACCAAATAACTGTGTGAAAAAACCCCTCTTAAACAACTACACAAAAATCTATATATCAATACTCGTGTTGCTTAATTTGAATGTTTTTGATTTACTCACGTGATCGACCTGATTCTAAAATGGTATGATATATTGAGGTATAAGCTCAAGGAGTAAAGTTGAAAAAATGCGACACACTGACATAGCGGCATTCGCATTTATTATTAGAGATAACTGTGGTCCAGTTATTTGATAATTACTAGCGGGACCTGTGGATATACTACAATATGATAATTTAATTATTACAACGTTTGATATATTTACTTAAAAGCTAGTGCCATATACTTCAATATGCAAAAAGTATAATAATCTTGATTTAAGTTTCTTACTTTTTTTCCCTTTTCTTTTCATCTTTTTATTATGTTCCATTGAAACAGATCAGCGTTATCATTTCCGTGCGCTCACCCACTCTCTCTATCTTTCCCCTTTTCTTTCTTTCTTTCTTAAAATATTTTTCTGCATAGCATGTCCTTTTTTACCCTTTCTTTCTTATAATAAGAACGGAATGGTCCATTATTTAGCTGAGGTGACGACACTCATAAGAAATAAGAATTCAGCGGATAAACAACACCAAATAATCAGGATTTACATTGTTTCATTTAATCTTGGACGGTTTAGACGGTCTCATTTTTAACCAGAGGGTGTTACAAGATGATAACGGTCGTACAATTAAAAAAAAAACACGCCGTTCAAATAATCATCAACAAGATATTTCTGGGGGGAAACACTTTTTGACAACAGAAAATTCAAACTTTCACCTGAAGACAATTTCGGGAAAACAACCTGCAAAATCAGCGGATGCCCCTCCCTCCCTAACCTTTTTTTTTTCAAATACTCATCTGTGTCCAGTGGCGTCGGCTTCTGGACCGGTAAGATATATAATCTTAGCGTGAATCCTAGGGGCTCATCTCCCCAAGCAACACCTGCCCTCTCGTCTAAAAGGGACAAGACTGGGTTTATTGGCCGATGCCCTGACAGCCTCAAAAGAGAAATAACGAAGGGATATACGCAATTTTTACACTGACCCCGGCATGAGCTTCGGTTTGTGTGTAGCTCTCCACAATAATCAGACTTTATGTTCATCTGACGTGGTGGGTTTATTCATTTGGTTTTTGTTCGTTTTATTTTCAACCTCGGTGAGTAATTTAATGCCAACAAATTTTTGAAATAAATTCATTCTTAATGGATACTCAATTTTCTTTTATAAACACATTTATTATATAAACACATTATCTATTTAACCCATAGATGAGACCCTAACAGGTACTACCACTCCGGTTCAGGGTGGACCAAAGAGCAATGAAAAAGGTGAAAAGGGGGTGCTCCACATTCCCCAGACCTCAATAACTGGAATTTCAGCATCAGATGCTGAAATTCCAGTTATATTCCAGTTATCAGATAGAGTTTAACATGACATGAAGAGCCTCAACCACCAGCTTCTAGCAAATATATAATAAAAGGTTTGGGGGTACCATAAGGGCAATAGGGTTGGGACATAGGTGTTATGTTTTGACGTAACCAACCGATTGATCGGAGGGGGCCTTTGCGACCGCCCGTCTAGCCTAAGTAAGGGCCTAAGTGAAATGTTGCATGTTATGGACTGCTCATCCACCAGGGTTCCGTCTTTAAGCTTCCCACGGTCAACAGGTGGCACTATTTAGGAGGGGTGTCTTACCCTTCTGCAGAGGTGCAGCTGGTGTGTTTAAAGCCCCAGGCGACAGGGCTGGACATGAAAGGATGTCAGAAAATAGATACACATGTTAAATAATAGTCTGGCCAAGTCTATTATTGGCATGAAGTGTAGTTAGTTCAAAGTAGTCACCAAAAATCGTCGTGTCATTTAGTTTAATAGATTTGATGACTCCGAGGGCGATTTCTTTTGAGAACGTGGCTTTTATTGGATAAGAAACTGACGTGATCACATGACTTTAGAGGGTTCGGAAATAATTGATAACGCATCTTCCGTCAGAAAAAAAAACAACATCCCTGACATGCAACACTCCTCTTTGCTCCTTACTTAGGCTAGAAGAGCAGTCTGTGAGACCCCCTCCAATTAATCGGCTGGTCACATCAGTCCCTAACACCTATATGATCGTCACAGCGATATTACCCGTATGGCAAGCCCGAAACCCCTTTTATCATGTATGTGTCAGAAAGCTGTGGCTGAGGATCTTATTGCCCTATGTATGACGTTAAACTGCATCTTATGAAGTTCCAATTCTGGAGCTCTGGGGAGGTTGAAGTACCCCTTCATCTCCATTACTCTCAGGTCCACTCTAACTCGGAGTGGTAGTAGCTGTTAGGGTCCCATCTATGTGTTAAATAGAACAAATGTGTTAAAAATGTGTTTAAAAATTGAGTTTGAAAAAAAGAAATTGAATATTATCAAGAATGAATAAAACGAAACGCGTTCAACATAAAATAACCCAACAAGGGATGACATGCCGTAAAATCCAACCAACAAATCAATCAACTAACTAAATGTAGGATGTGACACAAGGCCGCAAGTATAGGGCATCCAGCAATGATCGAACTCGCTATTAAGTACTGATGGATCTGCGAGACTAGCTTGCTAACCATTATACCACGATGGTGCGCCGTACGTTTTTATTTTAGTATAGAAAATTAATGTTTTTAACCCTATACATGGAGCATATGCAGGGCTGGCGCATACTACCTCTAAATCCCCCGATTGGGTGGGCCCAAGTTTGCTTGGGGGCCCTAGAAGGCCGGGTTTCATATATTTTCTATCAATACTACTTTATGAAAATTGAAATGTAGTAGAGTGAGGTCCCAATTAATATACTATGGAGCATATATATATATATATTTACCAACTCCTCCGCACAAGCAGGATGTGACGCAAGGACAATTTCTTAAGCGGAGTTCAACAGGTTTGAATTCAGAGTTTTCCTTCTCCTAGACTGGTTATCTAGCCATGGTTAAAGAACCCAGTCTGTCCTGCTATTTACCCATAGCTGGAGGAAGAGTAGGATTCATACCTTTCCCAAGGGTATTAGCGCTAAGTGAAATGCATTTACCACGTCCAGGATTTGAACTCGGGGCGACGAGTCCATTTCCTATGACTTTAACCTTATACCACGCGCTTTCCTATATTATGGAGCATAGGACCCTAAAATTGACCCTATGCACATGGTATTCATTCTGATACTATTTCTGCTTTTTTTCTTTTGTAAATATTACTTATCCTGGGTCAATTTACCATTGTAAGAGATAGGGCGTCCCATCGCGGCGTAATGGTTAGCAAGCTTGTCTCGCGGATCTATTACTTCTGAATTACATCCTGCCCGAGGCGAAAGGCTTGGATAAATACCTACCTTTGTGAGAGATACAACTACGTATCTAATATTACTGTTCCTCATTTGGGATGAAAAGTTGTATATCTTGCGAATCAAAAAATTCTATAAGTTCGATCCACACTTAAGGCTTAAGGCTGGGTGTCATATTTAAACTGTGGGGTGCTTCGCATGGTGCCGTGGTTAACAGACTATTGCTTGTGAAGTCGTTTCTTACTGGGTAGTCACAACTTATGGCCCTGTGCCAAACTAACCTGCGAACATAAGAAAGAAAAGAATGTCAAATACAGGGTGATGCAAAAGTAGGTATACAACAATATCACAGATGAAATTAGTAGCATATTATCTTAAGTGTCCTCATTTTGTAAAATATTGGTGTCATTAGCCATATTTAATTGTGACTAATAATTAACATGTTATTAATAATAATAATTAATGTTATTACACGTATATGTAACATTTGTTTAATAAATGCAATGAGTAGTATTATCCTCGTACCCCACTTGTACTAGGTTAGGCACAAGGCCCTATTAACGTGGGACCACCTACAAGCTGAGACTCATTGGTGGCGGGTTTAAAAATTGCGTCTATCCCCTCGGTATTCCCCCTCAAGGGGGCGCCTCAGGCACTGGGCAATAAACCCAGCCCTGCCCCTTTAAATCGAGGGGGCAGGTGTTGCCTTGGGGGGGGGGGCTGGGATCGATGCTCGTGATTTTAACCCAGGGAAGGCGCTCCCAAAGGTACATCCGACCCCCTTGTACCCACCTGTATATCGTGAAGTCAGTGTCAGTTGAGGACTTACAGCACTGTTTCCATGTGTTTGAAGGATGCCTTCGTCAGTGTGTAGTTCTTAAAGGGAACTATTTTGAAGGAGATAAAGTTGATTTGCAATTGAGTAGTTTAATAAATAAATAAGTAAGTAAATAAATAAGTAGACCAACCTTTAGTTTCCACCGTCTTCTTCGAAGTAGTCTTCTTACCTGTTGTTTATCTAATAGGGCAAACTTGTAAGTAAACTTCTCCAGTATTATTTGGCTGGATCACTGACAATTTCAGACTAATACCCTTGGGAAAGGTATGAAACCACTCCACCCCTCCAGCTATGTGGTAAATAGCACCCCCACTGTTCTTCTAAAAGTATGGTTTTTGCATTAAATAATGTTACATGATTGATGGGTAGCTTATCAATTATGTACAGTATCGTAGATTTTTAAATAACGGTTAATGGAAAACACGGGAGAGATGATTGACATCAATTACCCTGTGTTGACCCACATTTCCGTTCGCGAGTGCGAACGTGGGAAGTTAGCTAAGAGAAAATCAGACTTTGGCTAATCAGTTAGCGAGACAGATGTAATGGTGTCGCTCGTTTAATTGGCCAAGTTCTCACATGCGTGCACACTACATATTAAGAATGTGTATGTTGGATTATTTTAGATATAGTTATTACTAAGCTTTCGCTTAGATGTGGCACAAGGCCGAATGTATGGAGCACCTAGTAAGACTCGAACTCACTAGTCATGGTTTGCCAGTCTACCTTGCTAACCATTACACCACGAGGGGCGCCCTACGTATTTACTAAGATTAGCTTAAAATGTAGCATAAGGCCAGAAGTATGGGGCGCCCAGTGAGAAGTGAAATCATTATCAATGGTCTGCTAATCTAGCTCGCGAACCATTAAGCCACGTGAGGTGCCCTGTTTATTCTAGATATAAGGTGTGCTAAAGACCACGAATTATATCAAATAGACTGTTCCAAAACAGCGGTGGCTGAATCGGCCAATCAAAAAACGCCCAAACGTGTATCTAATTTACCATTTAAGGGCGTTGATAAATTGTTTCTAAAACTACTCGATGGAAAGACTGAGAAAGGATGGACAGACCAACAGACACGAATTATACAACTTTCTACTTCAAGACAGGATCAACTCTGATACAATTTATTTCTACTTGAACACAGAATCAACTCTGATATAACTCCTTCCTACTTCAAGACAGGATCAACTCTGAGATCAACAGCTTTTGAGGACAGATCACCAGGCAAGGATTAAAACTGATACTGCATCTTTCTACTTCAAGACAGGATCAACTCTGAGATCAACAGCTTTGAGGACAGATCAATAGACAAGGATTAAAACTGATACTGCATCTTTCTACTTCAAGACAGGATCAACTCTGAGATCAAAAGCTCTGAGGACAGATCAATAGACAAGGATTAAAACTGAAACTGCATATTTCTACTTCAAGACAGGATCAACTCTGAGATCAACAGCTTTGAGGACAGATCAATAGACAAGGATTAAAACTGATACTGCATCTTTCTACTTCAAGACAGGATCAACTCTGAGATCAACAGCTTTGAGGACAGATCAATAGACAAGGATTAAAACTGATACTGCATCTTTCTACTTCAAGACAGGATCAACTCTGAGATCAAAAGCTCTGAGGACAGATCAATAGACAAGGATTAAAACTGATACTGCATATTTCTACTTCAAGACAGGATCAACTCTGAGATCAACAGCTTTGAGGACAGATCAATAGACAAGGATTAAAACTGATACTACGTCTTTCAAGAAAGGATAAAACTTTATGCCACAAAGGATCTCCACTGTAAAACTGCTTTCAGCTACAGTCCTAAAATGGCCACACGAATCATAACAAAGTATGCAACAATAACTCAAGAATGTTGATAGGCCATTAAACCCCCCCCCCAAAAAAAAACAAACAAAAACAATTATCATTATTATTTAACTCAGGGTCTCCATATAACTTTTTTTTCGATTCACTGGCAAGCTCGTTAACCATCACTTGAGGAACAGTGCACTTCAGAACATAGTTGTTCATTATGCTTAGTTTAGTCTGGTATAAGGTCACGGTCTTCGGTCACCGAACGAAGATGGAACTAACAGCAATGAATGGTTTGGCGGATAAAGTTGTCAGTCGTTAAGTTACGATAAAAAAGTAAATAAAGTTGGCGGAATGGCCTATTGTCGGTGACAGCGAAGGAGTCTATCTGTTTTTCGCTGTCGCTAGACCAGGGAGATTTTTTGTGGTGGTGTAGCGCCACACCTACCGTCAGACCCCTCGACTTTACCACACAGATCAGATTACCCAATCTGTGCTACTCATACATCACTTATGATTTCGCCCTTACTTTTCCAGCAGTGTCCAGCATTTCTTGTTCGTCTTACTTGGATGGTATGTGTGATCGGAGGTAAGTAGTCATATAGCAGCTTTTTTTATTAATAATTATATATGTAGCTTAATTATTGTGGTCTACGGGGGATTTGGAGATTGAAAATAAAACGGTATTCGGATTTCTGGGGAAAGAGAGGAAAAAGAAATAAGAACAAAGAGAGGTTAAAGTTTGGAATTAAATTGACCGACCAATGACCCCGGAACTAAAGTTAAAAATAAAACCGGAAGTTCTAGTTTCTGCGGAGGAGCGGAAGTGACCCTCCCACCTGGGACGACAATGGGAAAATCGATCTTTTTTCGGCTAGACTTCCTGGGAGGCAGACGGGGGCTTTCCGGATTTCACCATATGGGTTTCGCATAGAAGTTCCGAACATGATTTACGATAGAATAATTTGATCTTACTCTCTCTCTCTCTCTCTCTCTCTCTCTCTCTCTCTCTGAAAAAGAACCCACGTGCCTAGAAATAAATAAACATCCCCCTTGTGACTATACGACTGGCGTATGTTGTTTCTGAACTAACGACTACTAAATGACTACTACTACAACTCGAACTTGGTCCTATGCAACATATATCTTCAAATAATTATTCCTATCAAACTGTAATATCAACATTTTAAGAGTCAACGTATTGATAAATTCAATCACTTTTTACACACTATAGATATTTGTTTAGTTTCTTTATTTTTATGGTATATCAACCTTCATCAGTTATTTAATACTAATACCATCAGAACAGTAGCGGTACTATTTAACCCATAGCTGAGGGATCAGATGGTTCGTACCTTTCCCAAAGCAATTACATATTTACCAACACATCCAGTAGGATGTGACACATCAATTTCTTAAACGGAGTTTGGAATTCAGAGTTTTCCTTCTCTTATTGGTTGCCTAACCAAGGTTAAAGAACCCAGTCTGTTATACTATTTACCCATAGCTGGAAGGAGAACAGTAAGGTATTTTTAGAAAGCATCAACTTTCTAAAGTCGATGCTAAATTACCCAGTGCAATCTTTTGGATGATGTTAGGGAAATGCAAACAGCCTCGTTTTGAGAGCAAGTGTAGTTCAAAATCAATCAAAATTTTTTTATCAAGTTTATTTGATCCATAGACGGGTAAGAGTGGATCTGGGAGTAACTGCAACAAAATGGTGACCCACCACACACCTCGGAACAGCAGGACTAAAACCACTACATATAGTTTAGTGTTATACACAGGACACAAAATTCTGCTGGAGTGAGATGAGTTTTTTTACACCAGCGTGAGCTGATGGTCTTTCTCTGAAGTCTAAAGGATAACAAATCTCCCCAGATCTTCAGGAATGTTCTGAGTATTCTGGGTGATTTCAACAATGTTGTTGTAGAAAGAATATAAATATCCAGTGGAAATAACATAGCCTATACCTATGATTTTTCCATAAGATGTTCAACATTCGCCTTGAGGGGATCTATGGAAGGATTGAAATGGAAAAACAATAAATTCATGGATTCAGATATTGAAATATAAGGAACAGCTGACAAGTCTCAGACCTGATATATCTAGCTGAAAAAGATATTATTATTTCTCTCCTTGAGAGTTTTTCACACCAGCGTAAGTTGATGGTTTTTCACTGGAGTCTGAGTGACAACAAGTTATCAATGAAAGTTTTTCACACCTGCCGTAGCCGATGGTTCACTGGAGGCTGAGTGACAACAAGTCTCATCAGGTCTCCAGGACTATTCTTGGTATTCTAGCCGATTTCAGCAATGCTGTTGTCTGGATGGTCTCAATTCATCCTGATTTCCAGTTCCTCTAGTCTTTTCTCTAACTTTTGGGGACCGTTCCAAGTGCACCAACTAAAATTGGTATCACTTTCACCCTCATATTCCACACTTTTTTCGATTCTTTACCAGTTGACACATTCTCCTTTTCTTGTTAATCAATATTATCATTATGTGGATTTTTCACATCAGCGTTTGCTGTTGGTATTTCACTGGAGGCTGAGTGACAACAAGTCATCAATATATACCCGGGGAGAAAACAGGTGGATTCATGCCTCTCAAAAGTACCCCTGCAGAAGGGTAAGCCCCCTCCCCAAAAAGAGGTGTCCTTGGTATAACACTAAAATGCATCTGATGGTGAGGCTTGACTTATGGAGATATGAGGAGTGTGGAGTACCCATTAATTGTTGTTACTCCTTGGTCTTCTCTGTCTGGGAGTAATAGTACCTGTTAAGGTCCCATTGATGGGGTCAAATAGATATGTTTGCAAATTATTCCTATTTGAAAGGACCACTTACAACTCCCCCCCACCAAAATCAAAAACAAAACAAAACAAAAAAATTCATAAAACAACCACATAAAAATGTAAATATGAACGTACAATGGAATAATATAACCCTAGATGGGTTGACATGCCGCTAAAATATATAAGTAGATTATTATTAAAACAACAAACAAATAAACAAACAAATCTCCCCTCCCAAAACAAGAAAAACAACCTTTAAATATACACTCCTACAATTGGAGCGCTGGTAGGTATCGTCAGTGATGTAGTATGCATGGGTCACTGGGAAGTTTCGGGTCTTTCAACATCAGACTTCCCTCGCCATACTGACCATATCAGAGATAATCAAAACTCTGATCCACCCACCAACCAACTTCAGACGCTAACAAACGTTTGACTTTTTATTGTTTTTGGACAAGTATAAGGGGCCGGGTTAGCTCAGTCGGTAGAGCATTCGGATAAAAACCACAAGGTTCCTAGTTCGATACCGGTCCTCGCCAACTCAGCGTATGAGTAGCACAGGGATCTGTGCGGTAAAGTAAGGAGCTGATGGTAGGTGTGGCGCTCCACCTCAGATGCTAAAAAACAATCTCCTCGGTCTAGCGCTATTGAAAAGGGGATAGACTCCCTCGCTGACTGGCTGATACCGAATTTAGGCCGCCCCGTCGACTATATGTATTTACTCAATTCCTCCGCACGAGCAGGATGTGACATAAAGTCAATTTTCAAGCGGAGTTTAACTTAGACTTCTTTCCTCTAGACCTGTTGCTATACCAAGGTTAAAGAGCTCAGTCTGTCCTACTCTTTACCCATAACTGGAGGGAGTATAGTTGGATTCGCACCTTTCTTAAATGTATTAGCAATATGTGAAATGCAAACAATCTCGTCCAAGATTTGAACTCGGTTTGCCGTATCCATTTCCTACGACGATAACCATTACACAACCCCCCAAAGAAACCCCACATATAGTTAGATTTTACAAGCCAACTGCAGTAATTACACATAATAAGTTAACCCTCTAATCACAAATTAGAAAACGACTTACAGTTAAGTCACACTGAAACCACCGGTTCTTGTTGTCGGAAGTTAAGCTACGATCAGCCTGTTCAATTTTGAGATGGGTGATTGTTTAGGAACACTAGGTGTTTTAGTCGACGTCGGTAGAGCACCCACCTAGGAATCGCAAGGTTCCTTGTTCGATACCGATCCTCGCCAACTCAGCGCATGTGTAGCACAGATTGGGTAACCTGATCTGTGTGGTAAAGTGGAGAACTGACGAAGGTGTGGCGCTCCACCTCAGCAAGAAACATCTTTCTGGTCAAGCGCTAACAAAAAGGGGATAGACTCCCTAGTTGTTCGTCTGATACTGACAATAGGCCACTCTGCCAACCTATGTGCCAGACTAAGCAAAGCTTACTAAATAACAACTATAGATCAGTAAGTGTTTTTTTTTCGCGGCAAAACCCTTCAGGCTAGACATAACAACTAGACTATATTATCAGTATAACGTAGGCCAGTTGTCATGTGTAAAGACAAATAAATATTAGTTTAGAAAAGAAAAGTTGTCAGTCCTACGGAACAAAAGAAAAGAAAAGAAATAAACTCTATAAATCTTAAGAAAACAAAAATTAACGATTCCCATTCAGGTGAATTTAAAAAAGAAAAACATAACAAAAGTGTCAGAATTGAAACAATTTATAAAGACCAGTCATGAAGATAAACGGGTTAAAAAAAAGAAACAGACAAAGTATCGCCCATAGATAAGTACACCCCAAACACACACACACACACACACACACACACACACACACAAGGTGTGTCTTAAAAGTATCGAGATTGAAGCTGTATTTCCCAAGATAGAAATGAACAAAGAATGGAACGCTAATTTTTTTTCAGAATACAATGTGTGTCATAAAAGTACAAACAATCTCGACTGTCAAGGCTACAGGCGAAGTCTCTAGCCGTTACACTAACTGACCATTCCCACATTCTTCGTTTGTTTTGAAACTCTTATTTATATTCCACTTTTTATTGAGGTAAGTAAACAAACAAACGTGTTATTTTTATATGGCTTTAAGCCGACAATTTTTGGAGGATATGTGCTTAATTGAAGTCATACCTAATTTTGAAAATTAATTAGTTAATAATTAATGAATTTAGGCGGGCATATATGTTCAAATGTAAGTCGAGGTTTCGAGTCACACACGTAGCAGTCTCCCATGTCTATAACCTTGCTGATGAGACCTAATAGGTCGAAATGTACATTCAGGGATTGACATTTTCTCGATTTGTTTAGCCTTGAATTCATCACACATACACATAATTGAGTGTTCTGGGATTGAGTTCTTGCAAGCACAATATCTATCTATCTATCTATCTATATATATATATATAGTCATCCCCAGACACGTGTTTCGACTTATCAAGTCTCTTCAGTGTGGTTAGACATTTTGTCAGCTACCGACCGCCAGGATAGAACTCCGATCGATTCAGTATCAGTCGGACAGCTTAACCGCTCGGCCATCGTCACCTACAGAATGCAAAGGGGATTTTAACTATTTTAATACACACATCTGTATGTATGTAAAGGCCACCATAGAGTGCTCCATCCCTTTTATAGGAGAGCGTAGCGTTTACGCTTTAGTTGGCGGTCATCAGCGAAATCCCCTCCAAAGTGCTGAACCCCAGGGGGACGGAGAGCATGTATAGTCATTCACAGACACGTGTTTCGACTTATCAAGTCTCTTCAGTGTGGACCTTTTGCGAGCTACCTACAGACGGGATAGAACTCCAATCGATTCAGCATCAGTCGGACATATATATATATATATATATATATATAATATATAGTGAGAGAGAGAGAGAAAGAGAGAGAAGAGAGAGAGAGAGAGAGAGGGGTTAGTTTGTTGTTTGATTGATTTTACGGCATGTCAACCCTTGTTGGGTTATTTTGGCGAAGTTTTTTTTTATTAATTCTTGATAGGTATTCAAAATTTATTTCAAACTCAATTTTAAAAAACATTTTTTTTCTATTTAACACGTAGATAGGACCCTAATCGATACTACCACTCCGGGTCAGAGTGGTACTGGGAGTAATGGTCATGAAGGGGTACTCGACACTTCCCAAATCTCCAAATTGGAACTTCACATTGAATGCAGTTTTACGTCATACCCAGGAACAGGAAGAGAGAGAGAGAGAGAGAGAGAGGAGAGAGAGAAGAGAGAGAGAGAGAGAGAGAGAGAGAGAGAGGGGGGGGCTGTGAATACCGTCAAGTAACTCTTCAATTGCATTGAAAGTCGCAACGAAGAAGAATTGCTTAGCATGGCGTCTTGGAGAAAAAGTTATGAGGACTAAAACAAAATCACTGTGTTCTGTTCTAACTGATGATTTATCGTTCTCTTAGCCCACGCGAGTTGAAGAAGAGGGTTTTTATCCTCCTGCCAGACATGGCGTTTACTGTTTATTGGTTTTCGTTGTTGTTTCGCAATGATATACAACAATCATTTTGTTTCGTAGTGTCTCATCTATTATTTTCTGGGATACCCCCCCCCAAAAAAAAAAAAAACAATAAAAAAAACAAAACCCCCAAAAAACACACACAACATAAATCAGTTTGTTTCGTTTCTGGAAGTCTATTATAAAACCTATTGATTATTACGGCTCTGTGGAAAAATTGAATTCATCTTGGTACAGCATGTGTGGACAAGTGATTTTTTTTTTAAATGGACGATGTTCTTTTTCAAGAATTTCAAAGTAAGTCTTTTGTATGATGGGTTAAATAAAAATAGCGAAAATCATTCGTAATTAGATGTTAACAAAAGAAAAACAAAACTAAACAAACAAACAAACAAACAAACAAACAAACAAACGAAAACAAAAAAAACAACTCCCGAAACTTAAGAATATGATACTAAGTATCTAACTATAGCTATACCCACTCCTCTCTCTCTCTCTCACACTCTCTCTTACATCCACACACACTCTTAATCTCTTTCTCTCTCCTCTCTTTCTATCAATATATCTATCCTCACACACATCTTCCTTTCTTTCTTTTCTTTCTTTCTTTCTTTGTCCATTTGCAGTTTACTCCCCCTCTCCTTATTTATCTGTGTTTCGTTCGCTCTTTTTCTTTCCTCTATCTTTCTTGCTACCATGCTGACAATTGCCCCCCCCCCTCTCTCTCTGTCGCATTTCTCCATCTTCCTTTTAACTTCATGTCCATTAATTTTATACTCCGCTCTTTCTTTCTTTTTTTCTTTCTTTCTTATGTTCCTTGTCCACACATCTCTCTCTCCCTCTCTCTCTGTCTGTCTGTCTCTCTTCTTTGTTTAGTTTTCTCTTTATCTTTTCTTTGCTCTCTTCTCGCTTTTTATGAACCATGCTGACCAATTACTCTTCTCTCTCTCTCTCCCTCTCTCTCTCTCTCTGTGTCGCAATCTCTATCCTCCTTTTAACTTCATGTCCATTAATTCTATACTCAACTCTTTCTTTTTTTCTTTCTTTCTTATGTTCCTTGTCCACACACACACACATCTCTCTCTCTTCTCCCTCTCTCCTGTCTGTCTGTCCTCTCTTCTTTGTTAGTTTTCTCTTTTATCTTTTCCTTGCTCTCTCTCTCGCTTTCTTATGACCATGCTGACAATTACTCTCTCTCTCTCTCTCTCTCTCTCTCTCTCTCTGTGTCGCATCTCTATCTTCCTTTTAACTTCATGTCCATAATTCTATTACTCCGCTCTTCTTTTTTTCTTTCTTTCTTATGTTCCTTGTCCACACACACACATCTCTCTCTCTCTTCTCCTCTCTCTCTCTCTCTGTGTCGCATCTCTATCTTCCTTTTAACTTCATGTCCATTAATTCTATACTCCGCTCTTTCTTTTTTTCTTTCTTCTTATGTTCCTTGTCCACACATCTCTCTCTCCCTCTCTCTCTGTCTGTCTGTCTCTCTTCTTTGTTTAGTTTTCTCTTTATCTTTTCTTTTTGCTCTTCTCTCTCGCTTTCTTATGATCATGCTGTCAATTAACGCTCTCTCTCTCTCTCTCTCTCTTTCGCTCTCTCTCTCTCTGTCGCATCTCTATCTTCCTGTTAACTTCATGTCGATTAATTTTATACTCCGCTCTTTCTTTTCTTTTTCTTTTTTCTTATGTTTCCTGTCCACACACACAAC
>CM042142.1:52122541-52177541 GCA_023376005.1 Doryteuthis pealeii
CCGATTCAGGTGTTCCGTGAAGACTTTCGATTTACACATTGAAAGGCTCCCGATTTCGAGAAGAAGTTTCCAGAGTTCGAGAAGCGTCTGACCAAAGAAATACCTGAAGAAGGTCGGAGGCAACATCGACCGAAACGTTGAGATGAAACAATGAAGATTGGGGACAATAGTCCGAATAAATACAAAGTACTTAAACTGATGTGAAAAATTACTGATGTGGAAAAACTCAAAAGAAGACGAAGAAGAACAAGAAAATGAACAAGAATAATAATAAGAACAAGAATAATAATAATAAGAAAGAACGTACTAGAGTGGTTGAAACGAGTTTCTGTTTACCGAATTCAACTTTTGCAAATACCCAGCAACCAATCATATCATCCGTCCTGCCTTAGTTGTCGTCTCCCCGCCCTACCCCTATGTATTTGTTCATAGGTCAAACTTTTAAGTGAATGATCGCCTTCTTGAGACAATAACAACATCAACAATAACAAACAACAAAGAACTAACAACAGTAGTTATCAAAGGGCGAGGCAGGTCGATCAAAAAAACCGGAAAACGAACGGAACGCCCGAAAAACGAGCGAAGCTGGCACTATTGAAACTATTTCAGGAAATTAGTAAACTTACCTTTGTGAAACCGATCGTTTATTTGCCACCCACCCACCAACACACATACACACCTGTTGTTGCCTTGGCGCCAGATGTTTTCTTTTTATAATCTCCGTCTATACACTAAAATCATTTTGAAGTTATAAAGTGCTTAGTGTCGGAACCGAGAATCTTTTTGTTTTTCAAATGTTTTGCTTGTTTACTCGAAATCTATTATAAAGCAATGTTTGCCAAGATTGTTTAATAAAACTATAAGATGTCCACAGAGTGTTTAACTCTGGTTCTTTGTTTTGAAAAGGGGGGGGGGCAAAAAGATTTAAAATATAAATTTACTACTCTAATTCTCTCCCAACTGTAAGAAAACTTCAAATAATCTCCGTCTCAGCTTTCATCTTCTCTTCTTAAAAGAACAACCATTTTTCCTCCACTCGCTTTTGTTCTTTTAAGTAACACTCAAAAACCAAAACATTCCGGGCACATGTCGAACCTCGCGTTCGCCAGTAACCTTAGATTGCATTTGTTTTTGAATTGCGTCGGACGCGGGTTCGACCCCGGCAGGCAAGACAAAAGTCTTACTCTTTTCGTTCTCCGCCACATTCTTATAAAAACATTGGGCTACTTAAAGGATAAGCTACACCAATTCGGCAATACTTCATTAGGAAAACAACAACGCGTTAGTTACATTTATATAACTTTATTATAACATATTACGGGAACAAAGTTCCCCAGGCTATTTAATGTCACAAAGTGTCCAAAACATACACAATTAGGTTAATAGACAAAGCGCTAACCACTTACTGTAAGTAGAGGCTGTAGCGTCTGGGTTGTGCACCGTAGGTGTCTGCTGGAGAGACGTGACAGCACGTCCAGGCTTGTTCAAGTCCATTCCGCGGAGAGAAGCAGCGTCTCTCTTGCGTTCACCATGTGTTCACGTGACAAATAGTGTCTGACACGGAAGATATCACCAAACCTCAGACAAGAGCAGACTGCCACTTACAAAAACCATTTGCTAGTGCCAGTTAAATTTCATTTTAACCTGCTGCTCTACAAATATTCTTGTGTCGCTACTGCAACTTATTCTAAAAGAAAACCAACTAGGACCTTTTTCTCTAATTTATAGTTTGATTTTTAAACAAATAACCACCTGCTGTCAAATTAGTATTTGAACAGGCCAATCAGTGACTTAAACCTGGGTGATCTACGGAACTTGGGCTGATCTAGCTTTCATCGTGACTTACTGTAATGAGAGAGAGAGAGAGAGAGAGAGAGAGAGAGAGAGATAGAGACGGAGAAGAGAGATGAGACGAGAGAGAGAGAGGAGAGAGTCATGGATAATTTGCTGCTGGTCAAGATCAGACTTACAAAAAGTTGGTTGTTTTGTATTACGGCATATCAATCCTCTTTGCCGAATCAGATCATTTTTGATAAATAAAAGACTCATGTGCTTACAGTACCGGCTGTGCCCTTAAGTAGTCACACGATTAAGTATAGAAAGAGCGTTCATCGACTGCTTAACTTCGATAATCTTTGCAAAAAACGTTACTTTCAGCATGAATGACGGAGACTTGCTAGCGTTCATTTTAACAATTTTCAAACGTTAAAAAAATCAGTTATTTAAATTTAATGGACGTGAACATTAGTTGAATGAATGCTAACAACTTCTGAGAAGGCTTGGAGCATACTACGACGAAACGTCGTAAATTAAAAAAACGTAAACGAGAAAAATGGTCCAATAAAAAAAGAAAGAGGGTAATACTAGTTTCCAGTTTCTAATTTTCTGCGTTTATCTTTAGCTTGTCATCGCCATAATTAAATTGATTTTCCCGCCTAAATATGCTTCATGGTCGCCATTGTTTGTGTTTATTAAGCTGCTGATAGATCAAGGGGAGAGATAATCACATAGAGATAATTGACGTTTCATTGATATGGTTTTCCTCTTCGGTTTATTAGAATGGTTTTGGGGGGGGTTTGGGGAATTTTTTTTATACTTCTTAATTTTTATCTCTTATTTTTTCCTACTTAAAGACTAGTTGGTTGTATTTATCAACCCTTATTGGGATATTATTTTATTACCGAAGACATTTTTTTACTCATTTTTTATGTGTATTCTAAAAATAATTTTTCAATTCGGACCATATTACCTTTAGGCACCCCTTTTTGATCTCGATTAAAAAGGACATGTTTTTCATTTACACCGTCAATATCCGGTTGTTTGTTAGGGTTAGGGTTAGGGTAGGGGTTATGGTTAGTGGTAGTTTATAATTGAAAAAAAATCTAAAAATCGTCTGGATATTGACGGTATCAATGAAAAACATGTCCATTCTTAATCGAGATCAAAAAGGGGTTCCTAAAGGTCACATGGTCCTTTAATTCAAAATCAATTAAAAAAACAAACATTTTTAAGCTCATATTTTCTATTTGTCTGATTGGATATGGGAATAAAAGCGATGAAGGCGTACTTCATACTCCCCAAAGTCCCAATTATATGTAGTATCCAAGACACTAGGGCTCTCAGCCACCACCTTCTAACACATATAGGAAAAAGAGTTGAGGCTTGCCATAAGAACAATCATATAGATGCTAGGGCTTGACGTGACCAGCCGATTAATCGGAGGGGGGCTCCCCAACCACTCATCTAGCTTAAGCGCCAAAGTGGAGTGTTGCATATCTTAGACTGCTCAGCCACAACGGTTTTGTCTTTAAGCATCACGGGTCGCCATTACTTTTTGATTTACCCTCGTATATATATATATATATATATATATATACGCCAACTGTACCCCTGCAAAGGGGTATGCTTTTTGACCGTGGATGGCGATGCTTAAGAATGGAGCAGTCCATGACATGTAACACACTACTTTGGCCCTTACTTGGGCTAGACGGGCGATCGAAGAGGCCCCTTCCAATCAATCGGTTGGTCATGTCAATCCCTAGCACCTATATGATTGTCCCACTCAATACCCTAATATCAATCTCCAACCCTTTTTATAATATATGTGGTGGAAAATGATGGCTAAGTGTGGCTGAGTGTGGAGTACCCCTTCATTGCCATTTCTCCCATGTCCACCCTGACCCGGAGTGGTAGACTTGTTAGGGTAACATATATGTGTTAAATAAAAGAAAATGAGTTAACAAAAATGTGTTTAAATATTGAGTTAAAAAAAAAAAGAATGAATAGAACAAAACGTCTTCGGCATAAAATAACTCATCAAGGGTTGACATGCCGTAACCCCCACCTCACCCCCAAAAAGAAAATTAAAGATTTATTTATTCATTTATTCATCCATCTATTAATTTATTCATTTATTTATGAACTTATTTATTTATCTGCTTATTTATTTATTCATTCAATATTCACACATTTATTCATTTATGTGTTTATTTACTTATTCATTTATTTATTTTTTCCCCAATTTTTTTCAATTTGAAGTTGTACAAAGGTTACAAATTATAATTTTTTTACATTTTTAATTTTTGAATTCTATCATCTTATAATTAGACTTTATGTATGTATGTTTGTATGTGTGTGTGTGTTTGTATGTGTGTGTGTGTGTGTGTGTGTGTGTGTGTGTTTTTGGTACGGTTCCAAGTGCACGAGCTATTATGGGCACAATCCTAATTTTCTTATTCAACACATTTCTCAGCTCCCGAAGAAAGAAAATGCTTGTATTGAAAGAATTATTTATGTAAGAATTGGCACTTTTGCCAAAGATCAGAGTATAGGAGGGAACTGGTGATTGGAGGAAGAGTTGAGATCGCCTAGACCACATCACTACTGAGATCAGCTTGAATACTTAAAGTAGTCCCGGAGAGCTGACCATTATTTACTACTGGTATGGCTACTACTACTACTACTACTACTACTACTACTAATAATAATAATCTATTCTTGAGAATGAAACATATAAAAATTTTCTGGGACCTTGAAATAAAGACGGATCACCTTATCCGAACCAGAAGACCAGACCTAATATTAATTAACAAGAAAAAAAGTACTTGACAACTCACAGATTTTGCAGTTCCAATAGCATGTCTATGCTTGTTGGGTTTCACAGGGTGATGATGAAAGAAACCGAAAAGATAGAAAATTTCCTGGAACTTGCTAGAGAACAAAAAAACCAAAAAAACCAAAAACAACAACTACAAACAAACAAAAAAACCCTGTGGAATATGAGAATGAAAGTGATACCAATTGTAGTTGGTGCACTTTGAACGGTCCCCCAAAATTTCGAAAACAGACTAGAAGAATTGAAAATCAGAGGAAGAATTGAACGCATCCAGACAACAGCAAAAAAATACTCAGAAACTTGAGTAGACTCAGTAAATGATAATTATGATTGATTCATTGATTGATTTTAACGGCATGCCAACGCATCAATGGTTATTTCATGCCTAGAGGTTTGAGAATCGCGTTTATTTTACGTTCATATTTACTTTTTTAGTGTTATATTTCTTAACATTTTTAGCACATGGTCTTATCGGATACTGATAATAGGTTAGCAGGTATATTTGATCCATAGATGAGACCCTAACAGGTACTACCACTCCGTGTCTGGGAATAATGGCAATTAAGGGGATGTTCACATTCCCCGGATCTCCAGAAGCAGAGCCTCACCATCAGATGCAGTGTCATATCAAGGACACGATAACTATGAGAAATAAAATATTGATATATTATAAAATGAATAACAATGACAACAGTTGTTCAAACTGTTTCTCACTCTTGGGATTGTACATTAAATATTACTAGCAAGAATATGGGCCCCCGGGTGTAAGTATTCAAGTTTTAATGTAATAAAACATATTAGATTATGAAGACTGAGGAAATTAAATAAGAGCGCATATAAAAATATTACACTTATTTTAATAATATTTTAATTGGTTTATATATAAATTGATTCATAGGATTGATTTTGATACGCTGGAGAATAAAACCATAATATTATCTCAACAGGAAGTAATTATTTATTAAAAACAGTTTTGTTCAAACCAGTATGCAAATTAACCACACAGAAAGCAAAAAATCGAGCGAGTCGTAATACTGACTGTCGATAAAAATAATTAATCAAATAAGTCGTAATTATGAATGAATATAAAAGTGCTCAATACATTTGTAGAGCTGGTGTGGACAACCAGTATAGCCAGAGTAAGCCTACTCGAGTGTCATCGTAGGATCATCAGGGCTTTTCTGCGTGGAATGATTTAAATTATTCAAATTTTTGTAAACAAATTACACTCTCATAGTTCCCCAGGGATATATATATATATATATATATATATATATATATATATATATATATATATATTTCAATAAAAATGCGATCCGACGAAGCTCATAAGGTATATATATATATATATATATATATATATATATATATATATATATATATATATATATATATATATATATATATAATAATATATATATATAATATATATAAATATATATTGATTAATTCCAGCCGATTGTACGCGTGTATTTAGTGGTCATAACCACTAAAAACCTATTCGTTTCCTTAATATGTTTTTTTTTCAATACAAATCATAAAGACTTGAATAAGTAATACTTAATAATGTCGATACTATACAATTAAACTTTCAGTTTCATTTCCCTAAAACAAAAATATTTTCATTGATAAACAAATAATTTTGCCGTTGTTGTTGAAATACTATAACTGTTATGTCAAAACAAAACAAAACAAAACAAAACACACACACACACACACACACACACACACACACACACACACACACACACACACATACACAAACTCATGTTTTCTTGACATGTTATTTCAATACAAATCAATAAATTTATTTCAATAAGTTTGGTGGCATTTATGCTGCTTGGAGCCCCCTTAAACTAGTGGTAACGATTTCAACTCCAAAACCACATTTAAATTCAAGGTGATCATCCAAAAATTACTTATTTTAAGGTAATTTAAAAGACAACAACATCTAAACAGAGCCCGAGGTTACTGTGGCATGAACGTTGTGTTATACACAATAAAGATGAGAACAACAGTCCGAAACATCGAAATTATTCAAATCACGAAGACTTGAACATTTACTTAATATTGTCGATACTATACAATTTTACTTTCAATTTCATTTCCCAAAAATATTTTCATTGATAAACAAATAATTTTATCGTCGTTGTTGGAATTCTATGACTATTAGGTCAAAATATAAGAAAAAAAAAAGAAAAGAAAAAAAAGAAGACCCCCCCCCGAAGCAATTAAAAAAATCAAAAATTATTGTAAGGTAATTTTTAAAAAAAAACACTTGAACAGAGCCCGATGTTACTGTGGTCTGCACATCGTGTTTATACACTAGGGACCTCCAATCTGCCATTTCAAATTTACCCCCCCTATATTTAACACAATGAAACTTGAATGAAAGTTAATTATTATCTTCAAAATTTTTGGACCATTCAAAATAAGAACCATTAAAAAATTCCTAATGATTTAAAAAAAAAAATTTCAGCTTACGGAAATAATGAAAATTATGAACGAAAACAATGTTTACGTTTTCGCACCGTTAAATCAATTGTTTTCATTCGTAATTTTCATTATTTCCGTAAGCTGAAAAAATCAAAAAATCATTAGGAGATTTTTTAAATGTTTATTCTTTTGAATGGTTCAAAAAATTTTCAAGATAATATTAACCTTTATGCAAGTTTCATTGTGTTAAATATGGGGAGGGTGGTTAAATTTGACACGTCAAAGTCGAGATCCCTATTATACACAATAAAGACGAGAACAACAGTCCGAAATATCAAAATTATTAATATCAAGCCTCATTTCATAGACACATATATAGATATAAGTAAATCACGGAGACTTGAACTAGTACTTAACACATTTGATACTATACAATTATAGATTACAAATTTCATTTGCAAAGAAAAAAAACTATTCTGATGGATAAAGAAATAATTTTGTCGTTGAAATTTTATGTTTTTCATTTACCCCCCCCCTTCCAAAAACAAAACAATACAAAACAAGCAAACAAAAAAACAAAAAAACAACAAAAAACAAAAAGAAAAACAATTAAAAAAAGCCAAAATTTAAAAAAAAATCGAAAGAAGAAACTATATAAGCATTCTAATGTTCCTATTATTTAATTTGCAAAGAACAAAACTATTCTGATTGATAAAGAAATAATTTTGTCGTTGTTTGAAATTTTATGTTTTTCATTTACCCCCCCCCCTACCAAAAACAAAACAAAACAAAACAAGCAAAAAAACCCCCAAAAAACAACAAAAAACCAAAACAAAAACAATTAAAAAAAGCCAAAATTTAAAAAAAAATCGAAAGAATAAACAACATAAGTATTCTAATGTTCCTATTATGTAGAATAAAATAGCGAATAATAATCCATACAATCAAGCTAACCTTACATCCTCAACTGAAGTCGGCTGTAATGGGTTTTTCTTCACCCCCGCAATTCAAGCAGTTTCGCCCCGTCGACCAAATCCGTTTTTTTTTACTTCTTTTTCTTTTCTTTTTGCTGAGGTGACTTAGATTTACAGCAGTTACAGAGAAGCATTTAGCTCGATAAATGACAACGGTGTTATGTACATTCATTCATAATAAGAACGCCCGGCCCACAATGTTGCTAGTCGAATGCTAGGCGGAGCAGTTGGAGTTAGGTTGGCCGAATGATATGTCAACAACAAGGGTGACCAGGGTGCCTCACTAGCCGTAATGGTTATCAGGCTAGGCTAGCAGACCAGTAGCTAGTGAGTTTGATTCACACTGGGTGCCTCATACTTCCCCAGGCATGTACAAATTAACTAAATTGAGCAAATAATTGCGGTTTTGGATATTTCATTATGGTATAATGGTTAGCATGCTAGGCTAGCAGACCAGTAGCTAGTGAGTTTGATTCACACTGGGTGCCCCATACTTCCACAGGCATGTACAAATTAACTAAATTGAGTAGATAATTGCGGTTTTGGATATTTCATTATGGTATAATGGTTAGCATGCTAGGCTAGCAGACCAGTGGCTAGTGAGTTTGATTCACACTCGGTGCCTCATACTTTCCCGGGCTTGTGCCAATTAAATAAGCTTAGTAAATGTTTTGGACATTTCATTATGGTGCAGTGTTCTGTAAGATAGACTAGCAGACCATTTTTAGTGAGTTTAATTCTCACTGGGTGTCTCATACTTCCTCGATGCATGTGCCAATTAACTAAGCTTAATAAATGTTTTGGTCATTTCATTAAGATGTAATGGTTAGCATGCTAGGATATCAGATCATTTTTAGTGAGTTTGATTCTCACTGGATGACCTATACTACCCAGTCATGTGACAATTAACTAAGCTTAGTAAATGTTTTGGTCATTTCATTATGGTGTAATGGCTAGTATGTTAGGACAACAGACGATTGTTAGTGAGTTTGATTCTCACTGGGTGTCCCATGCTTAGTAAATGTCAACTGTTTTGAGAATTACACCGTGCTGTAATGTTCATAAATAAACAAAACAGATTGACAAATTGCACCCATTTAAACACAGACTTAATATAGATATTGAATTACAATATTTCCTTAAAGAGACGCAAACATTTTAGCTAAGGACATAGAGTATAAAAGGAAAGCAAATGGTTACATCTCAGATACATATTGACAGTCCTGATATCAACAAATAGATACGAACGAACATCAACACCTCAACTCGGACTTAGTTCCTGTTGAAATGAATGCGATTATTTCATTTTCATTTTCAGCGCCAGTTGAAGGAAGATGATTCCCGAAATATATCAACAAAACATTTCCCTTTTTATCAAAAATGTTTTGGGAATTATCGAATTAAAAATGGTTTATTGCATTTCCATTTGATTGGAAAATATAAGAATTTTTAAAAGTACTAGCAAAAAAAAAAAAAAAAAAAAAAAAGCTCCTTTCGAGCACGAGTATTTAAGTTTTAATATAATTAAATATTATATTGAATTAGAAAGACTAATGAAATTAAATACGAACACAAAAAAAGATTACACTTAGTTTTAATTTATTCTAATTGATTTCAATATAAAATTATGAATAGTATTGCTTTTAATACGTTTGAGAATAAAACAATAATATTAAAAATCAATAACATCAAGTAATTATTTATCAAACACGGTTTTGTTAAAACCGGTATTCAAATTATTCACACCATATACGATGTAAACATTTATTTCGTAATGATATATAACACATTGCTGGATTTTAAACATTGATAATATGGGCTGTTTTGAGGCAAATCTATCTCAGCTAGACCTTAATAGAGACATTGTTAATAAATAAGATGCTAATTAAGATTAAATAATGATTATTTAATAACCATTGAGAATATAACAACTAAGGGAATTGTAACGTTGGTGACGAGGTAGTTTCAGCTACAGACAGACAGACAGACAGACAGACACACAATCTCCATCATGATAAGATTTGAAAGACATTAACATGTAATTTTATCAATAGATATGACCTAAACCATTTTGAAAGTTTTAAGTTCACATGCACCAATAGAACCTCTCTCTGTTCTAAAAATCTCGGCTGAAAATATATCACCATTGATCCGTGAGGAGGTGGGCGCTAATAATTTACGCAAAAAATATAGGCAAAACTTTTATTGATAATTTCCCTCTCGACTCAAATATATGTAAAAATTGATGGTTGGTTGGTTGGTTGGTTTTACGGCATGTCAACCCTTGTTGAGTTATTTTATGCCGAAGACATTTTGTTTTATTCATTCTTGTTGGGTATTCAATTTTTTTTTTATCAAACTCAGTTATTTTAATCACATTTTTTAATACCCATTAAAAAAAATCTATTTAACCAATAGATAGGACCCTAAGAGGTACTACCACTCCAGGGCAGGGAAGACCTGGAAGTAATTGCGATGGAAGAGTACTCTCAACCACCGCCTTCTAACACATATAGGATAAATAAAGGTTGGGGTTTGTCATAAAAGCAATAAGGTTGGGACAATAATATAGGTGCCAGGGCTTGACGTGACCAGCTGATTAATCGGAAGGGGCCTCTCCGACCAGCGATCTAGCCTAAGTAAGGGCTAAAGAGGAGCCGTTCTTAAACATCACGGTTCACCATGCACAGCCAACAGGTGGCTTTATTGAAGGGATTTTACCCATCTGCAGAGGTACAGTCGGTGTATTCTACAGTTTCAGCCAACTGACCACAAATTGGAGGAAAAAGACTGAACTTAATTTTGACTGGTTGAAAAATATTTCGAGCTAGGGGGAAAAAAATGCAAAAGAAAGAAAAAGAAAGAAGAAGAAAAAAGAATTCTGATTGAATTAGCGCGAATCCTTCAAGACCAGAGATCACCAAACTTTTTTCACGGTGGCCCGGATAATTGATAAAATGAAAAAGGAAAAAAAAAAGAAAAAAAAAGAGCGCGGGTCACATTGTTATTGTGTTCAATACTTGCTAGCCAGAACGAAAGCTCCGAGAAAAAGATGTAAAACAAAATGTATCTTTACGTATTATATTCATGGATGAGTGGCGTAAGATGCACAAAAACAAATCTAAACCAACCTATTTATTTTCAAAACATTATATGTTTGGTAAGATTTGTGAAACTGAAGTTTGTCTGAAGTGAAAATTCCGAATCGCGTAAGTAACAAGTGAAATGCTCACGCACGAAATTTTGTAACCTACCTACAGGAATCAACATCATGAAGATTTAGTAAGCTTAACATGATATTTAAATTTAAATGGTATCAGAATGTCTTGCGCTCCGTACGTTTTAACAAACAAATTCAAGTACCGTCGGCGGGCCTGACAAAATGGCTTCGCGGCCCGGATCCGGCTCGCGGGCCGTGGTTTGGTGTTCCTGTTCAAGACGAACAAGGTAATTGCTTTAATTAAGCTTAAAAGCCGGGTGGCACTTTAGCAAGCTTTTATGGAGGGCTTTCGATTGGTCCTTCAGTCTAACACTGACACTTAAAAAAAGTTAAATGATAATTCTTCGGTTACCATTTAATCTAAAGATAATATAATGTACGTAGGTCCTTACTTACAAACAATTATTTCTATTTCATGGGTGGCGTTCTCCGGATTTTGCAATTAATTTCGATTATTACCAAATTTATTCTAAAGTTATGAAAATTGTTATCGTACAAAAACATTCGTCACAAAAAATCACGTAAAAAAATCACCGAAAACAATCGCAGTAATTAAAAACCTGATGACAAAGTATTTTTAGAATCCAACATTTTAGGATTGCAGGTTGCATGTCACGGACTGCTCAACTGTCAGGGTTTCATCCTCAAATATCACGGGTCGCTACCCACGGCCAACAGGTAACGCCATTTGGGGTTTACCCCGCAGCAGAGGTGTAGTCGATGTATTTTAAAGCCCTACCGACAGGACTGCGGGAATTGTAGTACTCGTTGTGTTACATAATGCGGTTGCATAAGATTATTGTCAATCCCCTGTATTTCTAAAGGGATGGCCATTTTCATATCACGGGCGGGACTTTCCATGGAATAGTACAGAAAGCCCGCGAAATACGTGAAGTCACGTGGGACCTGGTTGGGTCCTCAGTTTTCAGTTGGACGTCAGGCAGTGAAGATGTCCTGCCTTAACTGTAACTCACTCTGCATACGCGTGCTATGTTAGTCAGATATTTAGTTACATGAGATGTATAGTTAAGTAAATAAAAGCTTAAGAAAATGGTTGGTGAATGTCTTGGTAACAAGACTGATCTAGAAGAAGAAATGAGCCAAGTGCGACCGATCACCAAGACGCTAGAAGAGATGCTAGAAGAGACCTAGAAGAGCTTAAGATATCCAAGAATCCAGAAGAAGAAAGTAAGTAAAGAAGGGTATGCAACAGTTGGGGCTCCATCTACAGCTCAAATAAATATGTTTTTCGTCGTCGGGGTGGCCTAAAGTCGGTATCAGTCAGACAGCGAGGGAGTCTATCCTCTTTTCACTCGCGCTAAACCAATGAGATTGTTTTGGCATCTGAGATGGAGCGCTACACAAACCATCAGCTCCTCACTTTACCGCACAGATCCCTGTGCTACTCATACTCTGAGTTGGCGAGGGTCGGTATCGAACCAGGAAACTTGTGATCCCTAGCTTGATGCTCTACCGACTGATCTAAACCGGCCCTGTGTTAAAAGCTATAATTGTTTACGAAGGATTACTATTTGCTACTTAAGACCATATAACTGTGTGTAAACAAATGACTATTATTAAATAGAAGTAGTTACTTAAAACCACAGAATTTAAGAATACTTGAAACCATACAACTGTGTGCAAATCATTTGCATTAGATAGGATTACTTGATACCAAATAACTGTGTGTAAACAACCCTCTTAAACAACTACACAAAAATCTATATATTAATACTCGTGTTGCTTAATTTGAATGTTTTTAATTTACTCACGGGATCGACCTGATTCTAAAATGGTATGATATATTGGGGTATAAGCTCAAGGAGTAAAGTTGAAAAAATGTGACACACTGACATAGTGGCATTCGCATTTATTATTAGAGATAACTGTGGTCCAGTTATTTAATAATTACTAGCGGGACCTGTGGATATACTACAACATGATAATTTAATTATTACAACGTTTGATATATTTACTTAAAAGCTAGTGCCATATACTTCAATATGTAAAAAGTATAATAATCTTGATTTAAGTTTCTTACTTTTGTTTCCTTTTCTTTTCATCTTTTTATTATGTTCCATTGAAACAGATCAGCGTTATCATTTCCGTGCGCTCACCCACTCTCTCTATCTTTCCCCTTTTCTTTCTTTCTTTCTTTCTTTCTTATTATATTTTTCTGTATAGCATGTACTTTTTTACCCTTTCTTTCTTATAATAAGAAGAACTGAATGGTCCATTATTTAGCTGAGGTGACGACACTCATAAGAAATAAGAATTCAGCGGATAAACAACACCAAATAATCAGGATTTACATTGTTTCATTTAATCTTGGACGGTTTAGACGGTCTCATTTTTAACCAGAGGGTGTTACAAGATGATAACGGTCGTACAATTAAAAAAAAAACACGCCGTTCAAATAATCATCAACAAGATATTTCTGGGGGGAAACACTTTTTGACAACAGAAAATTCAAACTTTCACCTGAAGACAATTTCGGGAAAACAACCTGCAAAATCAGCGGATGCCCCCCCTCCCTAACCTTTTTTTTTTCAAATACTCATCTGTGTCCAGTGGCGTCAGCTTCTGGACCGGTAAGATATATAATCTTAGCGTGAATCCTAGGGACTCATCTCCCCAAGCAACACCTGCTCCCTCGTCTAAAAGGGACAAGACTGCCCGATGTCCAGACAGCCTCAAAAGAGGACTAAAGAAGGGATATACGCAATTTTTTACACTGACCACTGTATGAGCTTCGGTTTGCGTGTGGTTCTCCACAATAATCAGACTTTATGTTCATCTGACGTGGTGGGTTTATTTATTTGTTTTTTTTTATCGTTTTGTTTTCAACCTCGGTGAGTAATTTAATGCCAATTAATTTTTGAAATGAATTCATTCTTAATGGATACTCAATTTTGTTTTATAAACACATTTATTATATAAACACATTATCTATTTAACCCATAGATGAGTGCCTAACAGGTACGACCACTCCAGTTCAGGGTGGACCAAAGAGCAATGAAAAAGTGAAAAGAATTACAGCATCAGATAGAGTTTAACATGGCATGAAGAGCCTCAACCACCAGCTTCTAGCAAATATATAATAAAAGGTTTGGGTGTTGCCATAAGGGCAATAGGGTTGGGACAATCATATAGGTGTTAGGTTTTGACGTGACCAGCCGATTGATCGGAGGGGACCTCTGCGACCACCCGTCTAGCCTAAGGGCCTAAGTGAAATGTTGCATGTTATGGACTGCTCATCCACTAGGGTTCCGTCTTTAAGCTTCCCACGGTCAACAGGTGGCACTATTTAGGAGGGGTGTCTTACCCTTCTGCAGAGGTGCAGCCGGTGTGTTTAAAGTCCCAGCTGGACATGGAAGGAGGTCAGAAAATAGATACACATGTTAAATAATAGTTTGGCCAAGTCTATTATTGGCATGAAGTGTATTTAGTTCAAAGCAGTCACCAAAAATCGTCGTGTCATTTAGTTTAATAGATTTGATGACTCCGAGACCGATTTCTTTTGAGAACGTGGCTTTTATTGGATAAGAAACTGACGTGATCACATGACTTTACAAAGTTCGGAAATAATTGATAGCGCATCCTCCGTCAGAAAAAACATCCATGACATGCAACACTCCTCTTTGGTCCTTACTTAGGCTAGAAGAGCAGTCTGTGAGACCTCCTCCAATTAATCGGCTGGTCACATCAATCCCTAACACCTATATGATCGTCACAGTGATATTACCCTTATGGCAAGCCCGCAACCCCTTTTATCATGTATGTGTCAGAAAGCTGTGGCTGAGGGTCCTATGTATGACGTTAAACTGCATCGTATGATGAAGTTCCAATTCTGGAGCTCTGGGGAGGTTGAAGTTCCCCTTCATCTCCATTACTCTCAGGTCCACTCTAACTCGGAGTGGTAGTAGCTGTTAGGATCCCATCTATGAGTTAAATAGAACAAATGTGTTAAAAATGTTTTTAAAAATTGAGTTTGAAAAAAAGAAATTGAATACTATCAAGAATGAATAAAACGAAACGCGTTCAACATAAAATAACCCAACAAGGGATGACATGCCGTAAAATTCAACCAACAAATCAATCAACTAACTAAATATAGGATGTGACACAAAGTCGCAAGTATAGGGCATCCAGCAATGATCGAACTCGCTATTAAATACTGATGGATCTGCGAGACTAGCTTGCTAACCATTATACCACGATGGTGCGCCGTACGTTTTTATTTTAGTATAGAAAATTAATGTTTTTAACCCTATTCACGGAGCATATGCAGGGCTGGCGCATACTACCTCTAAATCCCCCGATTGGGTGGGCCCAAGTTTGCTTGGGGGCCCCAGAAGGCCGGGTTTCATATATTTTCTATCAATACTACTTTATGAAAATTGAAATGTAGTAGAGTGAGGTCCCAATTAATATATTATGGAGCATATATATATATTTACCAACTCCTCCGCACGAGCAGGATGTGACACAAGGACAATTTCTTAAGCGGAGTTCAACAGGTTTGAATTCAGAGTTTTTCCTTCTCCTAGACTGGTTACCCAGCCATGGTTAAAGAACCCAGTATGTCCTGCAATTTACCCATAGCTGGAGGAAGAGTAGGATTCATACCTTTCCCAATGGTATTAGCGCTAAGTGAAATGCATTTACCACGTCCAGGATTTGAACTCGGGGCGACGAGTCCATTTCCTATGACTTTAACCTTACACCACGCGCTTTCCTATATTATGGACCCTAAAATTGACCCTATGCACATGGTATTCATTCTGATACTATTTCTGCTTTTTTTCTTTTGTAAATATTACTTGTCCTGGGTCAATTTACCCTTGTAAGAGATAGGGCGTCCCATCGCGGCGTAATGGTTAGCAAGCTTGTCTCGCGGATCTATTACTTCTGAATTACATCCTACCCGAGGCGATCGGCTTGGATAAATACCTACCTATGTGAGAGATACAACTACGTATCTAATATTACTGTTCCCCATTTGGGATGAAAAGTTGTATATTTTGCAAATTAAAATTTTTTATAAGTTCGATCCACACTTAAGTCTTAAGGCTGGGTGTCATATTTAAACTGTGGGGCGCTTTTCATGGTGCTGTGGTTAACAGACCATTGCTTGTGAAGTCGTTTCTTACTGGGTAGTCACAGCTTATGGCCTTGTGCCAAACTAACCTGTGAACATAAGAAAGAAACGAATGTCGAATACAGGGGAGTGCAAAAGTAGGTATACAACAGTATCACACAGATGAAATTAGTAGCATATTATCTTAAGTGTCCTCATTTTGTAAAATATTGGTGTCATTAGCCATATTTAATTGTGACTAATAATTAACATGTTATTAATTATAATAATTAATGTTATTACACGTATATGTAACATTTGTTTAATAAATGCAATGAGTAGTATTATCCTCGTACCCCACTTGTACTAAGTTAGGCACAAGGCCCTATTAACGTGGGACCACCTACAAGCCGAGACTCATTGGTGGCGGGTTTAAAAAATTGCGTCTATCCCCTCGGTATTCCTCCTCAAGGGGGTGCCTCAGGCACTGGGCAATAAACCCAGCCCTGTGTTGCCTTGGGGGGGGGGGCGGGGATCGATGCTCGTGATTTTAACCCAGGGCAGGCGCTCCCAAAGGTACATCCGACCCCCTTGTACCCCCCTGTATATCGTGAAGTCAGTGTCAGTTGAGGACTTACAGCACTGTCTCCATGTGTTTGAAGGATGCCTTCGTCAGTGTGTAGTTCTTAAAGGGAACTATTTTGAAGAAGATAAAGTTGATTTGCAAATGAGTAGTTAATAAATAAATAAATAAATAAGTAGACCAACCTTTAGTTTCCACCGTCTTCTTCGAAGTAGTCTTCTTACCTGTTTATTTAATAGGGCAACCATGTAGGTCAACTTGTCCAGTATTATTTGGCCGGATCACTGACAATTTCTGACTAATACCCTTGGGAAAGGTATGAACCACCCCACCCCTCCAGCTATGTGGTAAATAGCACCTCTACTGTTCTTCTAAAAGTATGTTTTTTGCATTAAATAATGTTACATGATTGATGGGTAGCTTATTAATTATGTACAGTATCGTAGATTTCTAAATAACGGTTAGTGGAAAACACGGGAGAGATGATTGACATCAATTACCCTGTGTTGACCTACATTTCCGTTCGCGAGTGCGAACGTGGTAAGTTAGCTAAGAGAAAATCAGACTTTGGCTAATCAGTTAGCGAGACAGATGTAATGGTGTCGCTCGCTTAATTGGCCAAGTTCTCACATGCGTGCACACTACAGATTAAGAATGTGTATGTTGGATTATTTTAGATATAGTTATTTACTAAGCTTCGCTTAGATGTGGCACAAGGCCGAATGTATGGAGCACCTAGTAAGACTCGAACTCACTAGTCATGGTTTGCCAGTCTACCTTGCTAACCATTACACCACGAGGGGCGCCCTACGTATTTACTAAGATTAGCTTAAATGTAGCATAAGGCCAGAAGTATGGGGCGCCCAGTGAGAAGTGAAATCATTATCAATGGTCTGCTAATTTAGCTCGCGAACCATTAAGCCACGTGAGGTGCCCTGTTTATTCTAGATATAAGGTGTGCTAAAGACCACGAATTATATCAATAGACTGTTCCAAAACAGCGGTGGCTGAATCGGCCAATCAAAAACGCCCAAACGTGTATCTAATTTACCATTTAAGGGCGTTGATAAATTGTTTCTAAAACTACTCGATGGAAAAACTGAGAAAGGATGGACAGACCAACAGACACGAATTATACAACTTTCTACTTCAAGACAGGATCAACTCTGATACAGTTTATTTCTACTTGAACACAGAATCAACTCTGATATAACTCCTTCCTACTTGAAGACAGGATCAACTCTGAGATCAACAGCTTTTGAGGACAGATCACCAGGCAAGGATTAAAAATGCTACTAGATCTTTCTACTTCAAGACAGGATTAACTCTGAAATCAACAGCTCTGAGGACAGATCAATAGACAAGGATTAAAACTGATACTGCATCTTTCTACTTCAAGACAGGATCAACTCTGAGAACAACAGCTTTGAGGACAGATCAATAGACAAGGATTAAAACTGATACTACGTCTTTCAAGAAAGGATAAAACTTTATGTCACAAAGGATCTCCACTGTAAAACTACTTTCAGCTACAGCCCTAAAATGGCCACACGAATCCTAACAAAGTATGCAACAATAACTCAAGAATGCTGATAGGCCATTAAACAACCCCCCCTCCAAAACAAAAAACAAACAAAAAACAATTATCATTATTATTTAACTGAGGGTCTCCATATAACTTTTTTTTCGATTCACTGGCAACCTCGTTAACCATCACTTGAGGAACGGTGCACTTCAGAACATAGTTGTTCATTATGCTTAGCTTAGTCTGGTATAAGGTCACGGTCTTCGGTCACCGAACGAAGATGGAACTAACAACAATGAATGGTTTGGCGGATAAAGTTGTCAGTCGTTAAGTTACGATAAAAAAGTAAATAAAGTTGGCGGAATGGCCTATTGTCGGTGACAGCGAAGGAGTCTATCTCTTTTTCGCTGTCGTTAGACCAGGGAGATTTTTTGTAGTGGTGTAGCGCCACACCTACCGTCAGCCTCCTCGACTTTACCACACTGATCAGATTACCCAATATGTGCTACTCATACATCACTTATGATTTCGCCCTTACTTTTCCAGCAATGTCCAGCATTTCTTGTTCGTCTTGGATGGTATGTGTGATCGGAGGTAAGTAGTCATATAGCAGCTTTTTTGTATTAATAATTATATATGTAGCTTAATTATTGTGGTCTACGGATTTCTGGAGAAAGAGAGGAAAAAGAAATAAGAACAAAGAGAGGTTAAAGTTTGGAATTCAATTGACCGACCAATGACCCCGGAACTAAAGTTAAAAATAAAACCAGAAGTTCTAGTTTCTGTGGAGGAGCGGAAGTGACCCTCTCACCCGGGACGACAAACGGAAGAATGGGAAAATCGATCTTTTTTTCGGCTAGGCTTCCTGGGAGGCAGACGGGGGCTTTCCGGGTTTCCCCATATGGGTTTCGCATAGAAGTTCCGAACATAATTTACGATAGAATAATTTGACCTTACTCTCTCTGTCTGTCTGTCTCTCCGTCCCTCTGAAAAAGAACCCACAAACCTAGAAATAAATAAACATCCCCCTTGTGACTATACGACTGGCGTATGTTGTTTCTGAACTAACGACTACTAAACGATTACTACTACAACTCGAAATTGGCCATATGCAACATATATCTTCAAATAATTATTCCTATCAAACTGTAATATCAACATTTTAAAAGTCAACGTATTGATAAAGTTCAATCATTTTTTACACACTATAGATATTTTTTTAGTTTCTTTATTTTTATGGTATATCAACCTTCATCAGTTATGTAATACTAATACCATCAAAACAGTAGCGGCACTATTTAACCCATATCTGAGGGATCAGATAGTTCATACCTTTCCCAAAGCAATTACATATTTACCAACACATCCAGTAGGATGTGACACATGGTCAATTTCTTAAACGGAGTCTGGAATTCAGAGTTTTCCTTCTCTTATTGGTTGCCTAACCAAGGTTAAAGAACCCAGTCTGTTATACTATTTACCCATAGCTGGAAGGAGAACAGTAAGTTATTTTTAGTAAGCATCAACTTTTTAAAGTCGATGCTAAATTTCCCAGTGCAATCTTTTGGATGATGTTAGGGAAATGCAAACAGCCTCGTTTTGAGAGCAAGTGTAGTTCAAAATCAATCAAAATTTTTTTATCAAGTTTATTTGATCCATAGACGGAACCTCCGGGTAAGAGTGGATCTGGGAGTAACTGCAACAAAATGGTGACCCACCACACACCTCGGAACAGCAGGACTAAAACCACTACATATAGTTTAGTGTTATACACAGGACACAAAATTCTGCTGGAGTGAGATGAGTTTTTTTTTACACCAGCGTGAGCTGATGGTCTTTCTCTGAAGTCTAAAGGATAACAAATCTCCCCAGATCTTCAGGAATGTTCTGAGTATTCTGGGTGATTTCAACAATGTTGTTGTAGAAAGAATATAAATATTCAGTGGAAATAACATAGCCTATACCTATGATTTTTCCATAAGATGTTCAACATTCGCCTTGAGGAGATCTATGGAAGATTGAAATGGAAAAACAATAAATTCATGGATTCAGATATTGAAATATAAGGAACAGCTGACAAGTCTCAGACCTGATATATCTAGCTGAAAAAGATATTATTATTATTTCTCTCCTTGTGAGTTTTTCACACCAGCGTAAGCTGATGGTCTTTCATGGAGTCTGAGTGACAACAAGACATCAATGAAAGTTTTTCACACCTGCAGTAGCTAGTGGTTCACTGGAGGCTGAGTGACAACAAGTCTCATCAGGTCTCCAGGACTCTTCTGGGAATTCTAGCCGATTTCAACAATGCTGTTGCCTGGATGGTCTCAATTCATCCTGATTTCCAGTTCCTCTAGTCTCTTCTCTAACTTTTGGGGACCGTTCCAAGTGCACCAACTACAATTGGTATCACTTTCACCCTCATATTCCACACTTTTTTCAATTCTTTACCAGTTGACACATTCTCCTTTTCTTGTTAATCAATATTATCATTATGTGGATTTTTCACATCAGCGTTTGCTGTTGGTATTTCACTGGAGGCTGAGTGACAACAAGTCATCAATATATACCCGGGGAGAAAACAGGTGGATTCATGCCTCTCTAAAGTACCCCCTGTAGAAGGGTAAGCCCCCTCCCCAAAAGAGGTGCCCTTGGTATAACACTAAACTGCATCTGATGGTGAGGCTTGATGGAGATATGAGGAGTGTGGAGTACCCGTTAATTGTTGTTACTCCTTGGTCTTCTCGGTCTGGGAGTAATAGTACCTGTTTAGGTCCCATTGATGGGGGTCAAATAGATATGTTTGCAAATTATTCCTATTTGAAAGGACCACTTACAACTACCCCCTCCCACCAAAAAAAAAACAAAACAAAAAACAAAACAAAAAAATTCATAAAACAACCACATAAAAATGTAAATATGAATGTACAATGGAATAAATAACCCTAGATGCGTTGACATGCCGCTAAAATATAGAAGTAGATTATTATTAAAAAACAAACAAACAAATAAACAAACAACCCCCCTCCCAAAACAAGAAAAACGACCTTTAAATATACTCTCCTACAATTGGGGCGCTGGTAGGTATCGTCAGTGATGTAGTATGCATGGGTCACTGGGAAGTTTCTGGTCTTTCAGCATCAGACTTCCCTCGCCATACTGACCCTATCAGAGATGATCAAAACTCTGATCCACCCACCAACCAACGTGAGACGCTAACAAACGTTTGACATTTTATTGTTTTTGGACGAGTATAAGGGACCGGGTTAGCTCAGTCGGTAGAGCGTTTGGCTAGAAACCACAAGGTTCCTAGTTCGATACCGGTCCTCGCCAACTCAGCGTATGAGTAGCACAGGGATCTGTGCGGTAAAGTAAGGAGCTGATGGTAGGGGTGGCGCTCCACCCCAGATGCTAAAATACAATCTCCTTGGTCTAGCGCTATTGTAAAGGGAATAGACTCCCTCGCTGACTGGCTGATACCGAATTTAGGCCGCCCCGACGACTATATGTATTTACTCAATTCCTCCGCACGAGCAGGATGTGACATAAAGTCAATTTTCAAGCGGAGTTTAACTTAGACTTCTTTCCTCTAGACCTGTTGCTATACCAAGGTTAAAGAGCTCAGTCTGTCCTACTCTTTACCCATAGCTGGAGGGGGTATAATTGGATTCGCACCTTTCTTAAATGTATTAGCAATATGTGAAATGCAAACAATCTCGTCCAAGATTTGAACTCGGTTTGCCGTATCCATTTCCTACGACGATAATCATTACACCCCCCCAAAGAAACCCCACATATAGTTAGATTTTACAAGCAAACTGCAGTAATTACACATAATAAGTTAACCCTCTAATTACAAATTAGAAAACGATTTACAGTCAAGTCACACTGAAAGCACCGGTTCTTGTTGTCGGAAGTTAAGCTACGATCAGCCTGTTCAGTTTTGAGATGGGTGATTGTTTAGGAACACTAGGTGTTTTAGTCGACATCGGTAGAGCACCCACCTAGGAATCGCAAGGTTCCTTGTTCGATACAGATCCCCGCCAACTCAGCGCATGTGTAGCACAGATTGGGTAACCTGATCTGTGTGGTAAAGTGGAGAACTGGCGTAGGTGTGGCGCTCCACCTCAGCAAGAAACATCTTTCTGGTCAAGCGCTAACGAAAAGGAGATAGACTCCCTAGTTGTTCGTCTGATACTGACAATAGGCCACTCTGCCAACCTATGTTTCCAGACTAAGCAAAGCTTACTAAATAACAACTATAGATCAGTAAGTAGTTTATTCGTGGCAAAACCCTTCAGGCTAGACATAACAACTAGACTATATTATCAGTATAACGTAGGCCAGTTGTCATGTGTAAAGACAAATAAATATTAGTTTAGAAAAGAAAAGTTGTCAGTCCTACGGAACAAAAGAAAAGAAAAAAAATAAACTCGATAAATCTTAAGAAAACAAAAATTAACGATTCCCATTCAGGTGAATTTAAAAAAGAAAAACATAACAAAAGTGTCAGAATTGAAACAATTTATAAAGACCAGCCATGAGATAAACGGGTTAAAAAAAAGAAACAGACACAGTATCGCCCATAAATAAGTACACCCCAAACACAGACAGACAGACAGACACACACACACACATACACATACACACACAAGTTGTGTCTTAAAAGTATCGAGATTGAAGCTGTATTTCCCAAGATAGAAATGAACAAAGAATGGAACGCTAATTTTTTCCAGAATACAATGTGTGTCATAAAAGTACAAACAATCTCGACTGTCAAGCTGACAGGCGAAGTCTCTAACCGTTACACTAGCTGGCCATTCCCACATTCTTCGTTTTTTTTAAAACTCATTTATATTTCACTTTTTATTGAGGGTAAGTAAACAAACAAATGTGTTTATTTTTATATGGCTTTAAGCCGACAATTTTAGGAGGATATGTGCTTAATTGAAGTCATACCTAATTTTGAAAATTAATTAGTTAATAATTAATGAATTTAGGCGGGCATATATGTTCAAATGTAAGTCGAGGTTTCGAGTCACACACGGAGTAGTCTCCTATGTCTATAAGCTTGCTGATGAGACCTAATAGGTCGAAATGTATATTCAGGGATTGACATTTTCTCGATTTGTTTAGCCTTGAATTCATCACACATACACATAATTGAGTGTTCTGGGATTGAGTTCTTGCAAACACAATCTCTCTCTCTCTCTCTCTCTCTCTCTCTCTCTCTCTCTATATATATATATATATATATATATATATATATATATAGTCATCCACAGACACGTGTTTCGACTTATCAAGTCTCTTCAGTGTGGCTAGACATTTTGTCAGCTACCTACAGCCAGGATAGAACTCCGATCGATTCAGCATGTCGGACAGCTTAACCGCTCGGCCATCACCACCCACAGAATGTGAAGGGGATTTTAACTGTTTTAATACACACATCTGTATGTATGTAAAGGCCACCATAGAGTGCTCCATCCCTTTTATAGGAGAGCGTAGCGTTTACGCTTTAGTTGGCGGTCATCAGCGAAATCCCCTCCAAAGTGCTGAACCCCAGGGGGATGGTGAGCATGTATAGTCATTCACAGACACGTGTTTCGACTTATCAAGTCTCTTCAGTGTGGACCTTTTGCGAGCTACCTACAGACGGGATAGAACTCCGATCGATTCAGCATCAGTCGGACAGATATATATATATATATATATATATATGTGTGTGGAGAGAGAGAGAGAGAGAGAGAGAGAGAGAGAGAGAGAGAGAGAGAGAGAGGGGGGGTTAGTTTGTTGTTTGATTGGATTTTACGGCATGTCAACCCTTGTTGGGTTATTTTATGGCGAAGTTTTTTTTTATTAATTCTTGATAGGTATTCAAAATTTATTTCAAACTCAATTTTTAAAAACATTTTTAAAATCATTTTTTTTCTATTTAACACGTAGATGGGACCCTAATCGATACTACCACTCCGGGTCAGAGTGGTACTGGTAGTAATGGTCATGAAGGGGTACTCGACACTTCCAAAATCTCCAAATTGGAACTTCACATTGAATGCAGTTTTACGTCATACCCAGGAAACAGAGAGAGAGAGAGAGAGAGAGAGAGAGAGAGAGAGAGAGAGAGAGAGAGAGAGAGAGAGAGAGGGGGGGAGGGGTGGTGGTGTGTGAATACCGTCAAGTAACTCTTCAATTGCATTGAAAGTCGCAACGAAGAAGAATTGCTTAGCATGGCGTCTTGGAGAAAAGGTTATGAGGACTAAAACAATAAATCACTGTGTTCTGTTCTAACTGATGATTTATCGTTCTCTTGGCCCACGCGAGTTGAAGAAGAGGGTTTTTATCCTCCTGCCAGACATGGCGTTTTACTGTTTATTGGTTTTCGTTGTTGTTTCGCAATGATATACAACAATCATTTTGTTTCGTAGTTTCTCATCTATTATTTTCTGGGATACCCCCCACCCACCAAAAAAAAAAAACCCAAAAAAAACCCAAAAACAAAAAAAAAAAAAAACAAAACCCAAAAAACAACCCCCCCCCCCCCACACACACAACATAAATCAGTTGTTTCGTTTCTGGAAGTCTATTATAAACCTATTGATTATTACGGCTCTGTGGAAAAATTGAAATTCATCTTGGTACAGCATGTGTGGACAAGTGATTTTTTTTTTTAAATGGACGATGTTCTTTCAAGAATTTCAAAGTAAGTCTTTTGTATGATGGGTTAAATAAAAATAGCGAAATCATTCGTAATTAGAGTTAACAAAAGAAAAACAAAACTAAATAAACAAACAAACAAACAAACAAACAAACAAACAAACAAACGAAAACAAAAAAAACAACTCCCGAAACTTAAGAATATGATACTAACTATCTAACTATAGCTATACCCACTCCTCTCTCTCTCTCTCTCTCTCTCTCTCACACACACTATCCCTCTCTCACATCTACACACACACTTAATCTCTCTCTCTCTCCTCTCTCTCTATCAATCTATCTATCTCTCACACACATTCTCTCTTTCTTTCTTTCTTTCTTTCTTTCTTTCTTTCTTTCTTTCTTTGTCCATTTGCAGTTTACTCCCCCTCTCCTTATTTATTTGTGTTTCGTTCGCTCTTTTTCTTTCCTCTATCTTTCTTGCTACCATGCTGACAATGACCCCCCCCCTCTCTCTGTCGCATCTCTATCTTCCTTTTAACTTCATGTCCATTAATTTTATACTCCGCTCTTTCTTTCTTTTTTCTTTCTTTCTTATGTTCCTTGTCCACACATCTCTCTCCCCCCTCTCTCTCTCTCTCTTTCTTTGTTTAGTTTTCTCTTTATCTTTTCTTTGCTTTCTCTCTCGCTTTCTTATGACCATGCTGTCAATTAATCTCCCCCCCTCTCTCTCTCTTACACACACATACATTCAATCTCTCAATTCCCTGTCTCTCTTTGTTTAGGTTTCATCTCCCTCTTCCTTTTAACTTCATGTCAATTGATTCATACTCCTCTCTCTCTTCTTTCTTTGTTTTCTGTTCCTCGTCTACATCTCTCTCTCTTTCTCTCTCTCTCCCCTCTCTCTCTAGGTTGCATGTTTCTCTCTTTCTTTTAACTTCATGTCGATTGATTTCATACTCCTCTCTCTTCTTTCTTTCTTTCTTTTTTCTTTGTGTTTTCTGTTCCTCGTCTACATCTCTCTCTCTCCCCCCCTCTCTCTCTCTCTCTCTCTCTCTCTCTCTATGTCGCATGTTTCTCTCTTCCTTTTAACTTCATGTCGATTGATTTCATACTCCTCTCTCTCTTTCTTTCTTTCTTTCTTTCTTTGTGTTTTCTGTTCCTCGTCTACATCCCCCCTCTCTCTCTAGGTCGCATGTTTCTCTCTTCCTTTAACTTCATGTCGATTGATTTCATACTCCCCTCTCCCTCCCTTTCTTTCTTTTTTCTGTTCCCTATCCCCCCTCTCTCCCTATCTATATTGTTTCGTTTTCTCTTTCTCTCTTTCTTTGCTCTCTCTTTCTTGTGACCATGCAGACAACTTCTCTCTCTATTCCATCTCTCTTTCTTCCTTTTAACTTCATGTCAATTGATTTCATACAACTCTTTTTCATCACCCCCCCCCACTCTATAATATTGTTAAGTGAGGTAATGTAGTGCATTTGGTGAACATAGCCAACACTGGCATCGAACCATATTTTTGCAAGAACCAGTTAGAAACGAGGTCACTGTTAATAGCTTGCGTGACCGGCACGCTTAAAACACTTCCTATTATGTAATCAAAGGTTATAATTATATTTATTTATATAAGGAATACAAATCACGAATTCTAACAAATGTCACAAGGCCAATGGTAATTTCTGTGGGGTCAGGTGGGGTAAATGTGCTACCCAACATAATTTAATAATAATACATGGAAATTTAGCTCAGTCGGTAGAGTGACCAGCTGGTAAGCTCAAGGTTCCTGGTTCGATGCCGGCCCTCGCCAACTCAGCGTATGAGTAGCACAGGGATTTGTGTGGTAAAGTAGGGGAGCCGATGGTAGGTGTGGCGCTCCGCCTCAGACACCAAGAAAACAATTTCCTTGGTCTAACGCTAGTGAAAAGGGGATAGACTCCCTCGCTGTCTGACTGATACCGACTTTAGGCCAACCCGACAACTTGACTTGAAAAAAAATCTATATTAGAAAAAAACCCAAAAATCCCAACAAACAAAAAAAACCCAAAACCCAAAACCCAAAACAAAAAACAAAAAAACCAAAAAAAAAACCCAACAACAACAACAAAAAAAAAAAAAAAAAAAAAAAAAAAAAAAAGAACAAAACAAAAAAACAAACCGGGTAGAGTAAAGATAAATTTTTGCCACGTTCTTTCGTAAAAAAATGTAAACAGATCTAAGAACATAATTTTCTAATTAAAAAGGGGCCAATTTTTGGTATTAGTCGAACAGCAAGGGAGTCTACCCACTTTTCGCTAGCGTTAGACCAGGGAGATTATTTTGCACCACACCTACCGTCAACTCGCCACTTTACCGCACAGATCAGATTATCTCATCTGTGCTACTCATACGCTGAATTGGTGAGGACCGGTATCGAACCCGGGTTCGGGGTGCTCTACCGATTAAGCTAACCCGACCCCCCAATTTAATAATAGTACATCGAAATTATATATATATATATACCAACCCCTCTGCACGAGCAGGATGTGAAACAAGGTCAATTTCTTAAGCGGGGGTTGAATTCAGAGTTTTCCTAGACTGGTTAGCTATCCAAGGCTAAAGAGCCCAGTCCGCCCTACTATTTACTCATAGCTGGAGGGAGAATTGTTGGATGCATATTCCCAGGGGTATTAGCGCTATGGGAAATACAAACAGCCTCGTCCAGGATTTGAACTCGGGTTGACGTGTCTATTTCCTACGACTCTAACCATTACACCACGCACCTCCAAATTAACTATATATGTATTAATACAAACGTGTTTATTCATTACGAGTTTCCGCACCTGTGTTAACAGCAAAATAAACTTACATCATATTAAATCGTTTATACGGAAGATCAAAGTGCAAGATGTATTAAATGTAGTAACAAATGGCGTTTATCACAGTTATGGGATATCTCATTTGTATAAAGATTTAAAATGTGGATTTTGATACATAACTGTCCTGTGTTATTCCCTTGTAATCTATTGCTTTATTTTCATGTTCATATATACAAGGTGTGTCTGAAAAGTAATGGGACTGGTGCCACAAACAATTCATTTAAAATCCAAACAACAAACTAAATGTTTTCTCCTCCTAAGTAGTCCCCTCTTGAATCTAATGCACTTTCCCATCCTTCTCTGTCACGCTTCTCTGCCCTGTTGGAAGGATTCATCTGGTACGTCTCTCAGCTCCGTCGTTACGGACCTCTTATGCCCCCAACGCATTCAAAACGGGTCACCTTGATGAGCCCCCTTCAGCTTGGGAAGTGCGCGAGAAGGGGCGATAGCTGTGGCAGGACAAATCGTGACTTTTTTCTTTTTCCCAAGCTGAAGGGGCTCATCAAGGTAACCCGTTTTGAATGCGTTGAGGCCATCAAGAGGTACGTAACGACGGAGCTGAGAGACGTACCAGATGAATCCTTCCAGCGGGGCAGAGGAGCGTGATAGAGAAGGATTGGAAAGTGCATTAGATTCAAGAGATGGAGTACTTTGGAGGATATAACCTTTTTAGTTTGTTGTTTGGATTTTAAATGAATTGTTTGTGACAACAGTCTCATTACTTTTCTGACACACCTTGTATAAGCAATAGTTTTTGTGTGCAACTTTTTATGAGAAAACCATTAAAAAAAACAAACTTAAATGCCTTCTCATTTACATCTTATTATAATGAAGATTGTGTGTTTGTCTGTAACCGAAACTATATTACTACTCGTCACAATTGCCTTAGTTATTTACGTCACATTCTCCAGGATTTTATTTTATATAAACCTCAATTATCAATAAAATTGTTTTACATTATTAATACTGTTGGTCATATCTACATACTAATAACATACAATTGTATTCGTAAATACAACAAAATAGCGGTTTACAGTGTGAACGGGTAGACTAATTTGCATATTGATATTAAAAATTTTATTTAAATAAATATATGCTTAATATGCTTGATTTCTAATTGTTAATTACTGGTTTTATCTTAATGAATATGAGCAAACATCTCGGGGATAAATCATAAAAGAAATCCATTAACAAGAAGAAATAACTAATTTTATTCTTTATTTCCTATTTTAACTAAATAGTTAAATTATGAAAATTAAGCAATGAGAGACGGAAGTGATGGAAGAATAAGTTTCAGTTGTTCTATTTTTCGATTATACACCCCTCTGTCTCAAATCTTTTTATCTGGATTCTTATTTAGTTTCATTAGCCTTTCTAATCTAATCTTATATCATATTACATTAAAAGTTAAATACTTGCACCTGGGGGTGCATATATTTACTAGTTTTGTTAATTTGGAAATGTTTTTTCATCGTGACGTTATCGGAACAATTTTTCAAAATAGTCACTTCTAATTTAAAGGTAACTAACTAAATAAAAAAATATCAAAATAATTAAAAAAAATGTCTCATGTTATTTTATGCCTAGAGGTTAGGGAATCGTGTTCATTTTACGTTTATATTTACATTTTTTGTGTAATTTTTTCTTAAGACATTTCCATTGAATACGAATTATTTGTGAGTAGATTGATTTAAATAGATTTATTGGAACACCAAGAAGTACTACCACTATGGATCAGAGTGGACCTGGGAGTAATAGCCATGAATGGATAGTCTAAACTCCCCAGATCTCTATAACTGGGGCCTCGCCATCAGAAGCAGTTTAGTATCATACACTGAACATTATGTTTGGCACAGGTCACCGTTTTTGAGCGCTACCTACAAGAGATTTCTCGCGACTTAAAAGGTTGATAATGTTTTTTTGAGGCAAATGCACACACACACACACACGCACACACACACACACACACACACACACACACACACACACATACACACACAACACCCCCCTCTCTCTCTCTCTCTCTCTGTTAGGTTATGTCATAGGGTGATGATGTATCGCGTGGTTTATGGGTTTTTAATGTCATTTTTTTAGGTCCTCTATTTAAAGGTAAATATTATATAATACAACGGTGGGTGCAAGAATGTGTGTGTGCATATAAATGCACACTTAGTTATATAGATACATAATAGTTAGTTAAATTGAATTAATAAATAGTAAGTCAAGCCACATATATGTATAAATATGTGTGTGTGTTCTAGTGTGGATAATGGGGGTATACATATGTATAGATAGATAGATACATATGTGTGCATGTATACATACATGTGTGTGTATGCATATATGTGTATGTGTAAGTTGGCATATTGTTTGTGGGTGGCAATAGGCAACAAAAGCATAAAACTGAGGATAGATATAAAAGGATGATAATCTCTTCTTAGGAGACGAGAAGACTGGGTTTTGACCAATTTGAGGGTCAACGATAGTTTAGACTAGCAATAAAATATGACCTAGATTAAGACAAAGAACTTTTCAAAACACCCGGGGTTTTAGACACAAATCTCGGAGGATGAGATTTCATACGAGAGTGAGATGAGATTTGGGGATTTCTGGGAAATTTGAAAAGTTTAGTGAGTTAGTCCCTGGGAGCCGAAGAGAGCAGATGAGACTTGGAAACTGGAAGAAGTTAAGATGTTAGATGCCCACTAGAAGCTAGCCTTAGCAGAAGTCTACAAAGAAAAGGGGGGAACCCCCCATCTCGACAACCAGGGGAGATAGCAGCAGATAGATGCAAGTTATATACCTCCCTGCCTTTTCTGAAGTTCACCTGACATTGTCTTCTCTTCATCTCACTTGTTGTTGTGTTGTTTCCCTTATGACACATGGGTGCGTTCCAGACACGGCGTTGGGGTTGTGAGACGATAGATACGGCCAGTGACAGAAGTGACAGAGATGATCCGGACAGACTGCTATTGATCATCAATATTCTCTCCGGACGTCCTGTACACAATGATTAAGAGCATCGATCTGGGAGACTGCTATTGACTGTGATCGATATTCTCCCAGACGATTTGGACGAGAATGGTGGAATGATGACGACCCGACCCCCATGTTGTCATAATTATTTTGGTTAGAAAGAAGATGCAATAAAATTTAACTTTGTCAAAATAATACTAAAAAACAATGTACGTAGTAAACAAAATGTAATCCGCGAAATGAATGAACGAACCGGTCAACTAACACACGGATAAGGAATTTTAAGAGCTGGTCAACGAAAAACAGAAAATGAATAAATAAATGACCTGGTCGGATAGCACATAGATAAAATAAGTGGCCAGATGTTATATAATTGCAAAGTAGCCTATCAATTATGTACGGGAAGTGTAGTTTAGATTAAAAATAACTGTTTAGAGGAAAACACAGTAAATGATTGACACTTTTTTAACCCTGTGTTGACCTCTCTTCCGGTCAGCCCGAGCGAGCCATGGGAAACAGATTTGGTTGAGTGCTTGGATGAATAAGACATATAGTGTCTCTCGTCCCAATAGCCAATTTCTCCGTGTGTTTGACTTGATCTGGGATACCTATAAAATATAATATGAGTTAAAATAAAAGTCTTCTGTTGTTAATTAAAAACAATGTAACAACACATGACATCCCATTATCAAGCCAGGTAGAATCCCAGATCCAGAAGAAACCAACTTAGAACCAGACAAGATCCAAAATAGGACATGGCAGAGAATCGATAGATAAGCGACCCCGAGACGATAGAAGATGAAAAATACGAAAACGGGTATATTCACCACAATCAACAATATACTCAAGACGTTTATACTACTATTGTACTTACCACTCACATAAATCCGCAAATAGGTTAGAAGGGTCTCCTTATCCTTGTTTGGCAAATCATCTAAGTCAAAGAAAAGTCCGACATAAAACCTCCGCCGCCTAGCGACTTTACCCCATGCCAAGGAAAGGCTAGGGGAATAAAGCCCGAAATCAAAGCCGGAGCCGGTGTTCCTAAAGTGGTGTGATGCTGATATCCAGTTGTGCCCAGCAACTCCTGCGATACTACCGCTGCCAAACTGCAATGGTTCCTTATCTTTCCTTTGGATCACTGCGGTAGTGTGGGAGAGGGGGATTTGCTGCTTGGGCAACAGCTCATTCTCCATATGAACTCGCCCAGTCTACATAAAAAAATTGGACACTACTCCATCGTCTGTCGTAGAGGGAAAGATGCCAACAACAACAAATATACTATATTACACAGACTTTCCAGACAAACAGACGACCTATCAATCAAGGGACCTCTATAGATTTGTAGAGGACGGTCAGGTAAAATTAGGACAAAGGGTCTTCAGTGGGGGAAATGAAAAATGATACCCGGTAGCAAAGTTTAAAAAGTATATATTCAAGATCTGAAGAAAGAAGGACCGGCGTGAATTTGTTCAAAATGGGATTGGCAGGCGACGGAGGGAAAAGGGGTATATAAGAAAAACAAATCTAGAGTGAATTATACCTCAATAAATTTTGGACTTTTCCCCGATGCATTGAGAGAGAGAGAGAGAGAGAGAGAGAGAGAGAGAGAGAGAGAGAGAGAGAGAGAGAGAGGAGAGAGAGAGCGCAAAGACAAGAGAAAGAGAAAACGAAACAAAAATAGGGAGAGTGGGGGGATAATGAACAGAAACAAGAAAGAAAGAGAGGGAAAGAGGAGTATGAAATCAATCGACTAAGTTAAAAAGAAGAGAGAGAGAGGAGAAGAGAGAGAGAAAGAGAGAGAGAGAGAGAGAGAGAGAGAGAGAGGGGAGAGAGAGAGAGAGAGATGTAGACGAGGAACAGAAAACACAAAGAAAGAAAGAAAGAGAGGGAAAGAGGAGTATGAAATCAATCGACATTAAGTCAAAAGGAAGAGAAACATGCGAGAGAGAGAGAGAGAGAGAGAGAGAGAGAGAGAGAGAGAGAGAGAGAGAGAGAGAGAGAGAGAGAGAGAGTGAGAGAGAGAGAGCGCAAAGACAAGAGAAAGAGAAAACGAAACAAAAATAGGGAGAGTGGGGAGATAATGAACAAAAACAAGAAAGAAAGAGAGGGAAAGAGGAGTATGAAATCAATCGACTAAGTTAAAAGAAAGAGAGAAGAGAGAGAGAGAGAGAGAGAGAGAGAGAGAGAGAGAGAGAGAGAGAGAGTGATTGACCAAGGAAAATGTATCAGGTCGCACATTGTTCTATGACAACCACCTTTGAATGGATGACAATGTATGTATTTACCCAACCCCTCTGCCAGGGAGGAGGGTTCCCATGTTGTAGTAGTTCACGTAATCGTAGTAAGCGAGTTCGAACTCTAGTAAAAACAAAAAAACAAAAAAACAAAAAACAAGTATAAAGTATCAGGGAGGAAAATTTCAGGAAAATTATGTGTTAGTCTCTCTCTCTCTCCCTATATCTTATTATAATGGAGATTGTGGGTTTGTCTGTCTGCAACCGAAACTATATTACTATACAAGTCACAATTCCTTTAGTTATTTACATCATATTCTCCATGATTTTATTTTTATTTAAACCTCAATTATTAATAAAAGTTTTACATCATTAAGACTGTTGACCACATCTACATACTAACAACATGCAATTGTATTTATATATACAACAAAATAGAGGTTAACAGTATGAACGGGAAGGCTAATTTGCATATTGATCTTTAAAAAATTGATTTTGATAAATATATGCTTAGTATTATTGATTTCTAATTGTTTGGTTTTATCTTAATGAATCTGAGCAAAGATCTCGGGGATAAATCTTAAAAGAAATCCATAAACAAGACGAAATAACTGTAATTTTATTAAATACTTCATAATCTAACTAAATAGATAAATTAGGAAAAATGAAAGACGGGAGTGATGGAAAATGATGGAAGAGTTAAATCTAAAGCTGTTCTATTTTTCGATTATACCTCCTCAGTTTATCATTTTCTAAATAGTTTATAATTTGATACAATATTTTATAACATCAAAACCTAAATACTTTCACCCGAAGGGTACATATATTTGCTAGTATATATATATATATATATATATATATATATATATATTATTTTTCACCCCTTTTGGCTTTTTCACATCAGCTAACGCTGATGGTATTTCACTGAAGTCTAAGTGACAACAAGTCTCCTCAGGTCTCTAGGACTCTTCTGAGTATTCTAGCCGATTGCAGCAATGAAGTAGTCTGGATGGTCTCAATTCTTCCTCTGATTTCCAGGTCCTCCAGTCTTTTTTCCAAGTTTTGGGACAGTTCCAAGTGCATCAACTGCAATTGGTATCGCTTTCACCATCATATTCCGCAGCTTTTTCAGTTCTCTGGCAAGGTCCAGGTATTTGTCAATCTTTTCTTTTTTTTTCAACTTCACCCTGGGAACTGCTGGAACCACAAAGTCCACCAGTTGGCACGTTCTCTTTTTTTTATTAATCAACACTAGGTCTGATCTCCTGGCTGGGATGGGATGATCCGTCTTTATCTCGAAGTCCCAGAGAATATTATTATTATTATTATTATTATTATTATTATTATTAATTTACTTCTTAAAACCGTAGAACTGTGTGCAAATTATTTGTCATATAGGAATACTATATATAACTAGTTACTTGAAGAAGCTATAACCATTTACTAACGATTATTATTATCAGTTACTTGAAACCATATAAACAGAAAACAGTTATTAAATGGAAATACTTACTTGAAACCATATTGTTATTAGTGTCAGATAGAAATACTTGAAACTATAAAACTGTGTGCAAATTATGTACATTATATTGGAATATTTGATATAATCTGTATGTGGTGATCGGTGATAGAGCATATATAACTCTAACTTTGAACAGCGTAGACTCTAGCAAAGGCGCTAGGTGACTGCCCTGCAAACTGGATTACCCTTACTATCATGCCCACATAACAGTGGGAGCTATTGGTCTAATGATCGCATACGCGAGAACATTCAAATTTTGATATGCCACCCTGTCGGCTGGGACATTAGAATACACCACCTGCTGAGATGCAGGGGGTAAAATTCCCTCAATGTGGCCACCTGTTGGTTGTGGTTGGCGACCCATGATACTTAAGGATGGAATCTTGGTGGCTGAGCAGTCAATGACATACAACACTCCGCCCTACTGGTCCTTACTTAGGCTAGACTGTCGGTCGGAGGGGCCCACTCTGATCAATCGGCTGGTCACGTCCAGCCCTAGAAACTATATGATTGTCCCGACTGTATTGCTCTTATAGCAATCTATATATGTAGTAAAAGGCAGTGGCTGAGGGCATGTGACGTTAAACCCCATCTAATTGTGAAGTTCCAATTTTAGAGCTCTGGGGAGTGTGGAGTACTCCTTCATAGCCACTACTCCCTATTCCACTCTAACCTGAGTGGTTGTACCTGTTAGGGTGTAAGTTATGTCTTAAATCGAAAAAAAGAGTTTTTAATTTTAAAAAACGTGTTTAAAAAGATTGAATTAAAAATGTGAATAGCCATAAAAAATTAATTAAATAAAATGTTTTCAGAATAAAATAACCCAACAAGAATTGACATGCCGTAAAATCCAAACAACCAATCGTAGATATGGGACGCACATTATTTATGACAACCACCTTTGAACGGATAACAATGTATGCATTTACCCAAACCCCTCTACCGAGGAGGAGGGTACCTGTTGTAGTGGTTAACGTCATCGTATTTAGCAAGTTCGAACTCCAGTCACGCTATTATAAAAAGGTATGAACTTCCTCATCCCCCAGCTATGGGTTAATTAGTACCATTATTCTTCTTCTACAAGGATGTCTTTGACATTAGATAAGCTGTGATACTATGATTGAGGACGAACATGGTCAGAACAGATAAATAAATAAATGAATAAAAAGAGAATATGTTACAGCCAGGCATAAGTAAAAGGGGTGGGTGGTTGTCCTTTCTACAAACACAAAAGATTAGGCCGTAAGGTTTGAGAGGGTTATACGAGCACCATGAAATAGGACCACTTGATGATGATTTCTTAAGCATCTAGGTACTAAAAGCAAAAAGGATTTTTATGAGAAAATCTCTTTTGAAAAAATTAATGGTCGACGTATTGAAGTCACTACGTCTGGAAAAAGATTTAATTACTTTAATGTTAAGGGTTAATGACGACTAGAAGTCGGCGATTCGATTTAAGTACTGGCCATCTGTGTAGTCCGGAGAAGATGGGTGGGAAGGAGAGTTTTACATAAATACAGCTAAACTCCAGCCCTGAGGCAGTTAGAACCCGGGCCCTAGAGGTGTTAACGTCGGTAGGAGTAGTTAGCCCCGAATCCACAACAAGAGAGGTAGCCAGTAGCAGCCAGTTGGATAGACAGCGAAGTATCACAGACCCCCTTCTTCCATCCGCGTCTTGTTTACAAACATTTGTAGTTGTTGTTTGTTTTTTTTTTTAATTCTTGTGAACCTGTTTCTGACTCGTGCCCTCAGGTCGGCCAGCGCAGAGTGTTACAACGTTTGGGGTTCTGGACATCGTGCATTGAGGGTGCAGAGCGCAGAACAGGTAGTCTCACAAAGCCACGAACATTGATATATCATTGAACAAAGAAAACAAATAGACAAACCAACACCTCTGGCACAAGCAGAGTGTAATTCAATTTTTAAGCATAGGTGATTTGAATTCTTAGATTCCTTCTCCCAGATTGCTTGTCTTAATGTTTGCGTGTATGTATTCACTCAACCCTTTACCACGAACAGGATATGACACAAGGTTAATTTATATGCTTAGTACACTAGTATAACTTTAATTTTTCGGACTGTTGTCCTCATCTTTATTGTGGTATGTAAAATCACTACGTTTCGGCCGCTGTATTCTCCGTCCTTCCTCATGTGTCTCTTTATGTCGCCATTGTTATAATGTATCTGGTCCGTACCAATTCGAAATCATTTGTCTGATTTTTTTTTTAGATGAGGCTTGATGTGTTTAATTTTTGATTTTCAGATTGTTGTCCTCATCTTTATTGTGGCATGTAAAATCACTACGTTTCGGCGCTGTATTCTCCGTCCTTCCTCATGTGTCTCTTTATGTCACCATTGTTATAATGTATCTAGTCCGTACCAATTCGAAATCATTTGTCTGATTTTTTTTTATATGAGGCATAATGTGTATAATTTTGATTTTTCAGACTGTTGTCCTCATCTTTATTGTGGCATGTAAAATCACTACGTTTCGCCGCTGTATCCTCCAGACTTCCTCAGACGTTTCTATACGTCTCCATTGTTGTAATGAAGATAAAGACATCAGTCCGAAAAATCAAAATTATACACATCAAGCCTCATCTAAAAAATTCACATAAAGAGTACAGCTGATTTGAATTCCGAGTTTTTCTTCTCAAAGATTGATTGCCTAACCAAAGCTAGAGTACCCAACCTGTCCTATTTTTTTAACCATAAATCGGTGTTACCAGAAAGATTCCCACCTTCTCCAAGTTACCTTCTCCTATTAGCGCAAAGTGAAACGTTGACAGCCTCGTCCACGATTCGAACTCTGGTCATTAATTCCTTTATCCTTGGACGATAACCACTACGCTATGTGCGCCTACAAATAACCATGTAATCTAACGGGCAATATTTTATGCACTGAGTTATCCATGTCCTGTGAAATGTTTTCGTTACGTGGAGGTCACTAATGCACCAAGTAAATGTTTAACTATTTAATTGGAGTATCGAATTAAATTTCTTAAAGAAGTTAACCAATAAACGTGACATTTTATTCATAAAACAAGAAGGAAAAAATATCAAGTGTTACACAGGCCATAAGACTTTTAGAGCCTCAAGCAGACATAGATTTATGTCTGTTGAATAAATCATGAGAGCGATTTTCTTTACCCCTCCTCCTCTTCCTCCCTCTTCCTCCCCTCCTTCATTCATTCATTCATTCATTCTTCTTCTTCTTCTTCTTCTTCTTCTTCTTCTTCTTCTTCTTCTTCTTCTTCTTCTTCTTGCTTTCCATTTTCTTCTTTTTGCTTTGCTTTTTTAAAAAATTTTCTTGTCTATTAATTCATTCATTCATTCATTCTTCTTCTTCTTCTGCTTCTTCTTCTTCTTGCTTTCCTTCCTCTAAATATCTCTTTTTTACTTTTCTTGTTTTGTAATTCATTCATTTATTCATTCATTCATTCATTCATTCTTCTTCTTCTTCTTCTTCTTCTTCTTCTTCTTCTTCTTCTTCTTCTTCTTCTTCTTCTTCTTCTTCTTGCTTTCCTTCCTCTAAATATCTCTTTTTTTTACTTTTCTTGTTTTGTAATTCATTCATTCATTCTTCTTCTTCTTCTTCTTCTTCTTCTTCTTGCTTTCCTTCCTCTAAATATCTCTTTTTTGATTTCCTTGTCTTGTATTCATTCATTCTTCTTCTTCTTCTTCTTCTTCTTCTTCTTCTTCTTCTTCTTCTTGCTTTCCTTCCTCTAAATATCTCTTTTTTGATTTTCTTGTCTTTTCATTCATTCATTCATTCTTCTTCTTCTTCTTCTTCTTCTTCTTCTTCTTCTTCTTCTTCTTCTTCTTCTTCTTCTTCTTCATGAAAAGTAGATCTCTTATTTAAAACAATTGTCAAGTCGAGTCGTAAATGGACAACGCCTCTAAGTCCACTTTTCTTATCTTTTGTGTTTCGTATAAAACACGCTCTTTTGTGTGGAGGCGAGTGAAGGCAATTTAGTAAAAATATTAAATGCAGTCACTTTTTTTTTTCGGGCAAAGAACAACAGAAATGATTTACCGAGGACATTATGTTGTCGACTTAACTGCAAACTTACACAAAGAACAATGCTTTTGCCACTTGAAAACTTCCGCTCAATAAGTAACGGTTATCGTCGTTTAGAATGTACTCGGCAACACGAGTTCGAATCCTCAACGCGGCTGATTGTGATTGGTTGGTTGGTTGGATTTTACGGCATGTCAACCTATTGGGCCACTTTTACACCGAAGAAGATTTACTTTATTAATTTTTATGAGTACCCAATTATTTAAAACTCAATATTTTCAAACATATTTTCAGAACTCATTTTATTCTCTTTAACCCATAAATGGGAACCTAACAGGTACTACCGCTCCGGGTCAGAGTGGACCTTGGAGTAATAGGGATGAATGGGTACTCTACATTCCCCGAGATCCAGAACTGGAATTTCACCATCAGATAGAGTTTAACGTCATACCCAGAACACAAAGACTTTCAGACACCACATTCTAGCACATATATTATAAAAGGGTCGGGGTTTGCCATAAGGGCAATAGGATTGGGACACTCATATAGGTGTTAGGGCTTGACGTGACCAGCCGACTGACCGTATACTTCGATCTATTACCTTTGGAAAATACAACGATCCTTTGCTTCTCATCCTTTACACCAGGTATGGCTAAAGACTAGAGTAAACTGAGCTCTTTAGCCTTGGTGGTGCAACCAATTTAAGAGAAGGGAAAGGCTAGAATAAACCAGCAGTACTGCTTATAAATTGGATCTATGTTATATCCTGCTTGTGGCGGCAGGGTTGGGTAAATACATACGTGTGTAACCTGGTCTCCACAAGAAAACATATTCAAGTTGTGGACTTTCGTCGCGGGAACGAAACGCACTCGTTTGTTTACCAAAACAAATCCTTCCTCCTTTTTGTGGGGACGGTCAGTGAAGAGTCAAGCCTACCGCGGCTATTCTGGGAGTGAAGGAAAGTTTCTCATGCACGTGTCTTCCGTCACGGTCAATTTGTTTATGTAAACAAATGATCTTTCTCCTGCTTTTCAGTCGGCCAGCTGTCTACTGTTTGGAGTGTGGAATGGTGAAGACATTCATTAACATAGGTGATCCCTTAGATTTCCGTTTTACGTTTTAAGTCTTCTCTTAGCGACAAAGTACAATAAACACAGAAATCCGTTTTCTCAAGAAGCTTATTTTCTCTTGGCTCTTCGTTAGGAAGACCGTTCCCGCAATCAACATTCCTTGATCGCATCCTAGTTCTAGATGGCTTTAATATTTGAAACAAAATCAAAAGTCTTGTCCATTTTTGTCACCACCATGTCTGTATATTTGGCGAAATTGTTTATAAAAAGAAAAAAAAAAGGGGGATTTCGTTTGTTTATTTCGAGCCACTAATGGGAAAACAATTATCTCTTCATCCTTGACTTTCAAGCAAACTTTTTTTCCATTATCATATTTCTTCCACCATCCCTACAGACACACCTGCTCTGATTTATAATTAAACTTTTCCCATTGATATATTTCTTGAAGTGCTGAATATAATACACATACATATATGCATACATACCAAAAAGTAATTTTTGTATGCATTTATACAGAAATAAAAAGGTGCCCTGTCGTTGTATAAATGCAATCAAGCAAGTTCCTAGCTGTTCCCAGAATAGTGCGATCGATTGGGAAAGGAATAAACCTAGCTTTTCTCTTCTTCCAGCTATGGGTAAATAGCAGGGAAGACTAGTCCCTTTAAACTTGGTACGGCTACCCGTCTAGGAGAGGAATATCTCTAAAATCAAACCAGCTGTACTCTATTTAAAATGATTTTATGCCGCATTGTTGAATAATAATCTGTGTGGAAGTCACTGTGTGACGTCAACGGTAGGTTGACGTGGTACGAATGTGGAAAAATTTAAAGATTTTAAAAATAGAAGAAATGTGGAACTTGGATGACGTATGAATAACTGACCTTGGTTTCTGATTGGACAGAACAAGGCGAGAACAAGAGCGAGACTGAAAGAGAAATAGTGAAAAAGTGGGGAATCTTACCGAAGTTTTCCCCGGAGATGGACGTGAAGAGTATGACTGAAGTGTTTGAAGAAAATATACGCAAGACAAGGGTCTGTCCTCTTCAAGGTTCTTTAACGACGTCAATGCACGCATAGGAAAGGCGTGGGCTGCTTTAAACAAATTGTCAGTGATATGGAAATCCGATCTTGCTGACAAATTAAGGCGAAAATTCTTCAAAGCCGTAGTTGTATAAGTGTTACTGTACTGGACTTTAACGAAGCGTCTGGAGAATAAGCAAGATGGAACCTGTGTGCAATCTTAAACAAGACGTGGAAACAACATCCCACAAGAAAACAGCTGTACGGCCACCTGCCCCATATCACACAAACCACCCGTGTGCGACAAACAAGACACGCTGGGCACTGCTGTAGAAGTAAGGATGAACTCATAAATGAAGTTCTTCTGTGGAAGTCAACATGGGCGCGCCAGAGTGGGTATATATATATATATATAGCACAGGGATATGTGCGGTAAAGTAAGGAGCTGATGGTAGGTGTGGCGCTCCACCTCAGATGCTAAAACAATCTCCTTGGTCTAGCGCTGATTGGCTGATACCGACTTTAGGCCGCCCAGTCGACTTTACTTTTTACTTTATTACCAACGGTAATAATCTGCCAGTAATGCATAGAATATAATAAACAAAGATCTTATAATTGTAATCGGACACTATATTTTCCTTCATCCAATTAAAAAAATTACTATATATATATATATATATATATATAGAGAGAGAGAGAGAGAGATAGAGATAGGAAGGGTGGTTTAGAAAATAATGCTAGTAAAGTTAGAGATCACCTCTAACTTTAAACGAAAGAAAGCCACAACAAAGAAAAAAAAAGGAAAACCGAAAGATATAAGAACATGGAAAGAAAGACGAAAAAATGAAAGAGATAAAAAACAAAACAAAAAAGAAAATAAGGAAAGAGAGATCAAATGAATAAGAAGGAGAGACAGTTAGACAGAAAGGGGGGAGATAGAAAAAGAAAAGAAAGGAAAAAGGAGAAAGAAAGAAAGAAAGAAAGAAAGAAAAAGAAAAGAATATGGAAAGAAAGAAGAATAAAATGAAAGGGAGAAAAATATCACAGAGAAATCACAGAAAGAAGGAAGACTCTTAGTTCAAACCAGCTGTACTCTGTTTAAAGATGACCTTATCTCGCATTCTGATTGTGGTAGAGGAGTTGGATAAACATATACATTCAATCATTAAGGCAACTAGTAAAGGAGAAGGAAAACTATGAATTCAAACCAGCCTTATCCCACGGGACTCAAGATTTACCTTGTCCTGGGTATGACGTTAAACTGCATCTAATGGTGAAGTTCCAATTCTGGAGCTCTGGGGAATATGGAGTACTCCATCATCACCATTGCTCCCAGGTCCACTCTGACCCGGAGTGGTAATACCTGTTAGGGTCCCATCTATGGGTTAAATAGAAAAACATGAGTTTATAAAAATTGAGTATCTATTAAGATTGAATATTTCAATACTTTGTCGACATTAAATGACCCACTGAGGTTGATATGCCGTAAAACAAACCAAACCAAACCATCAAGATTTACCTGGTCTTGTGCTCATATCATATCTCTTTTCTATCTCTCTCTTCTCCTCTCTCTCTCAGCCTCCCTCCCCTCTCTCTCTCCTCTCCTCTCCCTCTCTCATCCTCATTTCTCTATCACTCCTTGTACATGTGTGTGTGTGGGGGGGGGTAGAGATGGAGGTCGTACGTTTTGGCGTCAGTGGCAACTAAATGGCGAAAACAGAATTATCAAGAAGTAACCGGAACTGTCACTAGTTACGAACGTTCAAAGCGGTTTCGACGCCATTGAACCATGGCAACAAAATGATAAGCACCAACACACGCACAAAAAATCACGACAATGATTCATTAGACCAAACTTGATTTCTCATTATATATATATATATATATATATATATATATATATATATATATTCATCTGACTTTAAAAGAACCCTCGAAAAAATATTAATATCTCAAAGACCACTTGCATTACTCACTCACACGCACATCTTGTATATATGCAGTAAATATGTATGAGAGACAGACCATTCACATATAATATGCAAAATATGTGTGTGTACGGGGCGCGAAGAGGAAATTGTCGTCTAAATTACGAAAAAAAACCTCCTAAAAACACTGACTTCTCACGTTATCAGATATATTTAGGAAAATTATATGAAAATACCTTGCGATAGTTTATATTAAATTCAAAGAAATAGCCATTGGCTTTAACCCCGACCTCTAGACGACTTCGGAATCTCCTACAAGACTTTGCGGCAGTCTCCCTGTTTAAATTGGTAAATGCTGCTGTTATTATTTCCTTCAGTTCAATTCTAGTGTTGCACAGCATCTTGTAGGTCTCTCACACATAAAAATCATGGAGAGTGCTATCTAGTGGGTTAGGTGGTTAGATATTAGTGTAACGTGGCGGTATATTCACAGTACCAAAACGTATATACGTAACGTTCTAATATCGATATATTTGTATAGCGGGTCTTGTCAACGTGCCTCCAAATTCACGACACTAAAAAGGTGTTCGGCACGTGGCGGTCATCTTGTCGATAAAAAAGTACAACGCGAGAAATATATCATCACAAGCTGCTTAGCTTTTATTTCCAGGGCTAGTCTCGTGTGCTGTGTCGGAGAGGAGGAAAGGCAGAGAGAGAGAGAGAGAGAGAGAGAGAGAGAGAGAGAGAGAGAGAGAGAGGAGGACACTGTTAAATTAGTGTGATCCCACAACTGGGACCAGAGGTCCAGTCCGTACCCTACGCGTCCGAAAGCAAAAAGAGGCCGGTATTTTTCTTCGTCGTTCCACGTCACCACGTCACCACGTGACTTCCGGTTCCAGTCAACACCCGAAACTTCCGGTTGACATTCAATTCTCCATTCGGGGGGTCACACCCCGGTCAAACTCACGACAACCGTTTTGTGCTCATCACTTTTTTTAAAACCTTTACTCTCTCTTATTTCTTCTTCCTCTCTTTTCTAATAGTAGTCCTCGCAAAACTCAGGATATTCCCCATCTTGCTACATTAGGGGTGATGTAGTTGCAGAATTATTCTCGCAACCAAGTCTGGGTTTTTCTGCTTGTGTGGCATGGCACAGCGTCCTGTTGTCAGACGTAGGGTCTTCCATCAGCCACCCTTAGATCCAGGGTAGCACTACCCCCATATAGGCTTCCATTTTGAGTTTGAGACCATTTGAGATTATGTCACTGTCGCTAGTGACCACTCCAAACACCATGATGAGGACTCGGCACTTTTATGACATGCCTTGTATTCTGAAAACAATTAACGTTCCATTCATTGTTCATTTCTATATTGGTAAATACAGCTTTAAACTTGGTACTTTTTGAGACACCTTGTGTATATGATAGCATAGAGTACTTTTTTAATGCAATATTTTTTATTTGAATTTCTTTCATTAGCATATACAGGATGTCCCCCCCCCAAAAAAAATTGACTTAGTCTAATAATATAACCAGTTCTCGCCTCAAATGATCTCCAATTTTAAAGTGTGTAAAAACTAAATTTAAGGTTTTAATTTTCTTTTTCAGCGGTAATGATAACATTCCCCAGCACTAAAAAGTCATTTCTTGTGTTAAATTATTCTCAAACACAGTTAAACAAGAATGTGAGGCTTTAGAAAATCGCGTATAAATTCTGAATCTCTTGTTCAAATTTTGATAAATAAATCTTTTATTATTCCACATGAAGCCTATTTAATTTTGTTTGCCTAGAATTGATTACTTAGACATTCACATTTTAAATGATTTTAAATGATGTCTATTTTTTCTGAACAACCTGTATATACAGGATGTTCGGGATAAATTTGACATACTTATATTTGGTAATTTTTCTCCGTAGGTTGGAGGTATTGACGCACACTACACATCATTTAAAAGCTGGAGCCTTTCTTCATTCATATACGTGATGGCAGAATAGATGACTGGAACCCACCTGAATCATGGAAGAAAATAACTTGTATCATGATGATCTGCGCTGGCCATCAAAATAAGGAGATTATGGTTGCTGCCCAATGCTCCCTGAACACTGTAAAAACAGGCATGAACTGGAGAATTGCAATGGAGACTACGAGGCTGTAGCCAGAAGAAAGCAACATAAGAGACGATCTGATTGCGTTCGTACAGCAGAATTCCTCGAACATCTGCAGAAAGGGTATCAGGTTGAATCCAGATCCCTACGTGGCGCTGCTAGACACTGTAGTCAAGCCCTGGAAAACAAGGGTAGCCAATGGTAGGCCCTATGTATGGCAGCAGGAGTCGGCCCCCTGCCACACTTCTGGGAAAAGTCAAAAATGGTTGTCGGTGAATTTTTACGACTACACCAGTTCCAATATTTGGCCTCTGAACTCATCAGATCTTAACCCCATGGATTATTATGTATGTGGCGCTGTTGAGAAAGACACCAATCGCCGTGCCAGTACTACAAAAGCCCAGTTAATCGACAGAATTAAGGTAGTTGTCGATACCCTTCCAAGGGAAACTGTAACATCAGCTTGCTCCAGGTTTCGGATCAGGATTGAGGCTGTGATCGACGCTAATGGCGGTTAATTTGAGTGAAACTTGTTGACAGTAGTATAATTTCCGTGCCTGTTGAATTTCTTAACAATCCATTAAATTTTGTTGTTACCAAACACTTCTTCTTTTTCCTTATGTTCTCCCGAACACACACACACACACACAATCTCTCTCTCTCTCTCTCTCTCTCTCTCTCTCTCTCTCTCTATATTATATATATATATATATATATATATATATATATATATCTTATTATAATGGAGATTGTGTGTTTGTCTGTCTGAAGCCGAAACTAAATCACTACTCAAGTCACATTTCCCTTAGTTATTGACGTCACATTCACCATGAATTTATTTATTTAAAACCTCAGTTATTGATAAAATTGTTATACCTTATTAATACTTTTTGACTTTATCTACATTCTAATAACATACAATTGTATTTATATATGCAACAAAATAGCGGGTTACAGTTTGAACAGGAAAGCTAATTTGCATATTGATATTAAAAGTTTAATTTTATTAAATATGCGCTTGGTATTATTGATTTCTAATTGTTTGTTTTTTTCTTAATGAATATGAGCAAAAGACTCGGGGATAAATCTTAAAAGAAATCCTTTAATATAAAGAAATAACAGTAATCTTATTCTTTACTTCCTAATTTAACTAAATAGTTAAATTAGGAAAATTCAGCAATAAAAAAGGAGGGAGTGATGGAAATGATGGAAGACTTAGTTTCAAAGTTGTTCTATTCTTCGATTATACCCCCTCTGTTTTCAAATCATTTTATTTGGATTTTTATTTAGTTTCAAAAGTATTTTAAAATTTAACATATTTCATTACATTAAATTCAAATACTTGCACCCGGAGGGTGCATATATTTGCTAGTATTATATATATATATATATATATATATATATATATATATATAGATGTATATGGTGTGTGTGTGTGTGCGTGTGCGTGCGTGTGTGTGTGTCATATGACTGGTAACTCGTTCACAATGTGCATTCTCAAGAAACAGCGAGATAGTAAAATCGCTACCTACCCTGTCACAAAGAAAACGGGAATGCTCCCCTCGACGGGAGGCTAGAATAACATATACAGGTCAGAAACCAGTGCAGTACCCTTTTATTGAAATTGGTCACCCACGTCGATATACAGCGTAAATCTCAGATTGAAACTTTAAATCGATTGAATGGGGCCTGTGTTATGATTACTAGCAAAAATATGTGCCCTCCGGACGTAAGTATTTAAGTTTTAATGTAATGAAATATATTGAATTAGAAAAACTAACGAAATTAAATAAAAAGTTTACACTTATCTTAATTGTGTTTTAATTGGTTTCTATAAAAAATCATTCATAGGATTGATTTTAATATGTTATAGAATAAAACAATAATATCAGATATAAACACAATTAGAAAGATTAACGAAATTAAATAAGAACGCATATAAAAAGATTACGCTTATTTCAATTATATCTTAATGGGTTTCTATATAAAATCATTCATAGGATTGATTCTAATATGTTAGAGAATAAAACAATAATATCAGAGATCAATAAAACAAAGCAATTATTTATTAAACCCGAGTTTGTTAAAACCATTATGCAAATTAACCACACCATATATTATGTAAACCTTTATTTCTTAGTGATATATATGACACATTGCAGGATTTTAAACGCACTAATAACATGGGCTGTTTTAAAGCAAATCTGACTCATATTTCCATAGATACATCGTTAATAAATAAGATTTATTCTATGTAAATTTTTACTGTAAATTAGATACCAACACAATTCCTGAGGGTATTGTGACGTTAGCAGTGACGTACTTTCTATTACAGACTAACAGACACCGAATCACCATTATAATAAGATTACTCAGCACGCAGGGTTCCTTTGTTGTGTATGTTCTTTAACACTCGTTTTTTAATCTATTTATCCCATAGGTAGGACCCTAGCAAGTAAAACCATTTCCGGTCAGGATGGACCTGGGAGAAATGGTGATAAAGGGGTACTACTGATTCAACAGAGTTCCAGAATTGGAATGTCACCACTAGATGCAGTTTACCGTCATACCCAGGACAATGACCCTCAGACACCGTATTCTAGCACATTATATAAGATGTAAAAGGGTTGGGGCTTGCCATAAGGGTAATTGGGTCGGGACAATAATAAAGCCACTGCTTTCCAGCGCATATGATTTTAGGGGGTTTGCTATAAGAGCAATAGGATCGGGACAATCATGAAGGTAATAGAGTTTGACCTGACCAGGCAATTGATCCGCGGGATCCTCTCCGACCGCCTAAGTAAGGGCCAAAGTAGAGTGTTGCATGTCATGGACTACACAGCCACCAGCATTCTGTCCTTAAACATCACGGGCAACAGATGGCCTCATTGAGGGAGGGGAATTTTTTTTAAGTCGGTGTATTCTACAGACCCAGCTGATAGGGCAGACATTTTCCGTTCTTCTTCATGCGTAATATACACTTCCTTAAATAAACTGTTTCTTGTTCTGGACACTTGCTCTACGCCACGTAGAAAGGAACCAGATGAAGGGTATTTTCTTTATTGAGGTGATTGATTGATTGATTTTTAACGGTATGTCAACCCGTCTAGGGTTATTTAATGCTTAGTGGTTAGGGAATTGAGTTCATTGCACATCTATATTTTTGTGTAGTTGTTTCTTAAGGCTTTTTTGCACACATTTATATGATATCAGCTATTCATATCTAATACGAACATTTTGCATACAGTTGTATGGTTTCAAGTATTACTATCTAATACAAATAATTTGCACACAGTTATATGGTTGCAAGCATTCCTATCTAATACAAATAAAGTGCACATAGTTGTATGGTTTCAATTATTTCTGTTTGATAAAAATAATTTGCACGCAGTTGTATAGTTTCAAGTATTCCTATCTAATACAAATAATTTGCACACAATTGTATGGTTTCAAGTATTCATATCTAATACAAATACTTATATGATTTCAAGTAACTATTTTTATTCAATAATAGCCATTTGTTTGCATACAGTTATATGGTTTTAAGTAAACAAATAATTTTTAAGTAACTAATAATAATAATCCTTAATAAACAATTATAACTTCCAGAAACAATTCTTAATACGAATAATTTACATTTATAGGGCATCAGGTATTCCTATCGAATACGAATGATTTTAAACAGATCTATTTCATCCATATATTGGAGCCTAATAGGTACTATCACTCCGATCAGAGTGGATTAGGGAGTAATGACAATAAAGGGGTACTCCATACTCCCCAGATTTCTAGAACTTGAGCCTCACCATCAGATACTGTTTAGTATTAAGACACCCTTTTTTAAATTCCCGATTCTTAAATCAGATTGACTGAATGATTTTTACGGCATGTAAACTCGTCTAGGGTTAATTTATGCTTTGAAGTTTGGGAATCGCGTTCATTGTATGTTCCTATTTATTTTTTTGTGAAGTCATTTCTTAAGAGTTTTTTTTTCACCTGGTCTTCTCGAATATTGATAGTTTTAGTTTGATCTATTTGACACAATGTTAGGCCGCTAACAAGTACTACCACTCTAGATTAGAGTGGACCTGGAAGTAATGGCAAAGAAGATGTACCCTACATTTCTCCCCAGATTTCCAGAACTGGAGCGTCTCCATCATATCCAGTTTATTTTCATGCCCTAGACACCACAATGCAGGGAATATAGTCAGCATATTCTTAGCTCCAGCAACAGGGTTGTAGTTTCGTGCGATACTCAGGGCACGCCTTTTTTGGCGGAATATAACCCCTCTGCAGGGGGGGGGGGTACAGTTAGCGTATTCTAAGCCTCACCGACGAGGCATTCTTAAATTTGTTCACAGTTATGATATTAAGTATTCTTATGCAATGCAAATAATCTGCACAAAGTTGTATGCTTTCAAGTATTCCTATCTAATACTAATAATTATATGGTTTAAAACAATCGTCTCAATTCAATAATAATCCCTTGTTTGCACATAGTCATATAGCTTCACGTACTCTTATCCATTACTAATAATTTTGAAAGATATATTTGATTCATAGATGGGATGTATCCTAAATGATACGCTCAATCCAGGTCGGAGTTGATCTGGGAGTAATGACAATAAAGAGGGTACTCCACCCTCTCCAGAGCTCCAGAACTGGAATCTAACTATCAAATGTAGTTTAGTGTCATATCCAGGAAACTATTTAGCTCAGTCGGTAGAGCGTTCGGCTAGAAACCACAAGGTTCCTAGTTCGATACCCGCCCTCGCCAACTCAGCGTATGAGTAGCACAGGGATCTGTGCGGTAAAGTAAGGAACTGATGGTTGGTGTGGCACTCCACCTCAGACGCTAAAACAATCTCCTTGGTCTAGCGTTAGGGAAAAGGGGATAGACTCCCTCGCTGCATGGCCGATATCGACATTAGGCCGCCCCGACGACTTTACTTTTATTTTACAGGGTATACAGTCAGCTTATTCTAAGCCCCACCGACAGGGCAGTGCGTTTCTTGTGCCCACTTGTTATTATATTTAGTACTCTAAAATTCTGCGATACTCATGGGGTCTTAATACAAAGGATATACTTTTTTCGGGTGGAGGTCTTACGCCTCTGCAGGGGATACATTCAGCTTATTCTTAGCCTCACCGACAAGTCATTCTTAAATTAGAGTTCGATTTTAAATATTTTGGTTATGTTCATCTGGGCATACAGTCAGCGTATTCTAAGCCCCACCGACAGGGCAGTGCATTTCTTGGACCCACTTGCTATTATATTTAGTACTCTAAAATTCTCTAGCCTCACCGACAAGTCATTCTTAAATTAGAGTTCGATTTTAAATATTTTGGTTATGTTCATTTGGGCATACAGTCAGCGTATTCTAAGCCCCACCGACAGGGCAGTGCGTTTCTTGGACCCACTTGCTATTATATTTAGTACTCTAAAATTCTCTAGCCTCACCGACAAGGCATTCTTAAATTAGAGTTCGATTTTAAATATTTTGGTTATGTTCATTTGGGCATACAGTCAGCGTATTCTAAGCCCCACCGACAGGGCAGTGCATTTCTTGGACCCACTTGCTATTATATTTAGTACTCTAAAAATTCTCTAGCCTCACCGACAAGGCATTCTTAAATTAGAGTTCGATTTTAAATATTTTGGTTATGTTCATCTGTAAATCTTTTTTAAAAGACGTGCAAGATCAGCAAAATATATTTGAAAGAAAAAAATGATAATAAAAAAAAGCACTGAGGTAGCAAAAATGAATTTTAAATTTCAAAAAGCAAAAACATTTGCTATCAATCTTTTTAGGGCGGAGAAGTTATTCTGCATTGGAAAAATGCACTTAAAGCATTTTTTGCAGGCTTTCCCCACCTCCAAAAAAAAGAATCCAATTTGATACTCTGAGAGTAGACAAGCTGGAATAAATGTATATAAGAATGGATTTCACATCGAAAAAAAAAAAAAAAATTGGTGCCGCCACCCAAAAATGCATGAATAAGATATTTGTGGGAAGAATAGAAAAAAAGGCCCCAGCAAATTCTTTTACATGAAATCAACGTCAAAATGCATTCTCTCTCCCTCATTTATTTATGCAAGGGACTCATAAACCTATTTTTTTTCTTCTTAAAATGTTGGTATGCCAGAAGCGTTACAAATATTTTTTCGTTTGAAAAGAAACCCTTTCATTTATTTTTTTAAACTAGTGAAAAAAATGCATTTCTTCCTTGTAATCAGCGGGGCTTAAAATACGTTGACTCTATTTTCTACAGAAGGGTACATCCTAAAGGGTACCTCAAAATACGTTGACTGTATTTTCTACAGAAGGGTACATCCTAAAGGGTACCCCAAAAGGTCTCCTATGTAACAATAAACCTACTTTTCCCCCTAAAATGTTGGTATGCCAGAAGCGTTACAAATATTTTTCGTTTGAAAAGAAACCCTTTCATTTTTTTTTTAAACTAGTGAAAAAAATACATTTCTTCCTTGTAGTCGGCGACGGGGCTTAGAATACGTTGACTGTTTTTTTCTGCTGAAGGGTACATCCTAAAGGGTACCTCAAAAGGTCTCCTATGTACCACTAAACCTACTTTCTTCTCAAAATGTTGATATGCCAGAAGCGTTACAAATATTTTTTCGTTTGAAAAGAAACCCTTTCATTTATTCTTTTAAACTAATGAAAAAAATGCATTTCTTCCTCGTAGTCGGTGGGGCTTAAAATACGTTGACTGTATTTTATACAGAAAGGGTACATCCTAAAGGGTACCTCAAAATACGTTGACTGTATTTTCTGCTGAAGGGTACATCCTAAAGGGTACCCCAAAAGGTCTCCTATGTAACAATAAACCTACTTTCTTCTCAAAATGTTGGTATGCCAGAAGCGTTACAAATATTTTTTCGTTTGAAAAGAAACCCTTTCATTTATTTTTTTAAACTAATGAAAAAATGCATGTCTTCCTCGCAGTCGGTGGGGCTTAGAATATATTGATTTTCTTCCTGCAGAATATTCCAAAGGGTCTCCAGGTTGGGCCACTAAACTGCATCTGATGGTGAGGCTCCAGTTCCGAAGATCTTGGGACTGTGGAGATACTCTTCATTAATTCCAGGTTCACACTGACCTTATTATTATTTTTTATTATTATTAATTTTTCGCAGTCGGTGGGGCTTAGAATACGTTGACTGTATTTCCTGCTGAAGGGTACACCCTAGAGGATACCCCAAAAGGTCTAAACCATATATGTACCCATAAACCTACTTTCTTCTCAAAATGTTGGTATACCAAAAGCGCCACAAACATTTTTTGTGAGAAAAAAGACCCTATTTAATTATTCTTTTAAACTACAGAAAAATTCACTTTTTCCTCACAGTTGTCGGGGCTTAGAACATGTTAAACTATTTCCTGCAGAACGGTACATCCCTAATTCTACCCCAAAACGTTTCCTGGGTAGGTTCATTGCATCTGATGTTGGGGCTCCAGGTCTGGAGATCTGGGAACCGTGGAGAATTTTTCCATTGCCATTAATTCCAGGAACACATTGACCTTATTAATTTATTTTTCAAACTAGAAAAATGCACTTATTTCTCAGAGTCATCGTGGCTCAGTATACGATAACTGTATTTCGTGTAGAAGGCTATATCTCCAAGGGTACCTCACAAATGGGTGTCCTGGGTAGATCACTAAACTGCATCTGATTGTGAGAATCCAGTCCTGGAGATCTGGGGAATGTGGAGAACCTCTTCATTGCCATTACTCCCAAGTCCACTCTGATCTGGAGTGGTAGTTCTTGATAGGGTCCCAATTATGCGTCAAATAGATCGGTCTAAAAATATTTGTACTCGATAGGACTCGGTGAAAATGTAAATACATGGACGTACAATGAACGCAAAAAAAAAAAAAAAAAAAAATCCTCGTGTATAATACGCACTGACTTCTTAGAATTTGTATCTTTAATCTCTCTTTCTCTTTTTCTTTTCAGATGGACACAAATTAACTACCAATACAAATGCAAATGCATTCATATAGCTTGAAAAGGATCTCAATATCTGAAAACACGTGTCGCACATCTAATATAATAAGTTAAAAAATTAAAAAAGTTTGCGGGCCTTATTCTCTATTATATATACCAGCAACAAAAAACACCCTCCTGGTGGTGTAAAAATCAATTTTAAAAGATATTGTCTGAGGGGAGGCAGTTAAAAATTCGATGTCTGAGGGTTTTTATCATAAGTAAGCAAAATCATTAAATTTATTAAAGGAGTAAAAAAAAAATAGCAATTTGAAATTGAAACTTAGTCCTGTTCCCCTCAAATAATATGTTGCGTGCATCTATTAATTATTAATTAAATAATTATTTTGAATATTTTGCACATAAATTTTACACAAAATCGTAGGTATTTATTTATTTCTAAACTTTTAGTTAACTTATTGTGACTGAAAAAGGGGTGAGATTAAAAAATAATTTTTTAAATGGATTACAAATTTGGCAAATAATTTTTTTCCATTTAAAGTAATACAATTTTCTAATTAATTTCATAGTTTATATATTTTATTTATTTAAATAATATATAGTTTATTTATTACAATTGAAAGGATTCAAACATTGAATTATAAAGAATAGCTTATATCTATTTTATTCTTGATAATTGTTCTTTATTCTATGTACTGGCGACTTTGGTAATTGTGACGTAGGCAGTGACGTAATTTTTGTTACAGACAAAAACCGGAAGCGAATCTCCATTATTAATAATAATAATATATGAAGACAATAAGAGTATAGGAAAATACCATCAACGCAGCTAACTCCCACAAAACAGGATTGTTTTTCTACAGAATTGTATAGAAGAAAAAGTAATCCCGAAATGCACCATAACATTTTCCTCTCACACACACACACACAAACACACACACACACACCACGCTCGCTCGCACACACACACAAACACACACACGCTCTCACACACACACAAACACACACGCACACACGCACACACACACAACATATATATATATATATATATATAAGAGGAGGTGAATGCCGCATAATGAATCTCGCCAAGAACCATGGAATCGGCGGGATCATTTCAAATTCTGGACTAAGCTACTTATGTTTCATTTTGCGCTAATGTCCTTGTGAAAGGCATGTATATCTTCATCTTCACCCACCTCTGGGTAAATTTTAGGGCGATCTGGCCTCTCTACCCTTGGTAGGACAACCAGAGATGGAAAACAGAATTCAACCCCCTACCAACACATCATGAGTCAGTGTGGAAGGATAAGACACATTACTCTTCTGATCTTGGGGAAAATTGAGTAGAGAAAAGGAGAGGGGATGAGTAGGTATTTATCCAACCCATTCGGTACATGTAACCCTTACATCACGATTGGACGCTTTTTCTTCTGGAGCAGTTCGCCACGGGTAGGATGTCACATAAGGTCGCTAATGTGGGGCATCCAGCGAAAATAGAACGCACTATTCAATAGTAATGGATCTGCGAGACTAGCTTGCAAACAATTACACCGCAATTGGATACCCTGGAAGACAAAATATAAAGTACGCGACCTTTCTTTTTAAAACTGAGAATGAATCCGTTTAACTTTGGTTTATTTTTAACCGCATATCAACTTCTTATGGGTTATTTAATGCTAGAATTTGATTTATTTGGAAATGTATAAAAATAACCACAAGCAATTATATTTTCAACGTTCCATTGCATTTTTTTTGCATTTTAGTTATGTGGTTACAAATATTCCTATCTAATATGAATAATTATTTCAAAACAAATCTATTTGACCCAAAGATAGGACTCTAACAGATACTACAATTCAGGGTCTGGGTGGAATTGGGGGTAATGGCAACAAAGGGTTGGTTGGCTGTGTTTTACGGTATGTCAACCTTTGTTGGGTTATTTTATGCCGAAGACATTTGGTTGGGTATACAATTTTTTTCAAACTCGATTTTTTTTCAAACTCATTTTTGATACCCATTTTTGATCTATTTAACCCATAGATGTGATCCTAACAGGTACTACCATTCTGGGTCAGGGGGGAACCTGGGAGTAATGTTGATAAAGTGGTAGTCCAGAATTGGAACTTCTCCACTGAATGCAGTTAGTCAAGATAGGATTGTTGTAACTGAGCAGAAGTCAATGAAAATTATTTCTAGGAATTTATTAG
>CM042142.1:52180041-52188707 GCA_023376005.1 Doryteuthis pealeii
CTTATTATAATGGAGATTATGTGTTTGTTTGTCTGTAACCGAAACTATATCACTACTCAAGTCACTATCCATTTAGTTATTATACATCACATTCTCCATGAATCATTTTTATTTAAGCCTCAATTATTAATAAAATCGTTTTTCATTATTAATACTGCTGGTCATATCTACGTACTAATAACATGCAATTGTATTTATATGTACAACAAAAAGTGGTTTACTGTGTGAACGGGAAGGCTAATTTGCATATTGATATTTAAAATTTGATTTTAATAAATATGTGCTTGGTATTGTTGATTTCTAATTATTTGATTTTATCTTAATGAATATGAGCAAAAATCTCGGAGATAAAACTTAAAAGAAACCAATCAACAAAAAGAAATAACTGTAATTTTATTCTTTACTTTCTTATTTAACTAAATAGTTAAATTAGAAAAGTTTAGCAAGGAAAGACGGTGGTGGTGGAAGAGGAAGCTACAGCTGTTTTACTTTTCGATTATACCCCTCTCTGTTTCAAATCATTTTATCTGCATTCCCATTTAGTTTATTTAGAATTTCTATATTTTATGACATTAATACTTGCACCCGGAGGGTGCATATATTTGCTAGTATTAGTAATAGTAGAAAAGAGTTATGGGTCTATCACGGTTTCGATCAATAGTATCTCATCAGGACCCTACCTTATAAGTATAAGGTAGGGTCCTAATAAGATCCTATTGTCTAAGACATATCCTTGGTGGGACAGCCATGATACAGCTGTCTTGACCAAAGTCAAAAACAACTAGCATTGCTGCCATTGTGATGAGGAATCAGATGCATTGGGCGGGTCATCTTGTTCGGCTTGATGACTCTAGACTACCAAAACAGCTTTTGGTAATTTATGAGGAAGTGCGTCCCGGTCTCCTGCCTCAGAAATTGCTACCCGGTGACTATTAAAATAACGTCCCCAGCTATGTCGTCTCAGATTTTCTTTTATTCATGTTTGTTTAATGTCTTGTTTTTAGTTTAAATAAACAAGAATTACGACAAAAAAGAAGCGACACCCCACACATACATTTACTTGTAGAAAATATCTATCTCTATCTCCATTTGTTCATATCTATCTATATTATTTTGTTTATCTATCTATCTCAGTCTATTCCAAACTATATATCCATCTTCATATCTAAACAAGAATTACGACAAATTACGATAACTAAACAAGAATTACGACAAATTTCTATAAATGAACAAGAATTACGACACTTTACGATAAATTATTAAGAATTACGCCAAAAAAGAGACCCCCCTCTAAAATACATTTAACGGCCTAAGTTGGTTGTTTTCTTTCAAGTAACACCGACATAGCTGGGGACGTTATTTTAATAGTCACCGGGTAGCAATTTCTGAGGCAGGAGACCAGGACGCACTTCCTCATAAATTACCCAGCTTTTTTTTATGGTGTGCCCCGTTTTGGCAAAAGACCACAACACAAGCCAAAAACCAAAAAAACCAAAAAACAAAAACAAAAACAAAAAAACAAAACAAAAAAAAACGGTTTTGTGATAGTGTGAAAGAGTGTCTAGTGTACTTTCATATTCCCATCGATAATTGGGAGTCCCTGACATCTGATCGTGGACAGTGGAGGGCTGCGATATACAGGGGTGCAGAACTGTTTGAAGTTGCAAGGGTGGACCGAGCAAAACTCAGGAGAACGTGTCGAAAATGTGAAACTCTGCCGGCCAATTCTGGTCATGTGTGGATCTGTGAGGAGTGTGACCGGGCCCTGTTGTCAAATGCAGGATTGGTCAATCACATGAAATCACATGAGAGCTACCCGACTGCAATTGTTGTCTATACCATTCCCAGCATGACAACCAATTCCTGGATGAAGCAGTTTGCATTTCACATGGCGCTAATACCCTTGGGAAAGGTATAAATCAATTCTCCCTCCAGCTATGGGTAAATAGCAGGGCAGACTGGAGTCTTTAACCTTGGCTAGGTAACCAGTCTAAGAGAAGGAAAACTCTGAATTCAAACCTGTTAAACTCCGCTTAAGAAACTCCGCTTGTGTCGCATCCTGTTCCTGCGGAGGGGTTGGTAAATATATATATATAATATGCATTGAAATAGATCTATAACTCCTAAATTTATATTACCTTGAAAAATATTTTTATTTTAAATTTGATCGAATGATTTACAAGATTGGCATTGAATTTACTAACTTACACGCAATGGGGCCGGTTGAGCTCAGTAAGTAGAGGAATCTCAAGGTTCCAGGTTCGATACCGGTCCTCGTCGACTCAGCGCATGAGTAGGACAGCTTGGGACATCTGGTCTATGCAGTTGACCAGCTATGAGCGCCCCACTTCAGCAAAACAATCTTCCTGGTCTTGCGCAAGTAAAAAGGCGATAGACTCCCTCGTTGTTCGTTTGATACGGACAATAGGCCACTCCGCAGACTTTATTACGTGGAAGAAAAATAAAATCTCGGTTTAAGCCATACAGCGAGGGAGCCTATCCCCTTTTCACTAGCGCTAGACCAAAGAGATTGTTTTTTGCGTCTGAGGTGGAGCGCCACACCTACCATCAGCTATACCGACTGAGCTAGCACATGCACCCTCCGGGTGTAAATATTAAGTTTTAATGTAACGAAATATATCAAATTAGAAAGACCAACGAAATTAAATAAGAATACATATAAAAATATTACCCTTATTTCAATTTATATTTTGATTTATATTTTAATTGGTTTCTATATAAAATCATTTATTGGTAATTATATATTAAACCCGGTTTTGATAAAACCAGTATGCAAATTAATTACACGATATGTTAAGTAAACCTTTATTTCTAAGTGATATATAAGACACATTGTAGGATCTTCAACGCTCTAATAACACAGGCTATTTTGAGGCAAGTCTAACTGAGATTTTCATAGACACCTGGTTAATAAATAAGATTTATTCTATGTATCAATGATTTTGATTATAAATTAAAGATTCATTGATAAACTTACGCAATTCCTGAGGGTATTGTGACTTGATCTGTGATGCGGTTTCAGTAACAGACAGACAAACACCGAATTTCCATTATAATAAGATATAATTGCATTCGAAATATGATTTCTATGTTTACCCCTCTTTTGAGGCAGGTGAGGAGGGTAACAAAAATGATTCGCTTGGTTCCAGCTAATCTTACCCTCTAGCAACATCTGTCCCATCGCCTAGAAAGGGACGAGGAATGGTTTATATATATATATATATATATATATATATATATATATATATTTATTTATTTATTTATTTATTTAACAACCCCTCCGCACGAGCAGGATGCGACACGAGGTCAATTTCTTAAGCGGAGTTTAACAGGTTTAAATTCAGAGTTTTCCTTCTCCTAGACTGGCTACCTAGCCATGGTTAAAGAGCCCAGTCTGCCCTGTTATTTATCCATAGCTGGAGGGAGAATTGGATCCATACCTTTCCCAAGGATATTAGCACCATGTGAAATGCAAACAGCTTCGTCCAGGATTTGAACTCGGGTCGACGAGTTCATTTCCTACGACTCTAACCATTAGCCCACGTGCCTCCATTATAAATGGGGTTTATAGTCCAGCGTTTGGGTCGTCCCCTGAAGATGAATGCTGATGAGCTAAGCATTTTTTTGAATCGGTCGCGCATGATTTGTGCGGGGCTCCCCACGACCTTGTACTATTTCGGTTTGCTAGAAAAAGTCGGAAAAATATCATGACTTTTATTTTTCCAAAAGTAAAAGATAGGTTGTCTCCCTTGGACAATAGATTTAACAACACTGTTGGAATTTGTGCCGCTGCCTAGAAGTAGATACACCCGGTGGAATCCACCGTCCTATATCGTTATTGTAGATAGTTAGGTTATTTCCTATAACTCCAACATAAACAAAGGGGAACCACTCTTGACTGATAAATTATTTGTATATTTTCCCATTAAACTAACCCTAAACCCTAACTCTAGCCCTAACCCCGTCTTCCTTTTTCTTAGTAGATCAATAAATAAATAATCTATCAGTCAAGAGTGGTTCCCCTTTGTTTATGTTGAAGTTATAGGAAATAACCGATATTTACCCAACCTGTTTGCTAGGGGTAAGTTGTGACACAAGGTCGTAACGATGGGCATCTAACAAGGATCGAACTCACTATTTAGTTCGTAATAGATCTGTGAGACTAGATTGCTAACCATTACACCACAATGGGACACTCCCGCTATTATATATAATTAACTAAATTATTCTATCATTATTACTTAATTAAATAATATTGTTATCAATAACATTATATTGATAACAATATTATTTTTACATCAATATTGTCTATAATTTACAGGCTCTTAATTAACAGATTATAACATTTTACATTTTTCAACCGTTTTAAGCTGGAGGCTCAGGGTGGGTGGGTTAGTTAGTTGGATTTTACGGCACGTCAAAACTTGTTGGGTTATTTTATACCGAAGTTTTCTTTTTATTTATTCTTGATAGGTACAAAATTAAAAAAAAACTTGAATTTAAAAAAATGTTTTTTTTAATTTTTTTTTTTAAATTAAGTTTTTTCTATCGAACCCATAGGTGGGACCCTAACAGGTACTACCGCTCCGGTTCATACTGGACCTGGCGGTAATGGTGATTAATGGGTACTCCATATTCCACAGAGTATTGCATTGAGTTTAACGACATACTCAGGACAGTAAGACTCTTAGTCACCGTCTTCTTGCTCACATATGATAAAGCGGGCTGAGGTAACTTACGTGGTGTAATGGTTAGCAAGCTAGATTTGCAGAGCATTGTTAGTGAGTTCGATTCTCATTGGGCGCTCCTTACTTCTGGCCTTTTGACACATCTGTTGGGTTGTCTTCCCTTTTGCCTGGAAGAGTTATCTTCCCTCCGGGTCCCCGATTTTGACCACCAGGGTTTTTTTGGTATTTAAGCGCCTGTTTTGAACTCGCGGCCTCTTCTTCTTCTTTTTCTTCTTCTTCTTCTTCTTCTTTTGTGGCACCTCAGCACATGGGTTAGTCTTTTATGTCTACACCCTTCTCGGGTGGGGGCTTCTGTCCCCAAAGCAACGCTAGTAAGTTTATTGGAAATTATGGACTCTTCAGTCCTATATCTCTATTTTGTATGTTCCTGTAGTGAACTAATGTATACGTTTTTTATTGTATATCATTCCTTTCCTTGTATGTGTATTTCATGTCTTATATGTTACTCCACGTGCTGTCCAATTTATTAAAGTCCATTATGTTATGTTTAACACCCTTGTCGGAGTTGTTTGTTTCAATCAATTATAATTTATATTATAACTTGAACCTTACACATCTAAGCTTAATGAATAACTATGATAAAGAGGACTGGGACTTGCCATAAGAGCAATAGGGTCAGGAAAATCATATTGCTAGTGTTTGATGTGATCAACCGATTGACCGGTGGGCCCTCTCTGACCGCCCATCTGGCCTAAATAAGGGCTAAAGTGGAGTGTTGCATGTTATGGACTACTCAGCCACTAGGACTACTTACTTAAGGATCACGGGTCACCACCCACGATCATCAAGTGGCCCAATAGGCATGAGGTGTCTTATCTCTCTGCAGAGGTGCAGTTGGCGTATTCTAGAGCCCCAGCCGACAGGGCTCATGGGCATTTCGGTGATTTTCATATATATATATATATATATATATATATATATATATACACAATCCCTTCGCACAAGCAGGGTACGACACAAGGTCAATTTTAAGCAGAGTTTAACATGTTTGAATTAAGAGTGTTTTTTCTAGACAGGTTGTCATACCAAGGTTACAGAGACTACTCTGTCCAACTATATCCATAGATGGAGGGAGAATTCATACCTTTCCCAAGAGTATCAGCACTATGTAAAATGCAAACAGCCTCGTCCAGGATTTGAACACGGGTCGTCGTGTCCATTTTATAACCAATACACCAAAAACACCCCATTATTGTCTTATACATCAATCATTCCCCTTCTTCAAAGCCAGTAGAATGTATAGGTATCATATTTCAATTAATCACAATGGATTTCCAGCAACAAAGGACTGAAATGAGAAAGTTTCAGAAGAAATATTTTAGAATCCAAGGGAGATAATCCATACTGTTGATAAAAGTTCTCAAAATAAAATGAGTTGACACGACAAAAATTATTTCATCAAATATCAATTTACAATTGTATAATAATAATAATAATAATATAATAATAATAATAATTAATAAAATAATAATTGTAGTTGGTACACTTGGAACGGTCCCAAAAAGCTTGGAAAAAAGATTTTGACCATCCAGACTACTGCATGCTACAATCGCTAGAATACTGAGAAGAGTCCTGGAGACCCCGAGGAGACTTGTTGTCACTCAGACTCCAGTGAAATACCATCAGCTAATGCTGATGTGGAAGAACTCAAAAGAGGGATAATAATAATAATAATCTTATATAATGAGATTGGTGTTTTTCTGTTCTGTACCGAAACTATATTCCTACTCAAGTCACAATTCTCTTAGTTATTGACATCACATTCTCCATGATTTTTATCTTTATCTAAACCTCAATTATTAATAAAATTGTCTTACATTATCAATACTGTTAACTATGTCTACATTACGACAACATGCAATTATATTTATATATACAACAAAATAACGGTTTACAGTGTGAACGGGAAGGCTAATTTGCATATTAATATTAAAAAATTGAATTTAATAAAATTGTGCTTAGTATTAGTTGATTTCTAACTGTTTGGTTCTATTTTAATGGAATATAAGCAAAAATCTCTTCAATGAATCTTAAATGAACATCCATTAACAGATAAAATAACTGTCATTTTATCTTTTACTTCCTCTTATAACTAAATACTTAAATTAGAAAAAATAACAATGAAAGTCGAGAGTGATGGAAGAGTAAGTTTCAGTTGTTCCATTTTTTATTATACTCCCTCTGTTTCAAATCTTTTATTACACTTCCTCTGTTTCAAATCTTTTTATCTGTATTCTTATTTAGTTTCATTAGCCTTTCTAATTTAATGCAATATTTTATTACATTAAAACTTAAATACTTGCACCCGGAGGGTGCATATATTTGCTAGTAATAATAATAATAATAATAATAGCAAAAAAGAGAATTTGTCAACTGGTAGAATTTGCAGTTCCAGCAGATCATAGGGAGAAGAAAACGAAAAGATAAACAAATAACTAGACCTCGCAATTGAAAAAAAAATGTGGATTATGAGGATGAAAGTTATACCAATAGTAGTTGGGGCACTAAGAAAATTCCCCAAAAGCTTATAAAAAAGACTTGAGGAACTAGAAATCAAAGGAAGAATTGAGACCATCCATACAACAGCACTGTTGAAATCAGCTGGAATACTCAGGAGAGCCGTGGAGACCTGAGAAGAATTGTTGTCACTCAGACTCCAGTGAAAGACCCTCAGCTAATGCTGGTGTGAAAAACTAGAGACTCGCTATCACCACTACTATTTATCATAGCAATGATGCCACTCAATCATATACTTAAAAAATGTACAGGGGATACAAATTCACTAACTCACAAGAAAAGATAAACCACCTTATGTACATGGATGACATAAACAATTTTGCAAAATATGAAAAAGAATTAGAAACCCTAGTACAAATTATTAGAATATATAGCCAAGATATAGGGATGGAATTCGGAAACGAAAAATGTGCTATGCTAGTAATAAAACGAGGTGAAAGAAAATTAATGGACGGAATACAACTGCCAAATCAGGATACTATAAAATCACTTGATGAAAACGAAAGTTACGAATACTTCGGAATTTTAGAAGCAGACAATGAAAGGAAAATTTAAAAAAGAATACCCGGAGAACAGAAAAACTAGGAACCAAGCTTAAAAGCAGAAATTTTATCACCTGGCTGGGGACCATTATAGATACTCTGGGCCATCTAAAATGAAAAAAAAAAAAAGAACTCAGACAGGTATTGACCAAAATAATTATAAAATTAATGACCACGCACAAGGCTCTACACCCTAGAGACGATAGAGATAGACTATATGTGTCAAGAAAGGAAGGTGGAAGAGGTCTTGCCAACATAGACAACTGCGTAAAGGCCACAATCCAACAACTCGAAGAATACACAAAAAAGAGCAAAGACAGATTATTTATGGCAGCCAACGATAGCAGATGTAATATATGGACAAACAGAAAAACAACGAAAAGTAGAAAACAAAAATGGGATGAAAAACAATTATATGGACCCTTCAAACGATAAATCGGAGAGGTTGCATATGAAAAGACTTGGACGTGGTTAAGAAAAGGAAACCTCAAAAGAGAAACTGAATCACTAATAATTGCTGCACAAAATAATGCCATAAGGACAAATTATATCAAAGCAAAAATTGATAAGACCCAACAAAGCAGTAAATGTAGACTATGCGGTGACAGAGATGAGACTGTAAAAACCATGTACTAAGCGAATGTAGCAAACTAGCACAACGGGAATACAAAAACTAGGCACGACTGGGTTGGGAAGGTGATCCACTAGGAATTGTGCAAAAAATTAAACTTTACCCATACAACAAATGGTATATGCATAAACCAGGAATCTTGTTCTTGAGAATGAAACGCATAAGATTCTCTGGACTTCGAAATAAAGACGGATCACCTTATCCCAA
>CM042142.1:52188807-52206307 GCA_023376005.1 Doryteuthis pealeii
TCGAAACTACTGGTCATAATTCCTTTATCCTTGGACGATAACCACTACGCTATGTGCGCCTACAAATAACCATGTAATCTAACGGGCAATATTTTATGCACTGAGTTATCCATGTCCTGTGAAATGTTTTCGTTACGTGGAGGTCACTAATGCACCAAGTAAATGTTAACTATTTAATTGGAGTATCGAATTAAATTTCTTAAAGAAGTTAACCAATAAACGTGACATTTTATTCATAAAACAAGAAGGAAAAATATCAAGTGTTACACAGGCCATAAGACTTTAGAGCCTCAAGCAGACGTAGATTTATGTCTGTTGAATAAATCATGAGAGCGATTTTCTTTACCCTCCTCCTCTTCCTCCCTCTTCCTCCTACTCATTCATTCATTCATTCATTCTTCTTCTTCTTCTTCTTGCTTTCATTCCTCTAAATATCTTTTTGATTTCCTTGTCTTTTCATTCATTCATTCTTCTTCTTCTTCTTCTTCTTCTTCTTCTTCTCTTCTTCTTCTTCTTCTTGCTTCCTTCCTCTAAATATCTCTTTTTTGATTCCTTGTCTTTCATTTTTCATTCATTCATCTTCTCTTCTTCTTCTTCTTCTTCTTCTTCTTCTTCTTCTTCTTCTTCTTCTCTTCTTCTTCTTGCTTTCCTTCTCTAAATATCCTTTTTGATTTCCTTGTCTTTTCATTCATTCATTCATTCATTTCTTCTTCTTCTTCTTCTTCTTCTTCTTCTTCTTCTTCTTCTCTTCTTGCTTTCCTTCCTCTAAATATCTCTTTTTTGATTTCCTTGTCTTTTCATTCATTCATTCATTCTTCTTCTTCTTCTTCTTCTTCTCTTCTTCTTCTTCTTCTTCTTCTTCTTCTCTTCTTCTCTTCTTTGCTTTCCTTCCTCTAAATATGTCTTTTTTAATTTTCTTGTCTTGTAATTCATTCATTCATTCATTCATTCTTCTTCTCTTCTTCTCTTCTTCTTTCTTCTCTTCTTCTCTTGCTTTCCTTCCTCTAAATATCTCTTTTTTGATTTCCTTGTTTTCATTCATTCATTCTCTTCTCTCTTCTTCTTCTTCTTCTTCTTCTTCTTCTTCTTCTTCTTCTTCTTCTTCTTCTTCTTCTTCTTCTTGCTTTCCTTCCTCTAAATATGTCTTTTAAATTTTCTTGTCTGTAATTCATTCATTCATTCATTCTTCTTCTTCTTCTTCTCTTCTTCTTCTTCTTCTTCTCTTCTTCTTCTTCTTTTCTTGCTTTCCTTCTCTAAATATGTCTTTTTAAATTTCTTGTCTGGTAATTCATTCATTCATTCTTCTTCTTCTTCTTCTTCTTCTTCTTCATGAAAAGTAGATCTCTTATTTAAAACAATTGTCAAGTCGAGTCGTAAATGGACAACGCCTCTAAGTCCACTTTTCTTATCTTTTGTGTTTCGTATAAAACACGCTCTTTTGTGTGGAGGCGAGTAAAGGCAATTTAGTAAAAATATTAAATGCAGTCACTTTTTTTTTTCGGGCAAAGAACAACAGAAATGATTTACCGAGGACATTATGTTGTCGACTTAACTGTAAACTTACACAAAGAACAATGCTTTTGCCACTTGAAAACTTCCGCTCAATAAGTAACGGTTACCGTCGTTTAGAATGTACTCGGCAACACGAGTTCGAATCCTCAACGCGACTGATTGCGGTTGGTTGGTTGGATTTTATGGCATGTCAACCTAATGGTGTATCGTTGTCCCTTTTTTCCGGGCACTAAAACGATATCTGTAACGTGGCGGCGGCGGTGTATATTGTATAGGGGGTCTCATCCACGTGCCTCCAAATTCACAGTGCTAAAATGGTGTTGATAAAAATTACAACGCGAGAAATATGTAGTCACAACTGCTAGCCTTTATTTCCAGGGTAGGTTCGTCCCGTGGGCTGTATCGGAGAGGGGAAAGGCAGAGAGAAAGAGAGAGAGAGAGAGAGAGAATACTACTTGATTACTGTGACCCCATACTAGGCACCAAAGGCCCCATCCCTACTCTACGACGGCCGAAAGCAAAAAGAGACCGATACCTTTCTTCGTTGTTCCACGTCACTACGTGACTTCCGGTCAACACCCGAAACTTCCGGTTGACACTCAATTCTCCATTCGGGGTCACGCTACGGTCAAACCATCGTTCATTCTGTTTTGCTCATCACTATTTTTTAAACCGTTATCATCTCTTATTTCTTTCTTTCTTCCTCCCCCTTCCATTTGTAGTCCTTGCCAAATGCAATCTTGCTACAATGGGCCACTTTTATACCGAAGAAGATTTACTTTATTAATTTTTTTATGAGTACCCAATTATTTAAAGCTCAATATTTTCAAACATATTTTCAGAACACATTTTATTCGCTTTAACCCATAAATGGGAACCTAACAGGTACTACCGCTCCGGGTCAGAGTGGACCTTGGAGTAATAGTGCTGAAGGAGTACTTCACATTCCCCGAAATTCAGAACTGGAATTTCACCATCAGATAGAGTTTAACATCATACCCAGAACACAAAGACTCTCAGACACCACCTTCTAGCACATATATGATAAAAGGGTTGGGGGTTTGCCATAAGGGCAATAGGATTGGGACAATCATATAGGTGTTAGGGCTTGACGTGACCAGCCGACTGACCGTATACTTCGATCTATTACCTTTGGAAAATACATCGATCCTTCGCTTCTCATCCTTTACACCAGGTATGGCTAAAGACTAGAGTAAACTGAGCTCTTTAGCCTTGGTGGTGCAACCAATTTAAGAGAAGGGAAAGGCTAGAATAAACCAGCAGTACTGCTTATAAATTGGATCTATGTTATATCCTGCTTGTGGCGGCAGGGTTGGGTAAATACATACGTGTGTAACCTGGTCCCCAAAAGAAAACATATTCATGTTGTGGACTTTCGTCGCGGGAACGAAACGCACTCGTTTGTTTACCAAAACAAATCCTTCCTCCTTTTTGTGGGGACGGTCAGTGAAGAGTCTAGTCTACCGCGGCTATTCTGGGAGTGAAGGAAGGTTTCTCATGGACGTGTCTTCCATCACGGTCAATTTGTTTATGTAAACAAATGATCTTTCTCCTGCTTTTCAGTCGGCCAGCTGTCTACTGTTTGGGGTGTGGAATGGTGAAGACTTTCATTAACAAAAGCGGACCCTTAGATTTCTGTTTTATGTTTCGTTCATTCATAAGTCTTCTCTTAGCGACAAAATACAATAGACACAGAAATCCGTTTTCTTAAGAAGTTTATTTTCTCTTGGCTCTTCGTTAGGAAGACCGTTCCCGCAATCAACATTCCTTGATCGCTTCCTAGTTCTAGATGGCTTTAATATTTTAAACAAAATCAAAAGTCTTGTCCATTTTTGTCACCACCATGTCTGTATATTTGGCGAAATTGTTTATAAAAAGGAAATAAAAGGGGATTTCGTTTGTTTATTTCGAGCCACTAATGGCAAAACAATTATCTCTTCATCCTTGACTTTCAAGCAAACTTTTTTTCCATTATCATATTTCTTTCACCATCCCTACAGACACACCTGCTCTGATTTATAATTAAATTTTTCCCATTGATATATTTCTTGAAGTGCTGAATATAATACACATACATATATGCATACATACCAAAAAGTAATTTTTGTATGCATTTATACAGAAATAAAAAGGTGCCCTGTCGTTGTATAAATGCAATCAAGCAAGTTCCTAGCTGTTCCCAGAATAGTGCGATCGATTGGGAAAGGAATAAACCTAGCTCTTCTCTTCTTCCAGCTATGGGTAAATAGCAGGGAAGACTAGTCCCTTTAAAGTTGGTAAGGCTACCAGTCTAGGAGAAGAAAATCTCTTAAATCAAACCAGCTGCATTCTATTTAAAATGAATTTATGCCGCATTGTTGAATAATAAGCTGTGTAGAAGTCGCTGTGTGACGTCAGCGGTAGGTTGACGTGGTACGAATGTGGAAAAATTTAAAGATTTTAAAAATAGAAGAAATGTGGAACTTGGATGACGTATGAATAACTGACCTTGGTTTCTGATTGGACAGAACAAGGCGAGAACAAGAGTGAGACTGAAAGAGAAATAGTGAAAAAGTGGGGAATCTTACCGAAGTTTTCCCCGGAGACGGACGTGAAGAGTATGACTGAAGTGTTTGAAGAAAATATACGCAAGACAAGGGTCTGTCCTCTTCAAGGTTCTTTAGCGACGTCAATGCACGCATAGGAAAGGCGTGGGCTGCTTTAAACAAATTGTCAGTGATATGGAAATCCGATCTTGCTGACAAATTAAGGCGAAAATTCTTCAAAGCCGTAGCTGTATCAGTGTTACTGTACGGCTACACTACCTGGACTTTAACGATGCGCCTGGAGAATAAGCAAGATGGAACCTGTGTGCAATCTTAAACAAGACGTGGAAACAACATCCCACAAGAAAACAGCTGTACGGCCACCTGCCCCATATCACACAAACCACCCGTGTGCGACAAACAAGACACGCTGGGCACTGCTGTAGAAGTAAGGATGAACTCATAAATGAAGTTCTTCTGTGGAAGTCAACATGAGCGCGCCAGAGTGGGTATATATATATATATATATATATATATAGCACAGGGATATGTGCGGTAAAGTAAGGAGCTGATGGTAGGTGTGGCGCTCCACCTCAGATGCTAAAACAATCTCCTTGGTCTAGCGCTGATTGGCTGATACCGACTTTAGGCCGCCCAGTCGACTTTACTTTTTACTTTATTACCAACGGTAATAATCTGCCAGTAATGCATAGAATATAATAAATAAAGATCTTATAATTGTAATCGGACACTATATTTTCCTTCATCCAATTAAAAAAATTACTATATATATATATATATATATCTATATATATATATAGAGAGAGAGAGAGAGATGGGAAGGGTGGTTTAGAAAATAATGCTAGTAAAGTTAGAGATCACCTCTAACTTTAAACGAAAGAATGCCACAACAAAGAAAAAAAAGGAAATCCGAAAGATATAAGAACATGGAAAGAAAGACGAAAAAATGAAAGAGATAAAAAACAAAACAAAAAAGAAAATAAGGAAAGAGAGATCAAATGAATAAGAAGGAGAGACAGTTAGACAGAAAAGGGGGAGATAGAAAAAGAAAAGAAAGGAAAAAGGAGAAAGAAAGAAGGAAAGAAAAAGAAAAGAATATGGAAAGAAAGAAGAATAAAATGAAAGAGAGAAAAATATCACAGAGAAATCACAGAAAGAAGGAAAACTCTGAGTTCAAACCAGCTGTACTCTGATCGTGGTAGAGGAATTGGGTAAATATATACATTCAAACATTAAGGCAACTAGTAAAGGAGAAGGAAAACTATGAATTCAAACCAGCCTTATCCCACGGGACTCAAGATTTACCTTGTCCTGGGTATGACGTTAAACTGCATCTAATGGTGAAGTTCCAATTCTGGAGCTCTGGGGAATGTGGAGTACCCCATCATCACCATTGCTCCCAGGTCCACTCTGACCCGGAGTGGTAATACCTGTTAGGCTCCCATCTATGGGTTAAATAGAAAAACATGAGTTTATAAAAATTGAGTATCTATTAAGATTGAATATTTCAATACTTTGTCGACATTAAATGACCCACCGAGGTTGATATGCCGTAAAACAAACCAAACCAAACCAAACCAAACCATCAAGATTTACCTGGTCTTGTGCTCATATCATATCTCTTTTCTATCTCTCTCTTCTCCCCTGTCTCTCTCTCAGTCTCCCTCTCTCCCTCCTCCTCTCTCTCTCTCTCTCTCTCATCCTCATTTCTCTCTCATCCCTTGTGCATGTGTGTATGTGTGGGGGGTAGAGATGGAGGTCGTACGTTTTGGCGTCAGTGGCAACTAAATGGCGAAAACAGAATTATCAAGAAGTAACCGGAACTGTCACTGGTTACGAACGTTCAAAGCGGTTTCGACGCCATTGAACCATGGCAACAAAATGATAAGCACCAACACACGCACAAAAAATCACGACAATGATTCATTAGACCAAACTTGATTTCTCATTATATATATATATATATATATATATATATAATATATATATATATATATGTATATATATATTTATTTATTTATTCATCTGACTTTAAAAGAACCCTCAAAAAATATTAATATCTCAAGACCACTTGCATTACTCACTCACACGCACATCTTGTATATATGCAGTAATATGTATGAGAGACAGACCATTCACATATATATGCAAAATATGTGTGTGTACGGGCGCGAAGAGGAAATTGTCGTCTAAATTACGAAAAAAAAACCTCCTAAAAACACTGACTCTCCACGTTATCAGATATATTTAGGAAAATTATATGAAAAATACCTTGCGATAGTTTATATTAAATTCAAAGAAATAGCCATTGGCTTTAACCTCGACCTCTAGACGACTTCGGAATCTCCTACAAGACTTTGCGGCAGTCTCCCTGTTTAAATTGTTAAATGCTGCTGTTATTATTTCCTTCAGTTCAATTCTAGTGTTGCACAGAATCTTGTAGATCTCTCACACATAAAAATCAAGGAGAGTGCTATCTAGTGGGTTAGGTGGTTAGATATTAGTGTAACGTGGCGGTATATTCACGGTACCAAAACGTATATATGTAACGTTCTAATATCGATATATATTGTATAGCGGGTCTTGTCAACGTACCTCCAAATTCACGACACTAAAAAGGTGTTCGGCACGTGGCGGTCATCTTGTCGATAAAAAAGTACAACGCGAGAAATATATCGTCACAAGCTGCTTAGCTTTTATTTCCAGGGCTAGTCTCGTGTGCTGTGTCGGAGAGGGAAAGGCAGAGAGAGAGAGGAGAGAGAGAGAGAGAGAGAGAGGAGAGAGAGAGAGAGAGAGAGAGAGGACACTGTTAAATTACTGTGATCCCAACTGGGACCAGAGATCTGGTCCGTACCCTACGCGTCCGAAAGCAAAAAGAGGCCGGTATTTTTCTTCGTCGTTCCACGTCACCACGTGACTTCCGGTTCCAGTCAACACCCGAAACTTCCGGTTAACATTCAATTCTCCATTCGGGGGGTCACGCCCCGGTCAAACTCACGACAACCGTTTTGTGCTCATCACTTTTTTTAAAACCTTTGCTCTCTCTTATTTCTTCTTCCTCTCTTTTCTAATAGTAGTTCTCGCAAAACTCAGGATATTCCCCAACTTGCTACATTAGGGGTGATGTAGTTGCAGATTTATTCTCGCAACCAAGTCTGGGTTTTTCTGCTTGTGTGGCATGGCACAGTGTCCTGTTGTCAGACGTAGGGTCTTCCAGCAGCCACCCTTAGATCCAGGGTAGCACTACCTCCATGTAGGCTTATGTTTTGAGACTGAGACCATTTGAGATGATGTCACCGTCGCTAGTGACCACTCCAAACACCATGATGAGGACTCGGCACTTTTTTGAAACGCCTTGTATTCTGAAAACAATTAACGTTCCATTCATTGTTCATTTCTATCTTGGTAAATACATCTTTAAACTTGGTACTTTTATGACACACCTTGTATATATGATAGCATAGTGTACTTTTTTAATGCAATATTTTTTCTTATTTGAATTTCTTTCATTAGCATATACAGGATGTCCCCAAAAACTTGACTTAGTCTAATAATATAACCAATTCTCGCCTCAAATGATCTCAAATTTTAGCAAACTGTGTAAAAACTAAATTTAAGGTTTTAATTTTCTTTTTCAGGGGTAATGATAACATTCCTTAGCACTAAAAAGTCATTTCTTGTGTTAAATTATTCTCAAACACAGTTAATCAAGAATGTGAGGCTTTAGAAAATCGCGGTTAAATTCTGCATCTCTTGTTCAAATTTTGATAAATAAATCTTATATTATTCCACATGAAGCCTATTTAATTTTGTTTGCCTAGGACTAATTACTAAATATTCACATTTTAAATGATTTTAAATAATGTCTATTTTTTCTGAACAACCTGTATATACAGGATGTTCGGGATAAATTTGACATACTTATATTTGGTAATTTTTCTCCGTAGGTTGGAGGTATTGACGCACACTACACATCATTTAAAAGCTGGAGTCTTTCTTCATTCATATACGTGATGGCAGAATAGATGACTGGAACCCACCTGAACCATGGAAGAAAATAACTTGTATCATGATGATCTGCGCTGGCCATCAAAATAAGGAGATTATGGTTGCTGCCCAATGCTCCCTGAACACTGTAAAAACAGGCATGAACTGGAGAATTGCAATGGAGACTACGAGGCTGTAGCCAGAAGAAAGCAACATAAGAGACGATCTGATTGCGTTTGTACTGCAGAATTCCTCGAAAATCTGCAGAAAGGGTATCAGGTTGAATCCAGATGCCTACATGGCGTTGCTAAACATTGTAGTCAAGCCCTGGATAACAAGGGTAGCCAATGGTAGGTCGTATGTATGGCAGAAGGATTCGGTCCCCTGCCACACTTCTGAGAAAAGTCAAAAATAGTTGTCGGCAAATTTTTACGACTACACCAGTTCCAATGTTAGGCCTCCGAACTCCCCAGATCTTAACCCCATGGATTATTATGTATGTGGTGCTGTTGAGAAAGACACCAATCGCCGTGCCAGTACTACAAAAGCCCAGTAAATCGACAGAATTATGGTAGTTTTTGATACCCTTCCAAGGGAAACTGTAACCTCAGCTTGCTCCAGGTTTCGGAGCAGGATTGAGGCTGTGATCGACGCTAATGGCGTTTAATTTGAGTGAAACCTGTTGACAGTAGTATAATTTCCGTGCCTGTTGAATTTCTTCACAATCCATTAAATTTTGTAGTTACTGTTGTACCGGCCGTTCCTACAGTGGAGAATATACACCGGTTCTCACTATAAATAGTGAGACACCGAGTGAAAAGGTTGTACTGTTACCGTTAACGACAAGCTAGTCGTTCATGTACCATTATTGTAAATACACTTGTCTTATTTTACCCTACCTCGACTTGACTTCTTTTTTTACTGTTGAACTAATATCACAACAGTTACCAAACACTTATTCTTTTTCCTTATGTTCTCCCGAACACACACACACACACACACACACACACAACACACACACACACACTCTCTCTCTCATATCCCGTTTCTTTGTGACAGGGTAGGTAGCGATTTTACATGCTCGCTGTTTCTTGAGAATGCACATTGTGATACGAGTTACCCAGTCATACCACCACACAACACACACACACTCTCTCTCTCTCTCTCTCCCTCTCTCTCTCTCTCTCTCTCTCTATATATATAATATATATATATATATAAGAGAGAAGAGAGGTGTGTGTGTGTGTGTGTGTGGTATGACTGGGTAACTCGTATCACAATGTGCATTCTCAAGAAACAGCGAGCATAGTAAAATCGCTACCTACCCTGTCACAAAGAAACGGGATATGCTCCCCCGACGTGAGGCTAGAATAACATATACAGGTCAGAAACCAGTGCAGTACCCTTTTATTGAAATTGGTCACCCGCGTCGATATACAGCGTAAATCTCAGATTAAAACATTAAATCGATTGAATGGGGCCTGTGTCATGATTACTAGCAAAAATATGTGCCCTCCGGACGTAAGTATTTAAGTTTTAATGTAATGAAATATATTGAATTAGAAAAACTAACGAAATTAAATAAAAAGTTTACACTTATCTTAATTGTGTTTTAATTGGTTTCTATAAAAAAATCATCCATAGGATTGATTTTAATATGTTATAGAATAAAACAATAATATCAGATATAAACAAAATTATAAAGATTAACGAAATTAAATAAGAACGCATATAAAAAGATTACGCTTATTTCAATTATATCCTAATGGGTTTCTATATAAAATCATTCATAGGATTGATTCTAATATGTTAGAGAATAAAACAATAATATCAGAGATCAATAAAACAAAGCAATTATTTATTAAACCCGGGTTTGTTAAAACCATTATGCAAATTAACCACACCATATATTATGTAAACCTTTATTTCTTAGTGATATATAAGACACATTGCAGGATTTTAAACGCACTAATAACATGGGCTGTTTTAAAGCAAATCTGACTCATATTTCCATAGATACATCGTTAATAAATAAGATTTATTCTATGTATTAGTGATTTTTTACTGTAAATTAAATACTAACACAATTCCTGAGGGTATTGTGACGTTAGCAGTGACGTACTTTCTGTTACAGACTAATAGACACCGAATCACCATTATAATAAGATTACTCAGCACGCAAAGTTCCTTTGTTGTATATGTTCAGACACGCCTCGCTGCCACACTCAGCATTTGCTTGGCAGTCGTTTCTGACGGAGCTCCCGATTGACGCTACCGTCAAGCATAAAGTTCACGCAGTTATTCGGTTTTTGAACGTAAAAGATACAAAACCTATCCATCATCATCATCAAGTCGTGCTGATAGCACGGATTCCCTTGACTTTCTCTCTCCATTCGCCCGTATCGGCCATCGCTGTTGGCAGCTACTCTGCACGGCATACCGTTTCCGAACAGAGCAGATGAATGTAAACTTTTGGTGGTCGGCCAACATAGGTGTGTCCATATGTCGGAATCCATTGGAGAACGTCACTTATTAGTTCGTCCTTAATTCCTCAGAAGTGCTCAGCATGTCTTGTTCGTCTTACTTGGATGGTTTGTGAGATTGGAGGTAAGTGGCCGTACAGCTGTTGTTTTGTGGGCTAAGCCTTTTCCAGGATTTGTTCAAAACAACACCCTTGTGTCGTTCCCATTTAGCCTTTTCTCCAAGTGTTTCCCTAAAGTCCAGGTAGTGGATCCATACAGTTGTACTGATACGGTTTAAAATAAACCTTTTTAAATAAAGATATTTACTAAATCAACGATCTATTTAAGTTACTGAACTCAAAAAAGCATTCTAGATTGTTTTAGTCATGCTCCTTAAAATGGGCCATTTGAAAGTGTTGTTATTCGTTTTGAACACACGATGGTGGAGAAAGAGAAGGAGGAGGGAGGAGGGGGAGAAAGAGGGAGGGGAGAACAAGAAGGAGGAGAACCTCTCAAAGTATTTCTCTGAATTTTTTAGATGAAGCTTGATGATTAGTATTATTTGTATTATTCCGACTACTGTCCTCATCTTCATTATCTGTACAACGTTTCGGCCTTCTTCAGGTATTTCTTATCGGACTCGGGAACCTTCTCGAACTCGGAAACCATCTCGGACTCGGGAACCTTCTTTTTGAACTCGGGAACCTTCTTGTCGTAATTGGGAACCTTCTTCTCGTAATCGGGAGTCATCACGGAACTTTGAACTGATCGATAACCTATAGGAAGATACAGATCTGAATGCATGTCTTAAAAGTAAATTGTCGAACATTCATAGTTTCTTAGCTTTGTGAAAAGATTCGATAACAACCAAAATCCAGCCGGATATCGATTTCCTCAACGTTCTAAAAAGTCAAGAATCTCTTTCCTTATTGTTGGGTTTATTACTCCTGAAGAAGGACAGAGAAGGAACCGATCGAAACGTCGTGCAAACAGTAGGATGAAGAAGAAAAACAAGAAATTTAATTGCCTAAATAATTCTCTAATTTAGTGGCTACCTTGCACCAATGAACCTGATGCTCGGCTGTGTGAACAACAGCACAAGATCAATCACAGGAACTCTCCCGGTAGATACGAGAAACGGTCACACAAAGAGTCTTAAATTAACCGACTTAAATTACGAGGCTAGAGAAACCACCCCCTCCATTATGGGGTGTGATTTATAAAACAATAGAATCTTTCCTACATTGACTCAAGGATATATAACATATCCTTGTTTTTGAGATCGGTCCAGAGGGAGTTTGAATCCTTAATAATAAAGTGAGAGTTATCTTTTTCTGTGACCACGTGTCTGACTCTTTCATAGTTTTCTAATATGAACTTGTCGCCACCTCTTCAACTCGTCTTTGTCTACGGTAAATCACTTCAAAACTCCGCAACGTGATGATTATAGACAAATATCAAATATTTTTTCTTTGACCATTTCAATGGCATTAACATTTAGAGAATTTGACCGGTACATTTTCCGTTGGTTGGTTGGTTGGATTTTACGGCATGTCAACCACTGTTGGGTTAGTTTATGCCGAAGACATTATGTTTTATTCATTCTTGATGTTTTTCAATTTTGTTCAAACTCAATTTTTTAACACATCTTTAACACTCGTTTGTTAATCTATTTATCCCATAGATAGGACCCTAACAAGTACAATCACTCCGGGTCAGGATGAATCTGGGAGAAATGGTGATAAAGAGGTACTCCTGATTCCCCAGAGTTCCAGAATTGGAATGTCACCACTAGATGCAGTTTACCGTCATACCCAGGACAATGACCCTCAGGCACCGTATTCTAGCACATTACATAAGATGTAAAAGGGTTGGGGCATGCCATAAGGGCAATTGGGTCGGGACAATAATAAAGCCACCGCTTTCCAGCGCATATGATTTTAGGGGGTTTGCTATAAGGGCAATAGGATCGGGACAATCATGAAGGTAATAGGGTTTGACGTGACAAAGCGATTGATCGACGGGATCCTCCCCGACCGCCTAAGTAAGGGCCAAAGTAGAGTGTTGCATGTCATGGACTACACAGCCACCAGCATTCTGTCCTTAAGCATCACGGGCAACAGATGGCCTCATTGATGGAGGGGAATTTTTTTAAGTCGGTGTATTCTACAGACCCAGCTGATAGGGCAGACATTTTCCGTTCTTCTTCATGCGTAATATACACTTCCTTAAATAAGCTGTCTCTTGTTCTGGACACTTGCTCTACGCCACGTAGAAAGGAACCAGATGAAGGGTATTTTCTTTATTGAGGTGATTGATTGATTGATTTTTAACGATATGTCAACCCGTCTAGGGTTATTTAATGCTTAGTGGTTAGGGAATTGAGTTCATTGCACATCTATATTTTTGTGTAGTTGTTTCTTAAGGCTTTTTTGCACACATTTATATGATATCAGCTATTCATATCTAATACGAACATTTTGCATACAGTTGTATGGTTTCAAGTATTACTATCTAATACAAATAATTTGCACACAGTTATATGGTTGCAAGCATTCCTATCTAATACAAATAAAGTGCACATATTTGTATGGTTTCAATTATTTCTGTTTGATAAAAATAATTTGCACACAGTAGTATAGTTTCAAGTATTCCTATCTAATACAAATAATTTGCACACAATTGTATGGTTTCAAGTATTCATATCTAATACAAATACTTATATGATTTCAAGTAACTATTTTTATTCAATAATAGCCATTTGTTTGCATACAGTTATATGGTTTTAAGTAAACAAATAATTTTTAAGTAACTAATAATAATAATCCTTAATAAACAATTATAACTTCCAGAAACAATTCTTAATACGAATAATTTACATTTATAGGGCATCAGGTATTCCTATCGAATACGAATGATTTAAACAGATCTATTTCATCCATATATTGGAGCCTAATAGGTACTATCACTCCGATCAGAGTGGATTAGGAGTAATGACAATAAAGGGGTACTCCATACTCCCCAGATTTCTAGAACTTAAGCCTCACCATCAGATACTGTTTAGTATTAAGACACCCTTTTTTAAATTCTCGATTCTTAAATCAGATTGACTGAATGATTTTTACGGCATATAAACTCGTCTAGGGTTAATTTATGCCTTGAAGTTAGGGAATCGCGTTCATTGTACGTTCCTATTTATTTTTTTGTGAAGTCATTTCTTAAGAGTTTTTTTTCCACCCGGTCTTCTCGAATATTGATATTTTTAGTCTGATCTATTAGACACAATGTTCAGCCGCTAACAAGTACTGCCACTCTAGGATAGAGTGGACCTGGTAGTAATGGCAAAGAAGAGGTACTCTACTCTCCCCAGATTTCCAGAACTGGAGCCTCACCATCATATCCAGTTTATTTTCATGCCCTAGACACCACAATGCAGGGAATATAGTCAGCATATTCTTAGCTCCAGCAACAGGGTTGTAGTTTCGTGCGATACTCAGGGCACGCTTATTTGGCGGAATGTAACCCCTCTGTAGGGGGATACAGTTAGCGTATTCTAATCCTCACCGACGAGGCATTCATAAATTTGTTCACAGTTATGATATCAAGTATTCTTATGCAATGCAAATAATCTGCACACAGTTGTATGCTTTCAAGTATTCCTATCTAATACTAATAATGATATGGTTTAAAACAATTGTCTCAATTTAATAATAATCTTTTGTTTGCACATAGTCATATAGCTTCACGCACTCTTATCCATTACTAATAACTTTAAAGATATATTTGACTCATAGATGGGATGTATCCTAAAGGATACGCTCAATCCAGGTCGGAGTTGATCTGGGAGTAATGACAATAAAGAGGGTACTCCATCCTCTCCAGAGCTCCAGAACTGGAATCTAACTATCAAATGTAGTTTAGTGCCATATCCAGGACACTATTTAGCTCAGTCGGTAGAGCGTTCGGCTAGAAACCACAAGGTTCCTAGTTCGATACCAGCCCTCGCCAACTCAGCGTATGAGTAGCACGGGGATCTGTGCGGTAAAGTAAGGAGCTGATGGTAGGTGTGGCGCTCCACCTCAGATGCAAAGACAATCTCCTTGGTCTAGCGCAAGTGAAAAGGGGATAGACTCCCTCGCTGCATGGCCGATACCGACATTAGGCCGCCCCGACGACTTTACTTTTACTTTACAGGGCATACAGTCAGCTTATTCTAAGCCCCACCGACAGGGCAGTGCGTTTCTTGGACCCACTTGCTATTATATTTAGTACTCTAAAATTCTGCGATACTCATGGGGTCTTAATACAAAGGATATAATTTTTTCGGGTGGAGGTCTTACGCCTCTGCAGGGGATACATTCAGCTTATTCTTAGCCTCACCGACAAGTCATTCTTAAATTAGAGTTCGATTTTAAATATTTTGGTTATGTTCATTTGGGCATACAGTCAGCGTATTCTAAGCCCCACCGATAGGGCAGTGCGTTTCTTGGACCCACTTGCTATTATATTTAGTACTCTAAAATTCTCTAGCCTCACCGACAAGGCATTCTTAAATTAGAGTTCGATTTTAAATATTTTGGTTTTGTTCATCTGTAAATCTTTTTTAAAAGACGTGCAAGATCAGCAAAATATAATTTGAAAGAAAAAAAATGATAATAAAAAAAAGCACTGAGGTAGCAAAAATGAATTTTAAATTTCAAAAAGCAAAAAACATTTGCTATCAATCTTTTTAGGGCGGAGAAGTTATTCTGCATTGGAAAAATGCACTTAAAGCATTTTTTGCAGGCTTTCCCCACCTCCAAAAAAAAGAATCCAATTTGATACTCTGAGAGTAGACAAGCTGGAATAAATGTATATAAGAATGGATTTCACATCGAAAAAAAAAAAAAAAATTTGTGCCGCCACCAAAAATGCATGAATAAGATATTTGTGGGAAGAATAGAAAAAAAGGCCCCAGCAAATTCTTTTACATGAAATCAACGTCAAAATGCATTCTCTCTCCCTCATTTATTTATGCAAGGGACTCATAAACCTATTTTTTTTTTCTTAAAATGTTGGTATGCCAGAAGCGTTACAAATATTTTTTCGTTTGAAAAGAAACCCTTTCATTTATTTTTTTAAACTAGTGAAAAAAATGCATTTTTCCTTGTAATCAGCGGGGCTTAAAATACGTTGACTCTATTTTCTACAGAAGGGTACATCCTAAAGGGTACCTCAAAATATGTTGACTGTATTTTCTACAGAAGGGTACATCCTAAAGGGTACCCCAAAAGGTCTCCTATGTAACAATAAAACTACTTTTTCCCTCAAAATGTTGGTATGCCAGAAGCGTTACAAATATTTTTCGTTTGAAAAGAAACCCTTTCATTTTTTTTTAAACTAGTGAAAAAAAAAAGCATTTCTTCCTTGTAGTCGGCGGCGGGGCTTAGAATACGTTGACTGTTTTTTCTGCTGAAGGGTACATCCTAAAGGGTACCTCAAAAGGTCTCCTATGTACCACTAAACCTACTTTCTTCTCAAAATGTTGATACGCCAGAAGCGTTACAAATATTTTTTCGTTTGAAAAGAAACCCTTTCATTTATTCTTTTAAACTAATGAAAAAAATGCATTTCTTCCTCGCAGTCGGTGGGGCTTAGAATATATTGATTTTCTGCCTGCAGAATATTCCAAAGGGTCTCCATGGTGGGTCACTAAACTGCATCTGATGGTGAGGCTCCAGTTCCGAAGATCTTGGGACTGTGGAGATACTCTTCATTGCCATTAATTCTAGGTTCACAGTGACCTTTATTTTTTCATTTTTTTTTATTATTAATTTTTCGCAGTCGGTGGGGCTTAGAATACGTTAAATGTATTTCCTGCTGAAGAGTACGCCCTAAAGGATACCCCAAAAGGTCTAAACCATATATGTACCCATAAACCTACTTTCTTCTCAAAATGTTGGTATACCAGAAGCGCCACAAACATTTTTTGTGAGAAAAAAGACCCTATTTAATTATTCTTTTAAACTACAGAAAAATGCACTTTTTCCTCACAGTTGTCGGGGCTTAGAACATGTTAAACTATTTCCTGCAGAAGGGTACATCCCTAATTCTACCCCAAAACGTTTCCTGGGTAGGTTCATTGCATCTGATGTTGGGGCTCCAGGTCTGGAGATCTGGGAACCGTGGAGAATTTCTCCATTGCCATTAAATCCAGGAACACATTGATCTTGTTAATTTATTTTTCAAACTAGAAAAATGCACTTATTTCTCAGAGTCATCGGGGCTCAGCATACGATAACTGTATTTCGTGTAGAAGGCTACATCTCCAAGGGTACCTCACAAAGGGTGTCCTGGGTAGATCCCTAAACTGCATCTGATTGTGAGAATCCAGTCCTGGAGATCTGGGGAATGTGGAGAACCTCTTCATTGCCATTACTCCCAAGACCACTCTGATCTGGAGTGGTAGTTCTTGATAGGGTCCCAATTATGCGTCAAATAGATCGGTCTAAGAATATTTGTACTCGATAGGACTCGGTGAAAATGTAAATACATGGACGTACAATGAACGCAAAAAAAAAATCCTCGTGTATAATACGCACTGACTTCTTAGAATTTGTATCTTTAATCTCTCTTTCTCTTTTTCTTTTTACATGGACACAAAATAACTACCAATACAAATGCAATTGCATTCATATAGCTTGAAAAGGATCTCAATACCTGAAAACACGTGTCGCACATCTAATATAATAAGTTAAAAATTTAAAAAAGTTTGCGGGCCTTATTCTCTATTATATATACTAGCAACAAAAGAACACCCTCCGGGTGGTGTAAAAATTAATTTTTAAAAGATATTGTCTGAGGGGAGGCAGTTAAAAATTCGATGTCTGAGGGTTTTTATCATAAGTATGCAAAATCATTAAATTTATTAAAGGAGTAAAAAAAAATTAGCAATTTGAAATGTAAACTTAGTCCTGTTCCCCTCAAATAATA
>CM042142.1:52211307-52283404 GCA_023376005.1 Doryteuthis pealeii
TTACAGAATGGGGAGGGGATTTTATCTGTTTTCATACACACATCGCTTTGTATGCAAAGGCCGTCATAGCGTGCTCCATCCCTTATAAAGAGAGCATTGCGTTATATATATATATATATATATATATATATATATATATATATATATATGGGAGAAATAAGAGGAAATTAATCCGACAGTATGTGGAAAAGGTAGACAAACACGGGAAGTTGTAGAAAATGGATGTTTATTGTAGGTAGTGATGTCGACGTTGTAACGTTTCGGTCTGTTAGACCTTCTTCAGGACTTTGGATTGAGTTCTTGCTTCAATGGTGAACATTTTCATACTGATGAATTAGGAGGTCATTATCAGAAGCCCATTGCCACAACACCCTATCTGAGAGAAAAAAGAAAATCTCCTACTACCAACCTCTGCTAACACCAACAACTGACCACCCCTCCCCTTATTCATGACCTCCTAATTCACTTGTAATATTAGTAATAGTAGAAAAGAGTTATGGGTCTATCACGGTTTCGATCAATAGTATCTCATCAGGACCCTACCTTATAAGTATAAGGTAGGGTCCTAATAAGATCCTATTGTCTAAGACATATCCTTGGTGGGACAGCCATGATACGGCTGTCTTGACCAAAGTCAAAAGCAACTAGCATTGCTGCCATTGTAATGAGGAATCAGATGCATTGGGCGGGTCATCTTGTTCGGCTTGATGACTCTAGACTACCAAAACCGTTTTTGGTAATTTATGAGGAAGTGCGTCCCGGTCTCCTGCCTCAGAAATTGCTACCCGGTGACTATTAAAATAACGTCCCCAGCTATGTCGTCTCAGATTTTCTTTTATTAATGTTTGTTTAATGTCTTGTTTTTAGTTTAAATAAACAAGAATTACGACAAAAAAGAAGCGACACCCCACAAATACATCTACTTGTAGAAAATATCTATCTCTATCTCCATTTGTTCATATCTATCTATATTATTTTGTTTATCTATCTATCTCAGTCTATTCCAAACTATATATCCATCTTCATATCCAAACAAATATTACGACAAATTACGATAACTAAACAAGAATTACGACAAATTTCTATAAATGAACAAGAATTACGACAATTTACGATAAATTATTAAGAATTACGCCAAAAAAGAGAAGCCACCCCCTCTAAAATACATTTAACACCCTAAGTTGGTTGTTTTCTTTCAAGTAACATCGACATAGCTGGGGACGTTATTTTAATAGTCACCGGGTAGCAATTTCTGAGGCAGGAGACCGGGACGCACTTCCTCATAAATTACCCAGCTTTTTTTTATGGTGAGCTTCTTTTTGGCAAAAGACCACAACACAAGCCACCCCCCCCAAAAAAAAAAAAACGGTTTTGTGATAGTGTGAAGGAGTGTCTAGTGTACCTTCATATTCCCATCAATAATTGGGAGTCCCTGACATCTGATCGTGGACAGTGGAGGGCAGCGATATACAGGGGTGCAGAACTGTTTGAAGGTGGACCGAGCAAAACTCAGGAGAACGTACCGAAAACGTGAAACTCTGCCGGCCAATTCTGGTGATGTGTGGATCTGTGAGGAGTGTGACCGGGCCCTGTTGTCAAATGCAGGATTAATCAATCACATGAAATCACATGAGAGCTACCCGACTGCAATTGTTGTCTATACCATTCCCAGCATGACAACCAGTTCCTGGATGAAGCAGTTTGCATTTCACATGGCGCTAATACCCTTGGCAAAGGTATAAATCAATTCTCCCTCCAGCTATAGGTAAATAGCAGGGCAGACTGGAGTCTTTAACCTTGGCTAGGTAACCAGTCTAAGAAAAGGAAAACTCTGAATTCAAACCTGTTAAACTCCGCTTAAGAAACTCCGCTTGTGTCGCATCCTGTCCGTGCGGAGGGGTTGATAAATATATATATAATATGCATTGAAATAGATCTATAACTCCTAAATTTATATTGCCTTGAAAAATATTTTTATTTTAAATTTAATCGAATGATTTACAAGATTGGCATTGAATTTACTAACTTACACGCAACGGGGCCGGTTGAGCTCAGTAAGTAGAGGAATCTCAAGGTTCCAGGTTCGATACCGGTCCGCGTCGACTCAGCGCGTGAATAGGACAGCTTGGGTCATCTGGTGTATGCAGTTGACCAGCTATGAGCTGATGGTAGGTGCAGCGCCCCACTTCAGCAAAACAATCTTCCTGGTCTAGCGCAAGTAAAAAGGTGATAGACTCCCTCGTTGTTCGTCTGATACGGACAATAGGCCACTCCGCAGACTTTACTACGTGGAAGAAAAATAAAAAAAGTAAAGTCATCGGGGCGGCCTAATCTCGGTTTAAGCCATACGGCGAGGGAGCCTATCCCCTTTTCACTAGCGCTAGACCAAGGAGATTGTTTTTTGCATCTGAGGTGGAGCACCACACCTACCATCAGCTCTACAGACTGAGCTAACCCATGCACCCTCCGGGCGTAAGTATTGTTTTAATGTAACGAAATATATCAAATTAGAAAGACCAACGAAATTAAATAAGAATACATATAAAAATATTACACTTATTTTAATTTATATTTCAATTGGTTTCTATACAAAATCATTTATTGTTAATCATATATTAAACCCGGTTTTGATAAAACCAGTATGCAAATTAATTACACGATATGTTATGTAAACCTTTATTTCTAAGAGATATAAAAGACACATCGTAGGATTTTGAACGTTCTAATAGAACGGGCTGTTTTGAGGCAAGTCTAACTGAGATTTTCATAGAGACCTGATTAATAAATAAGATTTATTCTATGTATCAATGATTTTGACTATAAATTAAAGATTCATTGATAAACTTACGCAATTCCTGAGGGTATTGTGACTTGAACTGTGATGCGGTTTCAGTAACAGACAGACAAATACCGAAATTCCATTATAATAAGATATAATTGCATTCGAAATATGATTTCTATGTTTACCCCTCTTTCGAGGCAGGTGAGGAGGGTAACAAAAATGATTCGCTTGGTTCCAGCTAATCTTACCCTCTAGCAACATCTGTCCCATCGCCTAGAAAGGGACGAGGAATGGTGTTTATATATATATATATATATATATATATATATATATATATATATATATATCAACCCCTTCGCATGAGCAGGATGCGATACAAGGTCAATTTCTTAAGCGGAGTTTAACAGGTTTGAATTCAGAGTTTTCCTCCTCCTAGACTGAGTACCTAGCCATGGTTAAAGAGCCCAGTCTGTCCTGTTATTTACCCATAGCTGGAGGGAGAATTGGATTCATACCTTTCCCAAGGATATTAGCACCACGTGAAATGCAAACAGCTTCGTCCAGGAATTGAACTCGGGTCGACGACTCTAACCATTAGCCCACGTGCCTCCATTATAAATGGGGTTTATAGTCCTGCGTTTGGGTCGTTCCCTGAAGATGAATGCTGATGAGCTAAGCATTTTTTTGAATCGGTCGCGCATGATTTGTGCGGTGCTTCCCATGACCTTGTACTACTTCGGTTTGCTAGAAAAAGTCGGAAAAATATCATGACTTTTATTTTTCCAAAAGTAAAAGATAGGTTGTCTCCCTTGGACAATAGATTTAACAACACTGTTGCAATTTGTGCCGCTGCCTAGAAGTAGATACACCCGGTGGAATCGACCGTCCTATATCATTATAGTAGATAGTTAGGTTATTTCCTATAACTCCAACATAAACAAAGGGGAACCACTCTTGACTGATAAATTATTTATTTATTTTCCCATTAAACTAACCCTAAACCCTAACTCTAACCCTAACCCCGTCTTCTTTTTTCCTAGTAGATCAATAAATAAATAAATAATTTATCAGTCAAGAGTGGTTCCCCTTTGTTTATGTTGAAGTTATAGGAAATAACCGATATTTACCCAACCTGTTTGCTATGGGTAAGTTGTGACACAAGGTCGTAACGATGGGCATCTAACAAGGATCGAACTCACTATTTAGTTCGTAATAGATCTATGATACTAGATTGCTAACCATTACACCACAATGGGACATTCCCGCTAATTAACTAAATTATTATATCATTATTACTTAATTTGTAATGTTATTGATAACAATATTATTTTTACATCAATATTGTCTATAATTTACAGGCTCTTAATTACAACATTTTACATTTTTCAACCGTTTTAAGCTGGGGGCTCAGGGTGGGTAGGTTGTTTATTTGGATTTTACGGCACGTCAAACCTTGTTGGGCTATTTTATGCCGAATTTTTCTTTTTATTTATTCTTGATAGGTACAAAATTTTTAAAAAAACTTGAATTTAAAAAAATGTGTTTTTTTTTTTTTTTAATTAAGTTTTTTCTATCGAACCCATAGGTGGGAGCCTAACAGGTACTACCACTCCGGTTCATACTAGATCTGGGGGTAATGGTGATTAATGGGTACTCCATATTCCACAGAGTATTGCATTGAGTTTAACGTCATACTCATGGCATTAAGACTCTTAGTCACCGTCTTCTAGCTCATATATGATAAAGCGGGCTGAGGTAACTTACATGGTGTAATGGTTAGCAAGCTAGATTTGCAGAGCATTGTTAGTGAGTTCGATTCTCATTGGGCGCCCCATACTTCTGGCCTTTTGACACATCTGTTGGGTTGTCTTCCCTTTTGCCTGGAAGAGTTATCTTCACTCTGGGTCCCCGTTTTTGACCACCAGGGTTTTTTTGGTATTTAAGGGCTTGTTTTGAACTCGCAGCCTCCTCTTCTTCTTCTGCGACACCTGAGCACATGGGTTAGACTTTTATGTCTACACCCTTCTCGGATGGGGGTTTATGCCCCCAAAGCAACGCTAGTTAGTCTACTGGAAATTATGGACTCTCCAGTCCTATATCTCTATTTTGTATGTTCTTGTAGTGAACTAATGTATACGTTTTTTTTATTGTATATCATTCCTTTCCTTGTATGTGTATTTCATGTTATATGTTACTCCATGTGCTGTCCAATTTATTAAAGTCCATTATGTTATGTTTAACACCCTTGTCGGAGTTGTTTGTTTCAACCAATTATAATTTATATTATAACTTACACATCTAAGCTTAATGAATAACTATGATAAAGAGGACTGGGACTTGCCATAAGAGCAATAGGGTCAGGAAAATCATAGTGCTAGTGTTTGATGTGATTAGCCGATTGACCGGTGGGTCCTCTCCGACCACCCATCTAGCCTAAATAAGGGCTAAAATGGAATGTTGCATGTTATGGACTGCTCAGCCACTAGGACTACTTACTTAAGGATCACCGGTCACCACCCACGATCATCAAGTGGCCCAATAGGCATGAGGTGTCTTATCTCTAGAGCCCCAGTCGACAGTGCTCATGGGCATTTCGGTGATTTTCATATATTTATATATACACAATCCCTTCGCACAAGCAGGGTATGACACAATGTCAATTTTAAGCAGAGTTTAACATGTTTGAATTAAGAGTGTTTTTTCTAGACAGGTTGTCATACCAAGGTTAAAGAGACTACTCTGTCCAACTATATCCATAGATGGAGGGAGAATAATTAGATTCATACCTTTCCCAAGAGTATCAGCACTATGTAAAATGCAAACAGCCTCGTCCAGGATTTGAACACGGGTCGTCGTGTCCATTTTATAACCAATACACCAAAAACACCCCATTATTGTCTTATACATCAATCATTCCCCTTCTTCAAAGCCAGTAGAATGTATAGGTATCATATTTCAATTAATCACAATGGATTTCCAGCCAAAAAGGACTGAAATGAGAAAGTTTTGGAAGAAATATTTTAGAATCCAAGGGAGATAATCCATACTGTTGATAAAAGTTCTCAAAATAAAATGAGTTGACACGACAAAAATTATTTATCAAATATCAATTTGCAATTGTATAATAATAATAATAATAATAATAATAATAATGATAATAATAATAATTGTAGTTGGTACACTTGGAACGGTCCCAAAAAGCTTGGAAAAAAGATTGGACCATCCAGACTAGATGTAGAATTGCTACAATCGGCTAGAATACTGAGAAGAGTCCTGGAGACCCGAGGAGACTTGTTGTCACTCAGACTCCAGTGAAATACCATCAGCTAATGCTGATGTGAAAAACTCAAAAGGAGTAATAATAATAATAATAATAATAATAATATAACATTAACAAAAAAAGAGAATTTGTCAACTGGTAGAATTTGCAGTTCCAGCAGATCATAGGGTGAAGAAAACGAAAAGATAAACAAATAACTAGACCTCGCAATTGAAAAAAAATGTGGATTATGAGGATGAAAGTTATACCAATAGTAGTTGGGGCACTAAGAACATTCCCCAAAAGTTTATACAAAAGACTTGAGGAACTAGAAATCAAAGGAAGAATTGAGACCATCCATACAACAGCACTGTTGAAATCAGCTGGAATACTCAGGAGAGCCGTGGAGACCTGAGAAGAATTGATGTCACTCAGACTCCAGTGAAAGACCCTCAGCTAACGCTGGTGTGAAAAACTCGCTATCACCACTACTATTTATCATAGCAATGATGCCACTCAATCATATACTTAAAAAATGTACAGGGGATACAAATTCACTAACTCACAAGAAAAGATAAACCACCTCATGTACATGGATGACATAAAAATTTTTGCAAAAAATGAAAAAGAATTAGAAACCCTAGTACAAATTATTAGAATATATAGCCAAGATATAGGGATGGAATTCGGAAACGAAAAATGTGCTATGCTAGTAATGAAACAGGGTGAAAGAAAATTAATGGACGGAATACAACTGCCAAATCAGGACACTATAAAATCACTTGATGAAAATGAAAGTTACAAATACTTAGGAATTTTAAAAGCAGACAATATCAAGCAAACAGAAATGAAAGGAAAATTTAAAAAAGAATACCCCAGGAGAACAAGAAAACTCCTAGAAACCAAGCTCAAAAGCAGAAATCTTATCACCTGGGATGTCCCCATTATAAGATACTCTGGGCCATTCTTAAAATAGACAAAAAAAAAAGAACTCAGACGGATTGACCAAAGGACTATAAAATTAATGATCACGCACAAGGCTCTACACCCTAGAGACGATAGAGATAGACTATATGTGTCAAGAAAGGAAGGTGGAAGAGGTCTTGCCAACATAGAGGACTGCGTAGAGGCCACAATCCAACAACTCGAAGAATACACAAAAAAAAAAGAGCAAAGACAGATTACTTATGGCAGCCAACAATAGCAGATGTAATATATGGACAAACAGAAAACAATGAAAACTAGAAAACAAAAATGGGAAGAAATTATAATTATATGGACACTTCAAACGACAAATTGGAGAGGTTGCACATGAAAAGACTTGGACATGGTTAAGAAAAGGAAACCTCAAAAGAGAAACTGAATCACTAATAATTGCTGCACAAAATAATGCCATAAGGACAAATTATATCAACGCAAAAATTGATAAGACCCAACAAAGCAGTAAATGTAGACTATGCGGTGACAGAGATGAGACTGTAAACCATGTACTAAGCGAATGTATCAAACTAGCACAACGGGAATACAAAACTAGGCACGACTGAGTTGGGAAGGTGATCCACTGGTATATGCATAAACCAGAATCTGTTCTTGAGAATGAAACGCATAAAATTCTCTGGGACTTCGAAATAAAGACGGATCACCTTATCCCAGCAAGGAGACCAAACATAGTGTTGATTAACAAAAAAGAAAGAACATGACAACTGGTGGATTTTGCAGTTCAAGCAGACCACAGGGTGAAGATGAAGGAAATGAAAAAATACAAATACCTGGATCTTGTCTGAGAACTGAAAAAGCTATGGAATATGAGGTCAAAGTGATACCAATTGTAGTTGGTGCACTTGGAACGGTCCCCAAAAGTTAGAGAAGAGACTAGAGGAACTGGAAATCAGGAAGAATTGAGACCATCCAGACAACAGCATTGTTGAAATTGGCTAGAAAACTCAGAAGAATCCTGGAGACCTTATGAGAGTTGTTGTCACTCAGCCCCCAGTGAAACATCGGCTACGGCAGGTGTGAAAAACTTTCATTGATGTGTTGTTGTCACTCAGACTCTAGTGAAAGACCATCAGCTTACGCTGGTGTGAAAAACTCACAAGGAGAGAAATAATAATAATTTATTTTTCAGCTCGATATATCAGATCTGAGACTTGTCAGCTGTTCCTTATATTTGAACATCTGAATCCATTAATTTATTGTTTTTCCATTTCAATCCTTCCATAGATCTCCTCAAGGCGAATGTTGAACATCTTATGGAAAAATCATAGGTATAGGCTATGTTATTTCCACTAGATATTTATATTCTTTTAACAATTCATCCGACCTTGTCATAAAAGATTTAAAAGATGGAGCATTCACTACTGATGATCGTAGTTTATTTTATGAATCTACTAGCCTGTTACTAGAATAATTTTGTCTTATATATTTTGCAAAATCTTTTTGAAAGTTTTAGTTTATGACCCCATGTATTGATTTTTCGATGTTCAATAAGTTATAATTTGTTGAATAAAATCCATATTTTATGTATATTTATAAACTTCAACTATATCTCCTCTAATCTATTCTAGCGGGCCTGTGGTTATACCACAGTATGATAATTTAAATATTAAAACGTTTGATATGTATACTTAATAGCTATTGTTCCCTGGTCTTGTGCTAGTGAAAAGGGGATATACTTCTTTGCTGTACGACAATAGGCCACTGGTGACTTTACATATAATTTTGAATTAATTGGAGTGGAATCCTTGCTACAATTAAAAAAGTGTATTATAAATGATTCCAAGTCGTGGGAAATGGACTCTTATAATACTCTTGGAAAAGGTATGAATCCATCTACTCTCCCTCCAGCTATGGGTAAATAGTAGGACAAACTGGGCTTATTAACTTTGGCTAAGTAGCCAGTCTAGGAGAAGAAAAAGTTTGAATTCAAACTTGCTAAACTGAAATTGACCTTGTGTCACATCCTGCTCGTCCGGAAAAATGTTTCAAAGTATACCTTGAAGGTTTTGATATTAAATACGGATCTAACGCTAAATCCTTAATCTTTATTCTTTTTAACTTAGTCAAAATGAGTACATATGATACAAGTGTGTGACTACTGGAGAAGCAAGGACGAACTCACATGACGTTTTCCTGTGGACACCTAAACACCAGTGGAGGCAGACCAGCTCTGCATGGATTATGGATGTCGTGCTGAAGACCTGCTAAGGGTGAAGAATAATAGGTACAGGTGGCGAGAGAGAGAGAGAGAGAGAGAGAGAGAGAGAGAGAGAGAGAGAGAGAGAGAGAGAGAGAGAGAGAGAGAGAGAGTATCATGGTATCTGTGCAGTGTGGACCAATTCTCAATTAATTGGTTACACACTGTATTCTATATACCAATACGCTTGTTAACATAATTATGCTTGTATTTCGTCCATTCACACGTTCAGCTCACGCACATATTTTCCCCACAACTCGAGAGTCCTATCGTGGTGAAATGATTTGCAAGCTAGTCTCGCAGACCCATAAGTGTACTCAATCCTTACTAGATCGCCTTTACTCGCAACATTGTGTCACATCCTACTCGTAGTGAATAGGTTATGTAAATAGAGTCTTTCCACAGTCAAATGTTTTTATGCAATTCATCAATAAAGTCATGTTTTTAACTCTTTGCCTACTTTAACCCACTCACAGCAGCTCCTCCACTACTGCGAACAAACAGATGACCAGTTCATTATAATTGAACGGAAGGACTCAGATTACAATGATAATAATAGGACTTTGAATAGAATTTAAATAGAATGAGTTCTGAGGTGAAAAAATAGTGAACTATAAAATATTCCATCATAGTAGTAAAAGATACCAACTTTCTTTTTCATTCTTTTTTCTTTTTCGGCATGTCAACCCTTGTTGGGTTATTTTATACCGAAGACGTTTTGTTTATTCATTCGTGATGGTTACTAATTTAAAAAAAAATTCATTTATTTTTAAACCCATTTTTGTTAACTTATTTTCTTCTATTTAACCCATAGATGGGATCCTAACTTTGGGGTCTGCTCTAAGGGCAATAGGGTCGGGACAATCATACAGGTACTAGGGCTTGACGTGATCCGCCGATTGGTCAGAGGGGGGGGGGTCTCCGACCGCCTGTCTAGCTTAAGTAAGGGTCAAAGTGGAGCGTGGCATGTCATGGACTGCCCAATCACCAGGATTCCGTCCTTAAGCATCACGGATCGCCACCCACAGCCAACAGGTAGCACCAGTGTGGGAGGGGTTTGCTGGGAAAATTTGGTAAGCAATGAGTTAACTTGGTTGCATTTGTTTTCAAAAAATGTCATTATTAGTAATATTTCACAAGCGTATTAATCTATTGACAAAGGAGGTTCGGTATCAATTTATCTGTAAACTACGTCACTGCTTACATCACATTACCCAAAATCGTTAATACATAGAATAAAGAACAACCATATATTATATACACTCAAAATTTGAGTATGCAAACTTAGACGGTCTTTATTGTTTTTTAAAACATGTTTTGATAAATACATATATTTATATATAGCTTATTTTATTTTAATATAAGTTTACAGTTATGTATTTTGGTAGAGGAGGAGGAGGAAGAAAAGTTAGCTACTAATAAACAGTAGTTGGTAGTGTGGCCTATGGTAGGTATCTATCTGACAGCAAGGGAGTCCTTTTTGCTACTGATGGCCCCAAGAAGATTGTTTTTTTTGCTGAGGTAGAGTGCTACAAATACCGTCATTTCCCTACTTTACTACACGCATCATATAACCCAATCTCAGCTACTCATCATTGAAACCAAATAAGCATTCAAATAAATTTGGTCTTTTAAATACTGGATAAATCTCTGGACTACAAACTTCTTGGAAAACATTTCTGGATATCTTATTATAATGGAGATTGTGTGTTTTTCTGTCTGTAACCGAAACTATATTCCTACTCAAGTCACAATTCTCTTAGTTATTGACATCACATTCTCCATGATTTTATTTTCATCTAAACCTCAATTATTAATAAAATTGTCTTACATTATTAATACTGTTAACCATGTCTACATACTGACAACATGCAATTATATTCATATATACAACAAAATAGCGGTTTACAGTGTGAACGGGAAGGCTAATTTGCATATTAATATTAAAAAATCGAATTTAATAAATATGTGCTTAGTATCATTGATTTCTAACTGTTTGGTTTTATTTTAATGAATATAAGCAAAAATCTCTTCAATGAATCTTAAATGAAACCCATTAACAAGATAAAATAACTGTAATTTTATTCTTTACTTCCTCTTATAACTAAATACTTAAATTAGAAAAAATAACAATGAAAGACGAGAGTGATGGAAGAGCAAGTTTCAGTTCCATTTTTTATTATACTCCCTCTGTTTCAAATCTTTTATTATACTCCCTCTGTTTCAAATCTTTTTATCTGTATTCTTATTTAGTTTTATTAGTCTTTCTAATTGAATACAATATTTTATTACATTAAAACTTAAATACTTGCACCCGGAGGGTGCATATATTTGCTAGTTTATTTAAAAAAGGAAAAAAAAAAATAATCTAATCATTTAAACTTAACAGTTTTGTCCTACTTTTAAAATTGGCGCTAACTGCATACCACTATAAAAATTAACCACTTCTCAACCATACCAAACTTAAAACGTTAACATATAACATCTAACATATAACGAGTTTTACGAGAAAATAATTAACAGACAAGAAATAGTCATTTTTTCAGTATCAAGATATTAATTAAAATGTTTACAAATAAATAAATAGCTACGATTTTGTATAAAATTTATGTTTAAAATATTCCAAATAATTATTTAATTAATAATCAAAAGATGCACGCAACATTTTATTTGAGGGAGGACAGAACTAAGTTTCCATTTCAAATTGTTTTATATTTTTACTCCTCTAATAAATTTGATGATTTTACTTACTTATGATACAAACCATTGAATTTTTAGCTCCCACACACCTCAGGCAATATCTTTCAAAAATTGATTTTTACACTGCCCAGAGATTGTGATTTTTTTTTGCTCGTACTTAGAATATAGAGTGTCCACCTATTAATTGAATTGGTCCACCGACTGTACCTCTACGGAGGGATAATACCCCCCCCCAATGGAGCTACCTGTTGGCCGTAGGCGGTGACCTGTCATGCTTAAGGACGGAATTCTGGTGGATGAGCAGTCCATGACATGCAACACTCCACTTTAACCCTTACTTAAGCTAGACGGGCGAACGAGAGGCCCCTCCGATCAATCGGCGGGCCATGTCAAGCCCTAGCACCTATATGATTTCCCCGACCCTATTGCCCTTATGTCAAGCCCCAACCCTTATCATATGCGTGCTAGAAGGCGGAGGCTGAGGGTCTTAATGTTATGGGAATGACGTTAAACTCTATCTGATGGTGAGGTTCCAGTTTTGGAGGATTGGGGAATGTGGAGCATCCCTACATCACTATTGCTCCCTGCCCCACTCTGACCCGGAATGGTAGTACCTGTTAGGGTCCCATCTATGGGTTAAATAGAAAAATAAAAAAAATGAGTATCCATTAAGAATAAATTTATTTCAAAACTTTATCGGCATAGAATGACCCACTGAGGTTGATATGCCGTAAAACAAACCAAACCAAAACAAAAATCACGTCACAAAACATCATGTGGCGAAGAAAAAACAACTAAAAACAGTCACCCAAATTCGGTTCTAATTTTCTCCCGTTGGACCCATAGAAACACTACTACTTATGCTACTACAATGAAAACATGGTAGTAACTTGTTGATGAATATATATATATATATATATATATATATATATATATATATATATATATATATATATAAAAGCCATATCAAATAAACACATTGTTTATTTACTTACTCTCATACTATCGTGTAGCAAGTCAATAAAAAGTGGAATATAAATAAGTTCAAAACATATGAAGAATCTGGGAATGGCCAGCTGGTATAGTGGTTATAATCCCCACCAGTCAGCTTGGCAGTCGAGGTTTCGAGTCACACACGGAGCAGTCTCCCATGTCTATAACCTTGCTGATGAGACCTAATAGGTCGAAATGTACATTCAGGGATTGATATTTTCTCGATTTGTTTAGCCTTACATTTGAACATATATATTCAGGGATTGACATTTTCTCGATTTGTTTAGCCTTACATTTGAACATATATGCCCGCCTAAATTCATTAATTATTAACTAATTAATTTTCAAAATTAGGTATGACTTCAATTAAGCACATATCCTCAAATAATTGTCGGCTAAAAGCCATATCAAATAAACACATTGTTTATTTACTTACTCTCACATATATATATATATATATATATATATATATATATAATTGTATGAAAACTAATCTGCAACCATATTGGTTTCATACTCTTTAGACTTGCTTGTTTATGCGGAGCAATCTTCTGGCAGCAAAAGATTTTGAAAAAGAGTAAAAAATATGGTCAAAAGCGATAATGTTTCAAATCACAAACGTACAAACGCAAAAACGCACATTCTACCTGTGGCAAAAGGGTTGGGTAAATACCTTCTCTGGACACACTTTTTTGGTGAGAGGTAGTTTTTGCCCCTCTGTAAAGGAAGCGGTATGCTGGTCACATTAAGTCCAAGTACCTATTTGATTGTCCCAACCCTATTGGCCATATGCCAAATCCCAACCCTTTTTATAATGTAGGCGAAGGTGATGGCAGAGTGACTTTGAGTCCTGGGTATAACGTTAAACTCTATCTAATAGCGAAGTTACAATTCTGGAGCTTTCGAGTATGTGGAGTACCCCTTCATCACCATTAATTTTGGTCCACTCTGACCCGGAGTGGTAGTACCTGTAAAGGTTCCATCTATGGGTTGAATAGAGGAAAATTCAATTTTTTAAAACTTAGATGACACTGGGGAACACAGTTTTTGTTGAATTGGATCTGACACTTATTTTTCGACTATTTCATGAACACTGAATCCAAAAATGATCCCAGTTTTTCTAAATCACATCAACTTTTAAGCTACATCCCGATTTTTCTCAAAAACCGTAAAAATACAGCATCTAACAAATATTTGCCTATTTTATTTTAGAAATGTATATATGATGGGAAATAATAAAATATTACACTGGGCATTACAAATTTTGTTGAGCTAGATCTAACACTTGCTTTTGAACTCTGAATCCAAAAATTTCCCCATTTTTTCTCTAATACATCAACTTTTTAAGTAACAGGATACCCCCGCTTAGTCTCAAAAAACATTAAAATACTGCATGTGACAAATTTGAGATTATTTCATAGAATTTTTAAAAATTTACAATGTAAAATGATGAAAAATTGCTTGACTGTAATGTTTGCACAATTTCTTTTTATTCATACAAGGGATATTGTTACTGTAAGTCAAATGCGTATAACTACAGTTAAGGATAAAAATTACGCATTGTTTTTTCTAGCGTGTTCTATAATTGAACAATTCCCCTTTATGCTCCATAGTCAGCCATCATATTTACATCCCATATACTTTGATACCATTCCTCCATGAATTTCAAATCTTGGTGGAATCATTCATCTTACTCATAGCTGATCACATCAAGGTTTTTCAAGAAGTTAACAAGATGGCTATGTAGAAAATTGGAACTTGATGCTCATGTTGCAATCAAGCATTTTGTGGCTATCCAATTTCAGTGTAATTCATTGCTCATGCATTTCCAAGGAATTTCTTGTCAAGGTAAAAAAAACTTGTCAAAAACCAAACTTTTCAAGTTCTGACATTATCCCGATGAAATGTTCATCTTTGATAATATAGAATCTGCAGACCATCAAACACACCGGCTTTGATTTTTTCAATTGACTGGCCAAAAAGGCCAAAATGTGGTACTTGAAACACTTGCCTTTAATTGGCAATTCTTTGATGAATTGCTTCAAGAGATCTAGTTTCATGTGCAAGGTGCTAACATGATTTTCTTTATGTCAACAAATGGCCCATGTAGAATATTGGGATCAACATGTTTGAGGTCAGATCTTGGAGGTCAATTCCTCTCCACCAATGCTTCTCTCAAGCTCTACTGGCCCACACTGATTTAAGCTGAATGAAGCACTGGAAATACAGCTGATGGTAGACTAGGATACTCAATTTTACATTTGTTTTTCTTGCTATATGGTGAAGTTTTCCTTATAAAAACTCTGTTTTGGCGTTCACCAAATCTTAGGTATACCAAATGCCGACTTATCACGTTCCCTTGATCCATATTACTTTCACATCTTGTAAGGCACCCGAGACTTGTCTTAACACGTTTTAATTCAAAATATGCAAAATAGACTAGCTTTACAAATTCATTGATATTTGTTCTTTAACTGGGAATCAACCTAGTCTGAATAATTCTCCATCATTTTCAATAAAACAATCAACACAATCAGTTGACCAGTCCTATCACTTGCAGATAAACAATGCAATTGCGCTTATTTGGGGAGTAAGTTGTAGAGAAAAAAACTTAACGTGATAGAAAAAACTGACTGCAGTTTTGAAATCAGTATGCCAATTTTAGTCTAAATCAAATGAAAAAATCAAACTCAACAGAAATTATATCCGAAATTGTTCCCCAGTGTAATTACTAGCAAGCAGACAAAAAGATGCAATTGTCTATGATTAACAATTACAATTTTTATATAAAGATGTATCTCATTGTAGAAATGAGGGAGGTGAACGTGGACACACACAGTGTTGCACATTGGACAGGAATTTCCTTTATTTTCTAAGAGCATTTTAATTATAAGTACTTTAAGAAGGACTTTGTGCCAAGATGTGCCAATTTTGTGGTGTTACGGTAAAATATAGGCATTTGCAAAATATTCAAATAGACTAGCTTCACAAATGCATTGATGTTTGTTCTTTGACTGGGAATCAACCTAGATACCAGATCTGAATAATTCTCCTTCGTTTTCAATAAAAATATCAATGCAGTCAGTTGACCAGTTCTATTTCTTAGAGACAAACAATATAATTGTGCTAATTTTGGGGGTAAACTGTAAAGAAAAAAAAACATGACGTGACAGAAGAAAACTGACTGCAGTTTTGAAATCAGTATGCCAATTTTAGTCTAAATCAAATGAAAAATCAAACTCAACAGAAATTATGTCCAAATTTGTTCCCCAGTGTAATAAAAGAAAAATCTGAGTTAAAAAACTTTTTTGTGTACTCATCAAATATAAATAGAGCAAAACATCTTCAGCATAAAATAATCCAACAAGGATTGACATGCCGTAAAACCTAACAAACCAATTATTCTAAGCCCCACTTACAAGACGGTTATTGTTTGTGATAACCCTGGTTTCATATATAACTTGGATATAATAAATAATAGATGTATTTTTGCCTGTGCATGTGCGTGTTTCATAAAGAAAGAGGTAAGAATGAAATGATTTATCATTTCTTATTCTACTCTTCGCTAATATTTACCAGCTGCTCTCGTTGCTGAATAAATAAACAAAGTATGAATGATGAATCGATATTCATAATTGGGAGGAGTTTCTGGGTCTGTCCTCCTCTCGGAAAACTTAACCGTTTGATGTAGAGATACCAAGTGTAGTATGGAAGTAAAATGGGAAAAAACAATCCGACAGTATGTGGTAAATATAGACAAAACACGAAGGGTTCCAATGGATGAAAATGTATTCTTGACTAGAAGCTACTACCCGGTGTTGCCTGGGTAGAGAGGGGGTGGTAAAAAGTTAGTCTCGCAGATCCATTGATTGTTTTGGTCTTACATAATTGATTTATGTTTTAATCACAAACACAACCAATGACTTTCGTTTCTCTTAATTTTAAAATCTTAATTTTTAAATATCTTCCCAGATATAAATAAAATATTCCTTATTTTCAAACAAAAAATCAAGTTCTGGTGACAGTGAATGTGTAAATATACTTACTGTTTCATTACTTTTTATATCGTAGTTTCTTCCTGACATACATACATACATACTGTCCGTTATAAATGTATTAATAGTAATATTGACGCTATAACCTTTCGGTTTTTGGCACCTTCTTCGGGACATTGTTTAGATCTTGTGTAGGATATAGTAAGTCCTTGCTTTTCGAGTAAGTGTCGTTGGTCGTATATTGGCAGAGGGGGTAATAGCAAACAAGCTAATTCAACGTAAGGAAAGGTTATAATGCAATCAAAAATAATTCTCAGTGGCGAAACAGACTCTCATTGAGAGGGTGTCTCTTACAATAAACAATGTGTCCTTGGTATGATGATATCTAATGGGGAAGTTCCACTCTGGAGCTCTGGGGAGTGTGGAGTACACCTTCATCTCTATTACTCTCAAGTCCACCCTGACTCAGAGTAGTTATACCTGTTAGGGTCCGATCTGTGGGTTAAATAGAAACAAAGTGTGTTAACAAATATGTATTTAAAAATTGAGTTTAATATAAACTAAGTAAGGGTTGGCATGCCGTAAAATCCAATAAACCAAACCGTCTTCATGGGCGTGTTCCAAGAGGTCTCACCTTCAAGCTAAGAGTGAGTTTAAAAATATGCTTAAAAATGTGTTTAAAAAATGAGTTAAAAATGAGTTTAATAAGAATTGAGTTAAAAAAAGTTGTTAAAAATAAATTGAGTTAAAAAAGTTGTTAAAAATAAATTGAGTTAAAAAATTTGTTAAAAATAAATTGAGTTAAAAAAAAGTTGTTAAAAATAAATTGAGTTAAAAAAGTTGTTAAAAATTAATTGAGTTAAAAAAGTTGTTAAAAATAAATTGAGTTAAAAAAGTTGTTAAAAAGATTGAGTTAAAAAAAAAGTTGTTAAAAATAAATTGAGTTAAAAAAAGTTGTTAAAATAAATTAAGTTAAAAAAAGAATTAAAAAATGTTGAACACCAATCAAGAAGGAATAAAACAAAACGTCTTCGGCATGAAATAACCCAACAAGGGTTGACATGCCACAGAAACCAACCAACCAACCAACCAACCAACCAGCCGACCCAAACAATGAACAATAACCTGTATGAAGCCATGTTGCTGCAACGAATGGTACCGATTTTTAAATTCTAAATGAGAAAAGAAAAAAAATGATTTATTTCAGTCATTTTATTGTCAATCTGAAGTTGGGCGTGTTTAGAAGCAATTTGCACTAAAGCCAAAGCTACAATTTGTATTCCTTCTTGGTAAGACAGTGAATAAGCTTAAATATGAGCTGCTTTTTATTGGTTATTTTACCGTTGTTGCTGCAGCTGTTCAGACTATAATTAGAAGCGGCTATTCTGTGTGCTACTTATACCAACAATATTCCTTCCCCTATTTTACAATAAACTGTGAGAGGACATTTTGCTGCAAGACGTAACTAATCAAGCAGCTTTTAAACTTCCAAACGCAATGAAAATGAACGAATTAGTTTTTCTTACTAAAACTATTCACAGTTAATTGAACAGTATTAACTAAATTTATACAGTGATACCTAGATTTTCCTAAATTACGATTTTTCCAAGTTACGAGCTGTCACCGGTAGATTGTTTTGATTTCTGTTGTGAGATAAAATTTGAGGTACGAGCTAGCTTCAGATACGCAATGTTAGCAAGTCCACTAAAACATCTACATTTCTAAATTTATTTCGCCAAAGAAAAATATTATCTATGAAAGAATAAACATTCAAATATATTGCAGCACATAATTCATTACATTCTATTCTATTCAATTCTATTATTAATTATTATTAATTTTAATGTTGTTGGCATCCGTCCGTATACTAAAGACGATGGCGTAGTGTCCACTTTTTATTTTTTAAATTTTTTATATCTGCAACTGGTGCAGTGACTGCAAACAAACAGTGATGCTTGCTGGAGTTTCTGTTGTCTCTCTTTCCTTTTGGCTTTCTTTTCTGTGGCAGGTACTTTCCTCTCTTTTCCACCCCTTCTTGTTCCTTGTTTGACGAGGAGGCGCCAGGTTGCACGGTCTTTTGCACAAGCCTCCCATATGTTGGTGTTGATGTGGCATGTCTTCATGTCCCTCTTGCAGACATCTTTAAAGCGCAGGCGTGGTCTCCCTACCGGTCGGGTGCCCTCTACTAATTCGCCATACAGTAGGTCTTTGGGGATATCTTTATACAATACAGTGCTATTTTACTTATTTAAAAAATGTAATAAAAATAGGGTGTTTTAGGGGTTTGGGACGCGTTTCAGTTAATTTCAATTGGGAAAATTGATTTTATATACGAGGAAATTGAGTTAGGAGCTAAAATAATTAAACTCGTAAGTTAAGGTGTCACTGGAAGTAATTTTACAAGCTGGAGATGAAATATACTTACATTGTATTATTGCTAAAGACTAATAATCAGGATTAAAAACAAAAATAATTATTTTTGTTCTGAAGACGTTTTGTATTATTTGTATTTACCACGTACCCCACGTGTACGGTTTAGGCACAAGGCCCTATTAATGTGGGACCACCCAAATACTGAAGCTCACGGGTGCCGGGTGCAAAAAATGCGTGGATCCCGTCGGCATTCCCTTCAGGGGGGGTACCTCAGGAACTGGGCAATAAACCCAGCCCTGCCCATTTAAATCGAAGGGGCAGGTGTTGCCTGGGGGATGGCCCCCTGGGATCACGCCGTTAATTTCATTAATAGACACAGGCCTCGAAAGGGTCGTGTTATTAGTACGTTTTTTCTTATTCATTCTTGATGGATATTCCAATTTAAACTCAACTTTAAAAAAAAAAAAAATTAAACTCAATTTTTAAACACATTTTTTAAAACTCAAGCGAGAAAATGTCAATTAAAGAACTGCTATAGTAAATGCCTGTGGTGTAATGGTTAGCAAACTAGTCTCGCATATCCTATTACTACTGATTAGCGAGTTCGATTCTCTCCTGAAGCTCGCAAGTATGAGGTATCCAACGAGTGTATTTACCCAACCCGTTCGCAACGTGTAGAATGTGACACAAGGTGGCAAGTATAAGGCATCCAAAGAGTGTATTTACCAAACCCACCCGCCATGGCTAGAATGTTGCTCAAAGTCGCAAGTATGAGGCATCCAGCGAGGATCAAACTCACTCTTTAGTAGTAATCATTACAGGGACACCCTTACATTTCCAAATGGTTTTAGCGTTATGCTAAATGGAAAAGAATCGTTCAGGGTTTGATCTCGGATAGGTTGGTCCACTTTCTATGACGATATTCCCTGACGTCACGAAGTAATGAAAAAAATGGTGACTATTCTAGTTTTCCGCAAACTTTTAGATGATAAAGGTGCTTTCTTTAACGGAGTAAAACTAATTTTAGAAGGACTTACTTTTGTCTGTGTTGGTTGATTGGTTTAATTTTACGGCACGTCAACGCATTGGGTTATTTTATGCCGAAGACATCTTTTTCTTCATTATTGATGGGTACTCAATTTTCTTTTTTAAACTAATATTTAAAAAACACATTTTGTTCTATTTAACACATAGATTGGATCGTAACAGGTAATATCATTCCGGGTCAGAGTGGACATGATGGAGGGGTACTCCACATTTCTCAGAGCTCCAGAACTGGAACTTCACTATTAGATAGATTTTAACATCATACCGATGTCAATAAGACCCTCAGCCACCATCTCCTAGCACATATTAGGGTAAAAAGTGTTGGGGCTTGTCATAAAGGCAATAGGGTTGGGACAATCATATAGGAGCTAGGACTTGAGGTAACCAGCTGATTGATCGGTGGAGGCGTCTCCTAACGCTCGTCTAACATAATTAAGGGCCAAAGGGGAGTGTCGTATGTTATGGACTACTCAGCCACCAGGGTTCCATCCTTATGCATCACAGGTCGACACCCACAAGCCAACAGGTGGTTCCATTGGGAGAGGGATCTTACCCACTGCAAAGGTGAAGTCAGGGCTGGGAAAATTTGGTGACTAGCTTTTCAGCAAACTTTTAGGTGATAACAGTGCTTTTATTTTATTTGTTTGATGGAGTAAAACTACCGTATTTGACGGCATATAAGACGCACGGGCATATAAGACGCACCCCCATTTCAGCAGGTCAGATTCAGAAAAAAAAGTTTTTAGTGTATTTTTTTAAGCATATTTTGTTGAAAACAGTATACCATACGCTCCTGTTAACCTTGATTATATTAATACCAGCAATAAAATAAGGATGCATGGAGTTTAGGGTAGGTAAAAGTACTGAGCGTAAGCTGGGTTAGTAAGCATCATAGAGAAGATTAGCCTAGGCCTACCTGACGTCTCAAACATCACCCACGATATATAAGACGCAGGGAAATGTTTGGAGCCAAAATTTGGGAAAAAAAGTGCGTCTATATGCTGTCAAATACGGTAATTTTAGAAGGACTTACTTTCGTCTTTGTATTTAACTGTTTGCTCTGCACCATCTAAACAAGACACTGAAAACAGAACTAAACAGAAAATAAAACTATTTAACAAAGTCTAAATAAGAAAACGCCTAAATATTTTTGTGAAAATGTCTAAAATTTAAAAAAGAATTGAAACAAAGAGATGTCAGTATCGCATTTATAATGAATATTTTAGTTTATTGGAAAAGGAAAATCGAACAGATGGAGTTAACAAAATAAATGAATAAATAAAAGTAGAAATAAAGGAATGAATAAAAAAAGAAAGAAATTGTTGCACGTGGTTCCATTTTTGTATCTGATGACAATTTCAGGTTGGTGAGTCGGGCGGAAGTGCAGCGGTAGCCATCAATGTTGAACGCCTGTTAATAACGAGTATTGAATGTTTAATGATGCAATGATAAATGCAAACTGACCACTAACAATGCAGAAGGAAGAAAGGTTTTATGGCTCTCCACCTGGCGGCGCAGCGAGTGAGCAATGGAGACGATGTGAGAGAGGGGAAGGAAGAGGAGATGAAGACATCGGGGAAAGGGAGGGTTGAAGAAAAGCGTGGAAAGGAAGGATGGGACGGAGGAAGGAAGGGATGAAGTTAGTAAGGAAGGAAGGAAGGAGAGAGAGAAGAGAGAGAGAGAGAGAGAGAGAGAGAGAGAGAGAGAGAGAGAGAGAGGAGAAAGGAAGTAAGGTTAGTAGGAAGAGAGGGGGGATAGAAACAATGTGAGACGGGAAGGGGAGGGAAGATGAAGAAATCAGTGGGGAAAGGGAGAGTTGGAGAAAGGCTGGAAAGGATGGGAGGGAGGAAGGAAAGGATGGACCTAAAAAGGAAGTGGGGGGAGAGAGAGAGAGAGAGAGAGAGAGAGAGAGAGAGAGAGAGAGAGAGAGAAATGTAAGGAAGGAAAAGAGACAGGAAGAGAGGAAGAGGGAGGGATAGACTTTGTGAGAGGGGAGTAGAAAGATGAAGACATCGAGGAAAGGGAGAATGGAGAAAAGGCTTGAGAAGAATAATGGGAGGGAGGAGGAAGGGATGGAGCTAAAGGAAGGAAGAGAGAGAGAGAGAGAGAGAGAGAGAGAGAGAGAGAGAGAGAGAGAGAGGAAGGAAGGAATGAGGAACGGATGAGAAAGTAAGGGAGCAGAAAGGGGGAGGTATACAGAATATGTGAGATTAGGGGGAACCTGAAGATATTGGAGAAAGACTGGAGCGGAAGGATGTTAGGGAGGAAGGAATGGAGATAGCAAGGAGGAAGGAAGCAGCTGGTTCTCTGTGGATCACATCCCTACTTCTCCACATCGTCACAAACCCTTTTTCATGGGGCCGAAGAGAGGCAAATATTATTCCAGTGAAGAGGAAGTGAAATCTGTAATGAAGAAATGGCTCAAAGAACAGTCAATAGATTTTTACGGGCAGGGATACATGCTCTCATTCAAAGGTAGAAAATTGCTATTGAGAGAAACGGTGACTATGTGGAGAAGTAGGGATGAGATCCACAGAGGACCAGCTTGATTTTGATGTATGATACATGTTCCTGTGTTGGTAATTATACCTGTCCTAAACAAAATGGCATTACTTTTTGACTCACTCTCGTATTTGTGTAAATTTAAGATGTTTATTTGGCAAACAAGGAAATACATAGAATTGTAATTGGCCCCTCTCAAGTTGATTCTTGGAGTGACAGATTTTTATTCTATTTGTTATATACTCATGTTGGGGTATATAAACAAGAGTTCTTTAATGTAACAGAGAGATAGAGAAGATAGATAGATAGAGAGAGAGAGAGAGAGAGAGAGAGAGAGAGAGAGAGAGAGAGAGAGAGAGAGAGAGAGAGATGGTCGTTTACTTACTTGGTCTCTAGTCGCCATGTTTTCGCTTTACGCTTCTTTTCTTTCTATCTCGGCCATGATGTGATCGTCTAATCTTCTTTACTTCTTTGGCCGGACATGTCTCTTCTAACGTATTGTTGCTTCATTTTCTAACTAAGGGCATGTGTAATTAATTAACAAGGCTTATTGCTTTGATCAAAGGTTTTATTTTAGCCCATTTTTTAACACATCGCGCGGAGTCACAACCGAAGTAGGACACCTCTGTAAACTGACTTAAGTAACTCAATCTCACGTGATTTGCGAGATTCTAACTGTCCAGCAGTTTTCCATTCCGTGATATGAAAACACTGGCCCTTAGAATTCTCCTACAAGGTATTGCCAATAATCTATGCTACCATATAGATTATGCAACATATTGATTAAATATGTAAGATAAGGGATATAGCATGGACCCTTTTACAGATTACCTGAATATATATATATTGTAGCATATAGAATCAGACATTTTCAGACCTAGTAACTGAAATAAAAACAAAACTACTGAAAAATGATCCAGTTTTTGGTTTTTGTTAGTTAATAATGACATATCAACCTTAGTGAGTTATTTAATGCTAAAGCTATCATTATATAAGAACGGTCAAGTAAAAGTAAACTCATCAGGTCTTATTCTCCTCATAAGAACTCTCGCCAATTATATATATATATATATATATATATATATATATATATATATATATATATCCAGAACAAGGGATATATAACACTTTCGTACTTGTAAAGAATGTAAAGATAATATATATATTTACCAACCTCTCAGCATGGGCAGGATGTGACACGAGGTCAATTTTTAATCGGAGTTCAACAGGTTTGAATTCGGAGTTTTCCTTCTCCCAGACCGGTTGCCTAATCAAGGTTAAAGAGCCAGTCTGCCCTACTATTTATCCATAGCTGGAGGGAGAGTAAGATTCATAACTTTCCCAAGGGTATTAGCGCTAAGTGAAATGCAATTATCACGTCCAGGATTGAACTCGGGGCAACGAGTCCATTTCCCATGATTTTAACCATTACACCACACGCTTCCAATGTAAAGAGAATATATGATAGAAACAATGTCAGGCCTTTGCATTTAGCTAATTTTAAATAAGTAAAGTGGGGGGGGGGCCTAATGTCGGTATCAGCCAAACAGCGAGGGGTCTATCCCTTTTTCACTAGGGCTAGACCAAGGAGATTGTTTTTGCATCTGAGTTGGAGCGCCACACCTACCACTAGCTCAGCACTTTACCGCACAGCTCCCTGTGCTACTCATACGATGAGTTGGCGAGGGCCGGTATCGAACCAGGAACCTTGTGGTTCTAGGCACACGCTCTATCGACTGAGTGGTACTATTTAATCCATAGCTGGGGAATAATGGGATTCATATCTTCTTCAAGAGTATTAGTAAAGAAGTGAATATAATAGCATGATTGGATTTTAAATACATTTTGTGATCAGTTTAGTTATTCTGCAAACTTCTAGGTGATAAAGATACTTCTCATTTTTTTTTTTAGTAATGGAATAAAATACATTTCAGAATACCTCGCATTCATTCTTTTTTTTGTTGTGCTTAAACTGTTTGTTCTGAATTGCCTGAATTCATTTAGTTTTAATGAACCTGTAGATGAAGTTAACTAAAACCGATTCTGATTTATTGATCATCGATATCTTTTTTCCCCTTTGTTAACTAACTAACCAACCAACCAACCAACCAACCACCATCTAGGAATGGCCTTGAGGTACGTTCAGATTGACATTCATGCTGATTACTTTTCGCGCGCAAACAATACAGATTGTTAGTTTGGGCCCTCCCCCATCTGTCGTTGGTTCGTTAGCTCAGTTGCATTCGAGGATATCTCCAAGCCGTTTAACAAAAAGTATTTTCATTTTACTGTTTTCTTTATTTGGTTTATTTAACTTTATATAATAATAACAACAACTAATAATAATAATAATAATAATAATAATAATAATAATAATCATATTATTATTATTATTATTATTATTATTATTATTATTATTATTATTATTATGCGAGTTATTATCATTTCACTCCTTGTGAGTTTTTCACACCAGGGTTAGTGTTGCATAAGGCTAAATTCAAGTTGTAGTAGTAGTAATAGTCTTTAGTTCAGAAACAACATACTCAAGGCTTATAGTCACAAAAGGTTGTTTATTCCTTTCAGGCTCGTGGGTTCTTTTTCAGAGAGAGAGAGAGAGAGAGAGAGAGAGAGAGAGAGAGAGAGAGAGAGAGAGAGAGAGAGAGAGGATATGGTCAAATTATTCTATCTTCTAACATAGTATCATGCTCTGTACTACTATCCCAAACCTATAGTACAACCGGGAGCCACGTCTGACTCCCACCAGAGCCCAGCCGAAAAAAAGACAGATTTTCTTACTCTTCTGTTTCTCGTCCCGGGGTGGGAGAGTCACACCCGGTTCCGTTTAAAACCCGGAACTTCTGTTTTTATTTTCCGGGGTCATTCTTCGGTCATTGATCGCACCCCGTTGTGAGTTTACTCTTCCAAACTTTAACCGTTGTTCTTATTTCTTTTTTCTTCTCTTTCTCCAGAAATCCAATTACGGTTTTATTTTTCAATTCCCGAATTCCCCGTAGACCATAATAATTACGCTACATTAGCTGATGGTCTTTCACTGGAGTCTGAGTGACAACAAGTCTCCACAGGTCTCCAGAACTCTTCGGAGTATTCTAGCCGATCTTATCAATGCACCTGTTTGGATTGTGTCGATTCTTCCTCTGATTTCTAGTTCCTCTAATCTGTTTTCTAAACTTTTGGGGATCGTTCCAAGTGCACCAATTACAATTGGTACGATCTTCACCTTCATGTTCCACAGTTTTCTCAGTTCTCTGGCAAGGTTCAAGTATGTCTATCTTTTCGCTTTCTTTCACTTTCACTCGGTTATTATTATTATTATTATTATTATTATTATTATTATTATTATTATTCACTCCTTTTGAGTTTTCACACCAGTGTTAGCTGATGGTATTTCACTGGAGTCTAAGTGACAGTAAGTCTCCTCAGGTCTCCAGGACTCTTCTGAGTATTCTGGCAGATTGCAGCAGTGCAGTGTTCTGAATAGTTTCAATCCTTCCTCTGATTTCCAAACTTTCCAAACCCTTTTCTAATCCTTTTGGGACTGTTCCAAGTGCACCAACCACAATTGGTATCACTTTCACTTTCATATTCCATAACTTTTTCAGTTCTCTGGCAAGGTCCAGATATTTGTCCATTTTTTCATTTTCCTTTAGCTTCACCCTGTGATCTGCTGGCACTGCAAAATCCACCAGTTGACAAGTTCTTTTTTTTTTGTTTATCAACACTAGGTCTGGTCTTCTTGCTGGGATAAGGTGATCCGTTTTTATTTCAAAGTCCCAGAGAATTTTATGTGTTTCGTTCTCAAGAACAGATTCTGGTTTATGCATATACCATTTTGTTGTGTGGTCAAAATTAAATTTTTGCATAATTCCCAGTGGATCACCTTCCCAATCCAGTCGTGTCTAGTTTTGTATTCTCGTTGTGCTAGTTTGCTACATTTGCAGAGTATATGGTTTACAGTCTCATCTCTATTATTATTATTATTATTATTATTATTATTATTATTATTATTATTATTATTATTGCGAGATTTTTACAGTCGTCGGAACTGATGGTTTTCACTGAGGTCCAAGTGACAACAAGTCACTTCAGCTCTCCAGGACTCTTCCGTACTCTAGCTGATCTCAATGGTTTCAATTCTTCCTCAGATTTCCAGATACTCGAGATTCTTTTCCAGTCTCTTAGGAATTGTTTCAAGGTCTCCAATTACGATTGTTATCCTTGTCACCTGCATCCACCATATGATGTTTAATTTCTCCTCCAAACACAATCCACAATTTCTGGCACCTGCTCCACACACTTTTCCTCGTTTTACAATTTTTGAAATGAATATTTTCTGTAGAACCCTATTCAAAGTTTAATAGCGTGGTGGTATTGGCATAGACTCGCTTGAGGAAATATGTTTTGTGATCATAGGATCTGCTTTCATATCTATCTATCTCTCTCTCTCTCCCCCCTCTCTCTCTCTCTCTCTCTCTATATATATATATATATATATATATATATAGTTATTTTTTGTTATTATTATTGGAGAAATGATTATAAAGTGCTCAATTACTTCTATAAGAGCTGTATTATTTATTTATTTATTTATTTATTTATTTATAGTCACCAATACATTTAAAAGTCCGTCTTACCAATGATTTCGGAACATCACTTTTAGGTAATTATCCGTCATCAGAAACGTTCACTTTTGAAAGAAAGTGAAGGTTTCTGATGACGGATAATCACCTAATTGTGATGTTCCGAAACCATTGGTTAGACGGACTTTTCAAATGTATTGGTGACTATAAATAAATAAATAAATAAATACCTATCTCTCTCTCTCTCTCTCTCTCTCTCTCTATATATATATATATATATATATATTATATATAATATATATAAGAGTTAAGAGTAAGGAAATGAATCCGACGGTATAAGTATAGATAAAAGGATATGAAAACACACAATGCTGTTAAAATGAAAATATTTTATATCATATTCATAGCTAATATTGAACAATATTATTGAACAATTTTCGATTTCGATTTATCCGCTACGCGTTTCACGGTCAACGACAATGTCGTTGACCGTGAAACGCGTAGCGGATGTGCTAATGAAGAAACGATCGCATGACTTGTAGGCTTTTTGGAACATCGATGTTTTCGTTTAGAATTATTTTCATCTTCTCTTTCGATGAGTCCGGTTTAAAAACAAGCTCTGATGATGATTTTTATAAATCGAAATATTGTTCAATATTAGCTATGAATATGATATAAAATATTTTCATTTTAACAGCATTGTGTGCTTTCATATTCTTTTATCTATCTATCTATCTATCTACCTATCTATCTATCTATCTATCTATCTATATATATATATATATATATATATATATATATATATATATATATATATATATATGTATATATATATATGTGTAAAAATGGAAATTGGAAATGAATCCGACAATATGAGGAAGAATGTATTAAAACAAAAAGAACAGAATAGATAATCAAAGATGAATTTAATCAATATCACTTACACATGTGTTTCGGTCAGTTCATCTGTGTGAAAATATTCCGCACACAGAGAAGATTCGACATTCATCAGAGTGAAATTTTATCATATAAATAAAATTATTTTATCATATAAATAAAATTTCACTCGGATGAAGGTCGAATCTTCTCTGTGTGCGGAATATTTCCACACAGATGAACTGACCGAAACACTGAGTGCGGAATATTTCCACACAGATGAACTGACCGAAACACATGTGTAAGTGATATTGATTAAATTCATCTTTGATTATCCATTCTGTTCTTTCTTTTCTTTATTCATTCTTCCTCATATATATATATATATATATATATATATATATATATATATATTCTTTCTTTAAATTGTAAAGGTTTTGCGTATATTTTTCATATTTGATTTGACAAAGTTATAAAAAAACCAGATGTAATGAGTTTTTCCACACATATCTATATATTTTTCTTTTTTTCATTCTTTGAATGGTAAGTGTTTTGCGTATACCTCATTTGATGACAAAATGTACTGTTTTTTTTTTAAGCATGAAATAATAGTGAAACTAAAAATTCAGATAAGTTAAATCAAAAAGATAAAGCTGACTTATTTGTTTCATTCGGATTAATTGTGTTCTTATTTAAGGAGATTTATATAGTAACTGTCACTACTTTCGTTTCCGGTTTAAAAAGTATAGTAGCTAATTTTGACTTGATGTAAAAGAAATTTTGAATTTAATGGATTTTGATTAGAGATTGATTTAGAAAATGATTTACAAGAGAGAACTAATGAGTGGTCTTGTAATATTTTAACTATATGAGGTTTAGTGGTATCAAAAGAAATTGTTGTAGCACTTTTTTAACGGATTGGATAATTATTAGATGGTAAAGAGTCGTTGGTAATTGGATTTATATATTTTTGTATGTTGAACAATGAGAGAAGTGTATATATATATATATATATATATATATATATATATATATATATATATATACCTTTGAAAGGAAGGGAAAACTGAAAAAAACGTCATTCTGTAATAAATTTATTTCGACCAAAACTTAAAAGGTTTTTAGAAATTTAATATATATATATATATATATATATATATATATATATATATATATATATATATATATAATCTTCATACAATGACTGCTATTTACACAGTAGCATTGCAACCAACAAAGCCTTCATCAGATGATGACTCTGGGTTCACGCATGGTTTCGGGGCCGAAGCATCATTACCACTAACCCAGAGCGCCCCAGCAGTATCTCACGATACCACCAGACTTTGTCGGTTTGATGTCACAAAATAGGACTGCCATATCCACGCTGATGCGGTTAGAGCTTTCTCCTGGATCTTATTTAAGTATTTCCTCTTGTCTGGTAGAGAAAGTCCAAGTTTAGACAAAAATGCCGAGGTCGAGTTGGCAATAAATCCCCGACATCCGACCTCAATGGGAAATACATCCGTGATCCATCCGTTTCTGGCGCATTGTTCACGTAGGTCTTCATATTTTTCCAACTTCCGCTGATGGGCCCAATCCAGATTTTCTTCAAATGGAACTGTCAACTCAATGATAAAATCTTTCTTTTGATTAACAGACCAAATGACAATATCAGGACGCTGGGCCGTTACGGTTATTTCACTATATATATATATATATATATATATATATATATATATATATAATTTATTATTATAATCTATACATTTAATGGCTTATTTACCGTTGGTTTCAAAGTATTAGATGCGTATCGTCAGACAAATCACCATGTAAATGACATTCAAATGAATATCCATTATGAATACCGTTCTCGCTTTATTCATCAGTGTGTCACCCTCATACGTCCATGATGTTAAAAATAACATTCAAAAACATTCTTGCTTTTAAGTTTGTTGATTTTGTGTTGTTATTTTTCCGTTCCAAGAGTTTAGTAAATATTTATATCTGTGTGGACAAGATCTGAATATTTCCAATTTAGTATTTAAGTGTTTTTGTGGTGAATCTAATCCGGAAACTTTCTGTAGAGCACAGTTCATATTTCTTGGATCTATTGTGATATGGTCTGGGATGGTCTAAAATCTTCGTCTTTATATCATATGGGGTTCCTTGGTCTTTGTACTTCCATATATATAATTAATTCAATTATATATATATATATATATATATATATATATATATATATATATATATATAATTGTTAATTGAATTAGATTACCATGACCAGACAACCCGGCAAACACCATGTGTGACATCCGGAGCACTGGACAGCTGTTTCGATCTCCTTAGGTCTCATCAGCAGTGTGCACAACACAATGACCGCCACTAGATATTGAACCAGTGGACCACAGAGTAGAGAGCTGAAACTCTACACCTGGGCCACCAGCCCACACCACAAACGGAGAATGCCAAATCATCTAGTAAATGGTAATGGTAATTCACGCGCAGGTGTAGAGTTTCCACTCTTCACTCTGTGGTCCACTGGTTCAATCTCTAGTGGCGGAGACTGTGGTATGCACTGCTGATGAGATCTAAGGAGGTCAAAACAGCTGTCCAGTGCTCCATATGTCGCACATGGTGTTTGCCGGGTTGTCTGGTCATGGTAATTTAATTCAATTATCAATCATTAATGTAATTCCTCTATTTTATGAAATTTATGTGATATATATATATATATATATATATATATATATATATATATAATTTAATATACCAAGCGTGTTGGTAGATCCTTGCGGAGAGAAAAAACCCGGCAGAGAGTTTGATTGTAAAAATATACTACCAAACATCAACCAGGAAGAAAAAAATTTTTGAAAAAAAGAAAAGACCAAGATATTCGTACCAACAAAAAATAATCTATTGGTATAGTATTTGGCCAAAAGAAAAAAACAATTTATATGCATATATATGTATATAAGATATATATATATTCATATAACCGCTAGGAGAAGCTAATTTGTAAAAAGTGCTCGATACCTAAGTAGAGCCAAGTAATAAGGATATCTACTGAGTCAGACGAACCTACTATTAGTTTCGCATAAAGCTCTTCAGGGCTAAAATCTGATTTTAGCCCTGAAGAGCTTTATGCGAAACTAATAGTAGGTTCGTCTGACTCAGTAGATATCCCTATATATATATATATATATATATATATATATATATATATATATATATATGGTTGGGTTTCTTTGTTGAATGGCACATCGACTCGTGGATTATCTAATGGCAAAGGAATTCAAGTCATAGCTGGGGAATGGGATGACGGTATCAATTTTCGTAGGGTATTAATTAGAAAGGGAGCACAATAGCACGACTGGAGTTCGAACTCGTTTAATATAATATTGCACGTTAGCCACAACACCACGGGAAATAATCCATATATATATATATATATATATATATATATATATGTGTGTGTGTGTGTGTGTGTGTAATTGTTGTGATGTTAATTCAACAGTAAAAAAAGAAGTCAAGTCGAGGTAGGGTAAAATGAGACAAGTGTATTTACAATAAGGTACAAGAACGGCTAGCTTGCCGCTAAACGGTAACAGTACAACCTTTTCACTCGGTGTCTCACTATTTATAGTGAGAACCGGTGTATATTCTCCACTGTAGGAACGACCGGTACAACAGTAATATAGTGAAAAATTGAAAAAACACAGGTTCAAATATAATTAGTGATATTTGAACCTGTGTTTTTTCAATTTTTTACTATATTACATACCGTCGGATTCACTTCCATTTTCTCTATATATATATATATATATATATATATATATATATATATATATATATATATATGGGATTAGTTCCCGTGTAGTGGCTAACGTGCAATATATATATATATATATATATATATATATATATATATATTGTTATTTACTAAGCTTCGCCTAGATGTGGCACAAAGCCAGAAGTATGGGGCGCTCATAGAGAATCTCAGTAACATCATCATCATTATCGGGTCACGTTTAGCACGGGTTCACAAAACTTTCCCTCGCCAAACGTCCTGGTAGGTCCAGAGAGAGAGAGAGAGAGAGAGAGAGAGAGAGAGAGAGAGAGAGAGAGAGAGAGAGAGAGAGAGAGAGAGAGTCATTTATAGTTGTGCTGCCATCACAACCTGATGATGATGATGATGATAATGATTAAATGAAGGACATTATTAGTTAGTAAAATAGTGAAATAGACCACTAATTAGGACTGGGCCTATTCTAGTAGTGACCACCCCAAGCGGAGTTTAACAGGTTTGAATTAAGAGTTTTCATTCTCCTAGGCTGGTTGCCTAACAAAGGATAAAAAGCCCAGTCTGCCCTACTATTTATCCATTGCTGGAGGGAGATTAGTTGGATTCATACCTTTCCCAAAGGTATTAGCGCTATGTGAACTGTAGCTTCATCCAGGATTTGAACTCGTGTCGACGAGTCCATTTCCTGCGACTCTAATCATTACACCATGGCCTCCAACTAACGTTATAAACTAGTTTGTTAAATGTCCCTTTCCAACAAGTGCCCCAGACTGATGTCGATGTTTGAGATATGCCTGATAAACAGCACTGAGTAGCGTCGTCAGTTATGTTATTAACTGGTTTCATAGGGTTTTTTCGGGTTTTCCAGCATAATACCCCCTCGCCAGTTAGACCCCATTAGAGATGATCATCTTCTAATGCACTACCCGTGTTTAAGTGAACGGTAACAGAAAGAAACTGGCCTTAAATGGAGTTTTTGCCAACGCTTACCTCGGCTTCTGAACATCTGATTGGTTAATGCTAAAGCCAATCAGTAACCAATGGACATGTGACGTGAGAAGCCACGCCTACAATTGTTATATATCGTCATATACCCCATTAAACATCATCGGGTATATTATCAAGAGAGGAGACTCGGGAGAGAGAGAGAGAGAGAGAGAGAGAGAGAGAGAGAGAGAGAGACTTACTTGTTACTTCATTTCTTCTTGCTACGTCTAGTCGCCATGTTTCCTCCTTCTTTGGTCGTCCTATTGTCGTCTAGCTGTCTCCTTACTAAGGGCTTCTTCTGGGCTAACTCTTTAGTGATGCAATTTATTAAACCACAAGACTTTTTCCTTGATCAAGATTTATTTCCCGCGCGGGAGAATCAACCTAATGTGCTACCCGTGTTTCAGTCAACGTTAACAGAAAGAAACTGGCTTTAAATGGAGTTTTTGCCAACGCTTACCCCGGCTTCTGAACATCTGATTATTAGCGATTGCAGAGATTTGGATCTATGCCCCGGAGTGATGTGATTCATCTCGTGTGATAGTCCCACTGATTAACCACATGCTGTGTCTGCATCTTCTAATTCTTGCTTGCAGCAATTGTCGTTGGTTAAGCCGCACCTCGGCGGCAGTTAAAAAGTGCAGCCGATTTCGCAAGTCTTCCACGCTGCCTTGTACACAGTCTCTTCTTCTGCTACAAAGGCTCTGGTTGTGCCTCTTCGTAGCAACCTCTGGCATTTTGAGTGTCTTGCTGTCTCAGGCGATACCAGTAATTGATCTCGGGGCAACAGGAAGCCCCAGAGGTAGGAGGATATATGACACTGTCTACCAACCCTACTACTGATGTTTTGTGTGTTAGGTTTGATAGACAGAAAGCTGGGGGTGGGTGGGGTAGCAACCCTAAAACAAACCATTATGCATAAAATCAAAGGTTGAATCTGACTGTTGACTTTGACAAAAAAAATGCACAACAGAGTGCACGATAGCATGATATGTATCCCAGCCTACCAAATAGGGCAGTTTGATTTTTCACTTTTTAAAAAATAATCAAATTCTCTCAAACAGCCTAGAAAAGGCATCACGAAATGTTGGCCTGTACGTGAACTCTGATAAAACTGAGTTCATGTCTTTCAAAAACAAAAGCGACATCTCAACCATCGACGGCAAACTCCTAAACACTGTAGAACAATTTAGATACTTAGGCAGTAACATCTCCTCCATAGAAAATGACGTTAGTGCACGTATAGGAAAAGCATGGCCGCTATAAATAAACGATCGATCATATGGAAATACAACCTCACAGACAAGTTAAAGAGACGGTTCTTCCAGGCCGTTGTCATATCAGTACTGCTGTATGGCTGCACCACATGCACCCTAACTAAGCGACTAGAGAATGAACTAGATGGGAGCTGCACAAGAATGCTGCGGGTGATCCTGAACAAGATATGGAAACAACACCCTACGAGAAAACAGCTGTACGGCCACCTGCCACATATCACACAAACCATCCGAGTAAGACAGACAAGACACGCGGGACACTGCTGGAGAAGCAAGGACGAACTCATAAGCGACGTCCTCCTGTGGAAGCCAGCACATGGACAAGCCAGAGTGCGGCGACCAGCAAAAATGTACATTGATCAGCTCTGTGCGGATGCAGGATGCTGCATAGAGGACCCCCCGAGAATGATGAGCGATAGGGACGGATGGAGAGAGATTGTCACGGATATCCGCGCTGAAAGCGCGACATGATGATGAAGATAATTAATACTGATACCAAAAACTAGATCTCTTACTTGCACCAGTGTTTAAGAAAACAGTATCAAAGTTCGTCAGTTAAAATGCATTAGAAATTCTCGTTTTTGCAACATTTGGCCCAGAAATAGGTTAGAAAATTTAGCAATTTCGGTATTTAAAACAGAAATTTATTTTACTAAGATGAAATGAATAAGATATCATAACTGGAATTAAAATTGAATATATCCTCCTATCATCCCCGACACCTCCGATATGTTGTTTTTGACCTCATTAATTAAGCTGTAACAGGGATAACATTTTAAAAGATTGAAATCTATTTCCTTAAATGAAGGCAAAGTTTTGTAAAAAAGATATTGTGTGGGGTAATTCTTTATGTTAATTTGCAACTTTCGTTACATAGGAGACGTTACATTTCCAAAATCGACCTACCCTACTACTCTCTGGTTTACTTCTCTAATGACACTAGCAAAAGAATACGCCCTTCGAGCACAAGTATTAAAGTTTTAATGTAATTAGATATTATACTGAATTAGAAAGACATGAAATTAAATACGAACACAAAAAAGATTACACTTATTTTTACTTTATTCTAATTGATTTCAATATATAAATCCACGCACACACACACACACACACACACACACACACACACATCCGCACACATACGCTCACCCCCTATATATATATATATATATATATATATAATATATATATATATAGAGAGAGAGAGAGAGAGAGAGTGAATGAAGAAAAACTCTAAACTTGCTTCATTACAATAAGTTATTTCAACCGTATTAATACGGCATCTTTAGGTAATCACAAGAACATGACTCTTGCTGAGTAAGCAAGAGTCATGTTCTTGTGATTACCTGATGATGCCGTATTAATACGGTTGAAATAAATTATTGTAATGAAGCAAGTTTAGAGTTTTTCTTCATTTACTAAATATCTTGCTCTGTCCTTTTACTCACTGGTATTAGGCACATTGAGCTCTCCTTATGGTCTACCTGCATCAGCTTGGTTAAACCACACATGGAAAGACCCTAACTACGGAAAAAAAACTATATATATATATATATATATATATATATATATATATATATATATATATATAATGTTGTTCTGGTCCAACGGGAGAAAATTCAATATTTTATAAAAAAAAGGAAGGTCCGCAAAATGTATTTTGTTCTCAGAAAATTTTTTAAAATTCTTTTTGTTTTACATATGCAACACGTGTTTCAGATCTTCTGGTATCTTCTTCAGGCTTCAGTTATAAAAAAAAGCTATAAAAATTCAGCTAATGACTTTATTAGTAAACCACCCAAAAAACAAAAACACCTGTTTAAAAGACTAATGTTAAAAATGAAATTCCATTCTACCCCCACAAAAACAGGAAGAGGAGGTGAAATACTCATGTGTATGTATATATATACACATGCATATAAAATTCATTTTCATATTATCAATCAAAGCCTGAAGAAGATACCAGAAGATCTGAAACACGTGTTGCATATGTAAAACAAAAAGAATTTTAAAAAATTTTCTGAGAACAAAATACATTTTGCGGACCTTCCTTATATTATATATATATATATATTATATATATATATATATATATATATATATATATATATATTCTTTAATGGATGATTCGGCTTGTGCAGGTGGATTTGCGAGTTCTCACAAATACACCTGCATAAGCCGATTCACTGTTGCATAGCCTAGATTGACCACTCATATGAAACGGAGTTCATGTGTTTTAAACAAGATGGAGACATCTCCACACTGTGTGGTAAACCTCTGAAACTAGTGGACTAGTTCCCGTACCTCGTCTATTGAAAGCAATGTTAATATACGTATAAGAAAGGCGTGGACTGATATCGACAAATAATTGAACACATGGAAATCTGATCTCTCTGATAAGATAAAGCTAGAATCCTCCCAAGCTGTAGCCGTGTCGGTACTACTGTATGCATGTACCACTTGGACTCTAACGAAACGCTTAGAAAAAAAGTTAAATGAGGTCTACACACGTGACTTGAACAAATCTTGGAAGCAGCACCCCACGAAAAGCAGCTGTATTGCCATTTACCTCCTATTACACAAATCATCCAATCAAGACGAACTAGACATGCTGGACACTGCCGGTGAAGCAAGGAGGAACTCAGAAGTGATGTTCTCTTGTAGACACGTACACATGTACACAGCAGAATATACCGACCAACAAAGACTTATATAAATCAGCTCTGTGAGGAAACTGGATGTCGTGAGGAAGGAGGTCTTGCCAGTGGCGAAGGGCGATAGGGAAGTGAGAGAGAGAGAGAGAGAGAGAGAGAGAGAGAGAAGAGAGAGAGAGAGAGAGAGAATCCGTGCTGACAGCGTGACTATATTACATAGCGTCAGATTCACGCACACACACACACACACACACACACACACATATATATATATATATATATATATATATATAGTTATTTACTAAGCTTAGCCTAGATTGCACAAGGCCAGAAGTATGAGGCGCCCATGTAGAATCTCACTAACATCATCATCATCAAGTCATCATCTGGAGAGAGAGAGAGAGAGAGAGAGAGAGAGAGAGAGAGAGAGAGAGAGAGAGAGTCATTGATAGCTGTGCTGCCATCACAACCTGATGATGATGATGATGAAGATGATGATGAATAAATGAAGGACATTATTAGTTAGTTAATTAGGGAAATAGATCACTAATTAGGACTGGGCCTATTCTAGTTGTGACCAGATGATGATGATGATGATGATGATTATGATGCTGATGATGAGGGGGAGGAGGTCTTGCCAGTGGCGATGATCGATAGGGAAGTGTGGAGAGAGAGAGAGAGAGAGAGAGAGAGAGAGAGAGAGAGAGAGAGAGAGAGAGAGAGAGAGAGAGAGAGAGAGAATCAGTGCTGACAGCGTGACATGATGATGATGATGAGGAGGGGAGGAGGATATGGTTTCAAGTAACTATTCTCTTAGATAATGATTATTTTTTGCACACATATATAGGGTTTCAAGTATCCCTATCTAATGCTAATAATTTTCACATAGCAATTTGGTTTCAAGTGCTCTTATCTAATCTATTAATAATGGAGATTCGCTTCCGGTTTTTGTCTGGAACAAAAACTACGTCACTGCTTACGTCACATTACCCAAAATCGTCATAACATAGAATAAATACACTCAAAATTTGAACATGCAACATTAGACAGTCCTCATTGTTTTTTAAAACAAGTTTTAATAAATACATGACTGGTATTATATATCTATATATAGTTTGTTTTATTTTAATACATATTTAAAGTTTACATTTAAAATTGTTTTATTTTTTAATCCTTTAATGAATTTGATGATTTTACTTAATTAGGGTACAAACTCGCTGACATTGAATTTTTTACTCCCACCCCCCTCAGGCAATATGTTTAAAAAATCTATTTTTACATCGCCCGGAGGGTGTTTTTTTATATTTTGTACTAGTACCAATAATTTATAAACAACTAGAAGCGGCTACCCGGCGTCGCCTGGGTAGAGGGGATACAAAAAAGGTTACTCCTACAGATCCATTATTATTGAATTGCGAGTTGGATCCTGGTAGTATGCCCCATTAAAATCGCTATGTAAAGAAGGATCTTGGATTGATCCAGCCACTTTGAAAAAAAAATCTATGTCTACTATTTAAAATATTAAAAAAAAATCTAGTCTGTTATCATCTAAATTTAATTCATTTTAATTATCTTCACGAATATAAATCAAACCTTCATTATTTTTGCTCAAAAACCAAGCTCTGGTAATATCTAATGTGTATATATATTTACTTTGTCGTTATCTTTTTTATTTTCTAAGTTTCCCCCGGACATACAGATTCATACAACTGCCCTTTATATATGTATAGATTATAAGCTTTCAAGTAACTAATCCTGTTTAATGATACTCTTTTATTTACACCCAGTTATATGATATCAAATATGTAGATGTGTGGTGTAATGGTTACCGTCGTAGAAAATGGACACGGTGAAATGCGTTCAAATCCGGGACGAGGCTGTTTGCAATTCCCACAGCGTTAACATCCTTGGGAAATATATGATTTCAAATATTCTCACTCCAGCTGACTGGGCTCTTTAACCTTGGTATGACAATCGATCTAGAAGAAGGAAAATTCTGAATTCAAACCTGTTAAACTCCACTAAAGAAATTGACCTTGTGTCATATCCTACTCATGTGGAGGGGGTTAGCAAATATCTATATGGTATTAAATATCCCTACCGAATACGAATAATTTTCAAACAGATCTATTTAACCCATAGAGTGGTCGTACCCTAACAGGTACTGCCACTCCGGGTCAGAGTGATCATGGAAAAGAATAGCAATTAAAGGCACACCTCCCAGATCTACAGAATGTACCAAAATAATGCAAAACTTTTGACTCACCCACGTACTTACCTTACATCCGAAACAGGAGTTTTTTTTTCAATGCAAAGCCGCACCCACACACTGTTAAACCTTCGTGGCTTGAAATTAATTCTGATTTACATATTTAACCCAGATGGGACCCTAACAGGTACTACCACTCAGGGTCGGGGGGACCTGGGAGTAATGGCAATGAAAGGGTACACCACAGAGCTCAAGAATTGGAACCTCACCACTAAATGCAGTTTAACGTTATACATAACCTGGACACTAAGACCCTCAGCCATCGCCTTCTAGCGCATATATGATAAATAAAAGGTTTGGGGTTTGCCATAGGGGCAAAGAGGCTGGGACAATCATATACGTGCTAGGGCTTGACAGCCGACCGCCCGTTTAGCCTACGTAAGGGCCAACGAGGAGTGTTGCATGTCATGAACTGCTCAGCTACCAGGGTTCCATCCTTAAGCATTTCGTTCCATCACCCATGGCTAACAGGTGGCTTCATTGGTGGGGGATTTTGCCCCTCTGCACAGGTGAACACGGTGTATTATATTGCCCCAGCCGACAGGGTGCCTAAAGTAGTCAGGACCTCCCTAGTTGAAAGACTGGCGCAATACACTTATAGTTTTTTTCTTTCTTTTAGTCTTTCTGCAGGGATAAGTTAATCTTATTAAATATCAGTAAGACGTCTGTCGTCTCGGGTTTCCAGCGATTTATTTCCATTGCATTCTTTGTGAGGTGACAAGGAGTTTATGACTGAGCGAACTATGAAGACTCGTTTTCCAAGTGTTTAAAGATCAGACTGTATAAACAAAAGCGTACACACTCTGCCCAAATGCGAACACCACTTAGTCTATACCGGGCTATGAAAAAGTGAAAGAGAACAAATGCTATTACCTTCATATAAGGAGACAAAGGCTCCACCATTATTGAGTAAACGATGGTCTAACAAAACAGCGGACAGAAGGTAAATCCTTTATGAGTACGTTTCGAGTAGTGTCATAAAATACACACACACACACACACACATATATATATATACACACACACACACACACACACACACACACACATATATATATATATATATATATATATATATATATATATATATATATATAAACACTCACATATATATTTCCTTCTCATGTTTAAGTCATGATTGACTGAGAATAATCCTCGATATGACTCGAAATAGATATTCAATGCAACACACACACACGTTTATATTTGTGTTTGTATGAGGAAAAATGAGTAAAGAAAAGAAAAGTAAATGGATAAAATGAATTTAATCGATCACTTACACATGTGTTTCGGTCAGTTTATGTGTGTGAAAATATTTCGCACACATACAAGAATCGACCTTCATCAGAGTGAACATTTATTTTTATTAAAAATAAATGTTCACTCTGATGAAGGTCAGTTTATGTGTGCGAAATATTTTCACACACATAAACTGACCGAAACACATGTGTAAGTGATCGATTAAATTCATTTTATCCATTTACTTTTCTTTTCTTTACTCATTTTTCCTCATATTGTCGGATTCAATTCCTTTTCCATTTTTACATTATGTTTGTATATATATATAGCGCGTGGTGTAATGGTTAAAGCCATGGGAAACGGACTCGTCGCCCCGAGTTCAAATCCTGGACGTGGTAATTGCATTTCACTTTGCGCTAATACCCTTGGGAAAGGTATGAATTCTACTCTCCCTCCAGCTATGGGTAAATAGTAGGGCAGACTGGGCTCTTTAACCTTGGTTAGGCAACCAGTCTAGGAGAATGAAAACTCTGAATTCAAACCTGTTAAACTTTGCTTAAGAAACTGACCTTGTGTCACATCCTGCTCGTGCGGAGGAGTTGGTAAATATATATATATTCAAAACATTTGTATATATATATATATATATTCAAAACAAACGAAGAATGTGGGAATGGCAAGCTAGTGTAACGGTTAGAGACTTCGTCTGTCAGCTTGACAGTCGAGGTTTCGAGTCACACACGGAGCAGTCTCCCATGTCTATAACCTTGCTGATGAGACCTAATAGGTCGAAATGTACATTCAAGGATTGACATTTTCTCGATTTGTTTAGCTTTACATTTGAACATATATGCCCGCCTAAATTCATTAATTATTAACTAATTAATTTTCAAAGTTAGGTATGACTTCAATTAAGCACATATCCTCCAAAGATTGTCGGCTTAAAGCCATATAAAAATAAACACATTTGTTTGTTTATCTAACCTCATATATATATATATATATATATATATATATATATATATATATATATATATATGTGTGTGTGGTGTGTGTGTGTGTGTAGAGGTGCATGGTGTAATGCTTACCGTCGTAGGAACTAGATAATGCGAGACGAGTTCAAATCCTGGGCAAGTCACTTGGTTTGGAAATCGCATAGACGAGAAACTCTCAGCTATATATATATATATATATATATATATATATATATTATATATAATATATCAACGTGCGAGTTCCTAAATCTTTCGGTCGTTACCAACCTGCAACAAACACCCTCTAGTTAAAAATGAGACCGTCCAAATTGTCCAAGATGCGATGCAAATGTAAATCAAGATTATCTGTTGTCGCTTATCCGCCGAATTCTCATCTCTTATGAGTGTCATCACCTCAGCTACATATAGACCATTCCGTTTTTATCGAAAAGAAAGAATGGACATGCTGCAAAAAGTATAATAAGAAAGAAAGATAGAAATAGAGTAGGAGAAAGATAGAGAGAGGAGGCGAGGACGTGAAAAACAGTAATCTGTTTCAATCGATGATGAAAAAACGAGAGAGAGAGAGAGAGAGAGAGAGAGAGAGAGAGAGAGAAGAGAGAGAGAGAGAGAGAGTGTTAAATCATGATTATTATACTTTTTATATATTGAACTGTGGCAATAGCTCTTAAGTAAACATATCAAAACGTTGTGATAATTAAATTATCATACTGTGGTGTGTCCACAGGTCCTGCTAGTATATATTAATATTTTGATAATTTTAGCAAAAAATAATAAGATAAAAAAATAAGTAAATGAAAAAGAAATTGTAATTTTTTAATTTTCTGATTTCGAAATTTATATCCTACACGATTATTTACGTCTTGCGGCAACATGGCTTCCCGCTGGTTATTTCTCTTGCTAAGAGCCCCTCCCCCCTCTTGATGATAGTTACGCTTTACCCATGAGGAGTAATAATTTTCAAAGTTAAAACCTTCCCCTGGGTCGAATAAGTATGCAGACCAATTCGGTGGCTTTACATCAAACGGTATATATGTATAGAGTGCTGAAAAGTTCTGAGTCTTACCAAGAAACTTGTGACACACTGATATGCAATTCATCATTATCACCACACACACACACACACACACACACACCACACACACACACATATATATATATATATATATATATATAGGTATATGTAAAAACAAAATTTCTTTTGCGATGAAACAAAGAAAATACAGTGCTCAATCACAGTTTGTAAGAGCTAATATTTATTTATTTTACAATGAACATTGATCTATGAAAACATTGTAAAATAAATAAAATATATATATATATATATATTATATATATATATATATATATATATATATTCACTTACGTTGGAAGGTTACTCTGAGCCTTCTAACATAAGAACCACACATTCAATTTTTATAAGTCTATCGAAATCTGTGACATTCTAGGCTTTTTGAACCGTTCATCTTTTTTTTTAATTCAACTCAAAGTGGCAGACATTCCCGTTTTTAATTTTTGAGAATTGCAGCCATAAGCGGATTCATCCTTAACGAGAATTCTTTGTTTTCACCTCAGTCTCATCAGAGGATTACCAGCGGAAGAAGAACTATGATAGAGCAGCCAAGAAAATCACAATGAGGAGAGGGACAAAAAAGAAATTATGCTGATTACGCAGGACCCGGTTGCCTTATGCTAGAACCGCTATCGATAGTTGATGATAGATGAATTCCTTCTGCCTTCTAGCACATATATGATAAAAAGGGTTGGGGCTTGCCATAAGGGCAATAGGGTTGGGACAATCATGTAGGTGTTAGGGCTTGACATGACCAGCCGATTGACCAACGGAGGCCCTGATTGCGGTACACTTAGAGTTTATATATACGTTTAATACGTGTATATATACGTGTAAAAACGAATGGCTTAAGATTACTGGCGAGAAACTGCAAAAAAAAAAACCAACAAACAAATAAAACACAGTTCTCGAACTAACTGTTGAGTTTAGTTCTACGCGTCAACATCCAATATCTTTTATGACTGTGAAGAGAAGACTTCTTTCTTGTGGGCTTAAATGATATGTGTCAGTTAAGAGACCTCTAGTAAAATAAGAAACTAAGTTGAAATGACTACAATTGGCACTACAGTGCAAGAATTGGACTTTAGTTGATTGCTAAAAAAAAAAAAAAATACTATGGACTTGAGAATTTTATTATTTGTATAATTCGGACTATTGTACGCATCTTTATTGTTACTAGCAAATATATGCACCCTCCGGGTGCAAGTATTTAAGTTTGAATATAATAAAATATCTTATTAAATTAGAAAGGCTAATGAAACTGAATAAGAACACAGATAAAAAGATTTGAAACAGAGTGCAAGTATTTAAGTTTTAATGTAATAAAATATCATATTAAATTAGAAAGGCTAATGAAACTGAATAAGAACACAGATAAAAAGATTTGAAACAGAGTGCAAGTATTTAAGTTTTAATGTAATAAAATATTATATTAAATTAGAAAGGCTAATGAAACTGAATAAGAATGCAGATAAAAAAATTTGGAACAGAGGGGGTATGATTGAAAAATAGAACAACTTTGAAACTAACTCTTCCATCATTTTCAATTACTCCCGTCTTTCATTGGTAAATCTTCCTAATTTAACTATTTAGTTAAAATAGGAATTAAAGAATAAAATTACAGTTATTTATTCTTGTTAATGGATTTCTTTTAAGATTTATCCCCGAGATTTTTGCTCATATCCAATAAGATAAAACCAAACAATTAAAAATCAATAATACTAAGCATATATTTATTAAAATCAAATTTTTAAAATCAATATGCAAATTAGCCTTCCCATTCACACTGTAATCCGCTATTTTTTGCTTATATAAATACAATTACATGTTATTAGTATGTAGATATGGTCAACAGTCTTAATGATGTAAAACAATTTTATTAATAATTGAGGTTTAAATAAAAATAAAATCATGGAGAATATGTTGTAAATAACTAAGGGAATTGTGACTTGAGTAGTAATATAGTTTCGGTTACAGACAGAAACACCCACAATCTCCATTATAATAAGATATACACAACGTTTCGGCCGATGTGCCCTCTAGCCTTTTTCAGGTGTTTCTTTTCAAACTCAGGAACCTTCTCAAACTCGGAAACCGTCTCTTCTGACTCGCTAACCTTCTTGTCGAACTCGTGAGCCTTCACCGAACTTCGAACCAAACCCTATATTCAATCCCCGGGGGCAGACTGTTGTCATTCCCTTAACCATGACTGGGTACAAGAGTTAAGTTGTGTTAAGTATTCTAGAGATGATTATCACTTAGAACTGCATCAACTTATATCAATTGCGCCATGTATCCAAAGTCCATATATATTATATATATATATATATATATATATATATATATACACACACAGAGAGAGAGAGAGAGAGAGAGAGAGAGAGAGAGAGAGAGACAGACAGACAGACAGAGAGAGAGAGAGAGAGAGAGAGAGAGAGAGAAAGAAAGAAAAAAAGATAGATAGTTAAATAGATAGAGAGAGAGAGAGAGAGAGGGAGAGGGAGAGAGAGAGAGAGAGAGAGAGAGAGAGAGAGAAAGAAAGAAAGAGAAGGAACCAAAAAAGAAGAGATTAGATTTCTTTGTTTAACGGTATATCAAACTCCCTGGGTTATTTAATGCCAAAAATATCCTTGTAAAAGAGCAGTAGTGGGCCATTTAAGCCATAGCTGAGGAATGAGGGAATTAACTCCTTTCCCAATGATATTACTCCGAAAGTGAAAGTAATAGCGCGTCTAGAGTTCGAACTTGCTTACTTCGACGTCGAAGTTGAGCACCTTAACCACTACGCCACGGGAACAAAATAAAACAAATTGTTATTTTCTAAGAGCATTTTATTAGATGTATTCGTATGAATGCGTATATATGTATTTTTGTGCTAATGCGTATGTGCATATATACACGTGTGTGTGTGGAGAGAGAGAGAGAGAGAGAGAGAGAGAGAGAGAGAGAGAGAGAGAGAAGGAAAAAAGAAAGATGAGAATAAATAGTTATTCGTTAAGAACAGTCTAATCCTGCACAAAGCCACAGCAGAGGGGCAACCTGTGTGGTCTGTGAGTACGAGGTTGCTAACCACTACTCGATGCCTAAGTAGAACACACACAAACACACACTCACACACAAACACATACACATACATGCACATACATACACACACATGTGACACTTTATATATTCCTCTCATATATATTTAATTCCATGTACGTTGTTTCAACAGAATGAATACATAAATGAATAGTCTTTGTCGTAAGTAGTTTTGTATATTGTAGCCACTTGGCATAGTTGAAGTGAATTGCTCACTCAATACCTTCTCCTCAAATTATTTTTCGCTACCGAATCAGTTTCACCAAAAGAAAATGAGAGCGGGATTATCAGTAATTCAGTTCTGATTTCTGTCTTCGGAAAGATTCGATCCCGGTTCTCATACTCCGTTCGTTCGTTTGTTTGTTCTGTCTCACGGCATATCAATCACGGCAAAGTTTTGAAAGATTCGTAGTGACAGTTTGGAAGAAAATCTTTTAAACTCAATTTTTTAAATTATTGTAAACAAATTTTCTATTCCCCCAATAGATACTTTGAACTGATGAGTCAAAAAAGGCTAAATAGAAAAATGTGTTAAAAAATTGAGTTAAAAAATTGAGCCGCCCTGTCGGCTGGGGCGTTAAAATGCGCCAACTGCACCTCTGCAGAGGGGTAAGACTCCCCCAGTGGGACCACCTGTTGGCCGTGGGTGGTGATCCGTGAAGCTTAAGGATAGAACCCAGGTGCTTGAAGAGGTCCCCTCTGATCAATCGGCTGGTCACGTCAAGCCCTAGCAACTATATGATTGCACCAGCACTATTGCCCTTATGACAAGCCGCAACCCTTTTTATCATATGGGTGTTAGAAGGTGGTGGCTGGGGGTCTACATGTCCTGGAAATGACGTTAAACTCTATCTGATGGCGAGGTTCCAGTTTTGGAGTTTTGGGGAATGTGGAGCACCCCTTCATCATTATTGCTCCCTGGTTCACTCTGACCTAGAGTGGTAGTACCTGTTAGGGCCCCATCTATAGGTTAAATATAAAAATGTATTTATAAAAATATTGAGTATCCATTAAGAATGAATTAATTTCAACAAGGGTTGAAATGTCGTAAAATCCAACCAACTAACCAACCAAACAACAAACTGTAATCAGTGAATGAAGTTAAAAAAAATGAGCCCCCCCCCCTCAGGATCTGGTGACTCAGCCTTTGGTGGCTTTGAAGAAATTTGAATTGATTCTTTTTTACGTAATATGATGACTCGATGTCACCGAACACAAACATCACTGAGGACATCTGAGAGCAGGTGTGTAATGCTATGACTTGAAATTGACCCCGATGTCGTCGGGTGCAAGTTGAAGAAATACAAGTGCCATGGAAAACACCTGTAAATGCTGGAATGTAAATAATGTGACTCGAAAACTGAGCTGACATAAATACAGGTCGCTCACACACGGATAACTTTCGAGGGCGGCGAGGCGCGTGCCACCCGGAAAAGAACGAATAGTTCAACGAAACGAGACCATAGACGCTCTACCCAGGGTTATTTCCTGTGAGCCAAATAACCGACCCGACGACACACGACCTGTGACCCCAATAAATCAATTTCTTCAAATTGTTTAAAAGATTTTTGTGTCACTGTGTCTTCCCACCACACAACATGAAATTCAAATTAGAAGTTCCTTTGTTTATTAGAACGAATTATCCTTATTATTTTCTGAAGTCTGAGTGACAGCAAGTCTACTCACCAGCATAGTTCTGAGTATTCTTGTTGATTTTAACAGTGCTGTGGTCTTGATGACCTTCATTATTCGGATCATATGACCTTTAGACACCCCTTTTGCTTTGCTGATTCATAAGTACATTTTTTTCATTTACACAGTTAACATACGGTTGTTTGTTAACAGACGATTTTTAGAGGGTTTAAAAAATTATAAAACTAACCCCTAACCCTAACCCCTAACCCTAACCCCTAACAAACAACCGGATTATTTATGTAAGATAAAAAAATAAAAAAGAGATGGACTATTAGCCAGAATATTTAAATAATCTTCTGAAATAAAATAGAAGTGATTCTTTTGCTAAGTTTTCAAATAAAGTTGCAATATGATAACTTGATGTTGTCAAACAAAAATGTAACTGGGGACATCTGAGAGCAGGTGCAGTGACCTAGAAATAACCTCAGTATCATCCGGTGCAGGTTGAGGAAGTGCAAAGTGTTACTGAAGATACCCGCAGAGAAATTAGAGGCTAAAAAAAGTGGCCTATACAGGAAAACGAACTGGCACGAATATAGGTCCCACGTGCTGGGGAGGGAGCCTCACCCACAAACCAGCAGAGAAGATAATGAGATACATATCACACAGGAAAAGGAACAAACTTAAAGGTGCAAGACGAAAGAAATTCTATACCAAGGTCTAGCCCTAGCACCTATATGATTTTCCATTATGGCAAGCCCCAACTATTTATATCATATGTGTGTTAGAAGGCTGTAGCTGAGGGTCTCCATGACCTGGAAATGACGTTAAACTCTATCTGATTGTGAGGTTCCAGTTCTGGAGGTTTGCACCCATTGCTTCCAGGTCAACTCTGACCCGAGTAGTAGTACCTGATAGGGTCCCATCTATGGGTTAAATAAAAAAATTCGTTAATTTTTTTTCTACCAAACTATCGTTAGAAATCTTTCAAAACTTAGCCGGTATTAAATGACTTATCCAGGTTGATATGCCGTAAAACAAAACAAACATAACATCATTAAGGTTAGTATCATCAGTTAGAAACTTCCTCTTATTCCGGATAACTGGTGTTAGATTTAAAAGGTATTATAATTAGTTGGAAGGCTTACGTGGCCTTCCAACGTGGGTACATAAAAGTACCAGAAACATTCCGATAAAAAAGCAGTGAAGTGTAACAAACAGACTTTAATAGATGAACACATAGAACTACATTTAACAAGAATACATATACAATTTAAAGGTATACACAAAAGGGATACATAATGGATACATAACGAGACAATGAAAAAGGGGTGTATAAAGAAGATACATAAATGTATTATAAAGAAGGTAGGACGTAGGCCTTTGTCCTGTAGAAGTGATGGAGAGTCCATGAAGGAATGTCACTTACTTATGACGGCTGGGGACGAAGCCCCACACATAGAAGGTATAGACGCGATGTCTAACCCATGTGTGCTGTTTGCTGTCCCGGATAGAAGAGAGGATTCAAACTTGGCGCTTCCCTGATTAAATAGTCAGAAGCCCTAGCGGTAGAAACCTGAAACAAGGGAAGATAACTCTTCCAGACCAAACAGGGGCAGACAATCGTTACACTGGTCAAAAGACCCATGATCTTTGAAATTAATAAAAATCAGTTTCTACAATTGTTTACAAGAGTTTTATGTGACTGGTTCTTTCCATCATGAAACAATCACCAGATAATGACAGTCCTGCTGGCAGGGGCTGTAGAATACATCGACTGCTCCTCTGCAGAGGGGTAAGACCCCTCCTAAAGGGGCCACCTGTTGGTGGTGTATGGCTTAAAACCGGAATCCTAGTAGCTGGGCAGTCCATGACATGCAGCACTCCCTTTTGGCCGTTACTTGGGCTAGACGATCAATCGGCTGGTCTCGTCAAGATCCAGGACCTATATGATTGTCTAAATCTCCAACTCTTTTTATCACATATGTACCGGAAAGTGGTGGCTGAGGATCCTAGTGTCCTGGGTATAACATTTAGTAGTGAGTTTCAAATTCTGGAACTCAGGGGAGAGTAGAGTACCTCTTCATCGGCATTACTCCCAGATCCACTCTGAGTGGTAGTACCTGTTAGGGTCCAATCTATGGATCAAATAGATACAAAATGAGTTTAGGAAATGTCTTTAAAGAGAACGAGTTAAAGAAATGAATACCCAATGAGAATGAATACAACAAAAACGTCTTCGGCATAAAATAACACAAGGGTTGACATGCCGTAAAATCCAACCAATTCATCCAAATAACCAGATAATGAAATATTTGTATTTTCAAAATAATATCCTACACGAAAATAGCTGTACGACCACCTGTCGCCTATCACACAAATCATCAGAGTCAGACGAAGACATACTGAACACTGCTGGTCGAACTCATAAGTCACGTTCTCCTATGGACTCCTATATAGGAATATATTAGTGTTGGCTGACCAACAAAAACTTACATCCATCAAATCTGTGCTGACACTTAATGCTGTCAAAAAGACTTACCAAGAGGGATGTCCAAGAGACGGATGAGAGAGAGAGAGAGAGAGAGAGAGAGAGAGAGAGAGAGAGAGAGAGAGAGAGAGGGGGTATATACCTTACCTATGGACAATAATGGGTATGTCCCAATCCTCATGAATACGGAAGTATTATGTTGGCTGAGTAGTCTGATACCACTAACAGTGGTTTACCTTTCTACACGCCGGTGGCGAATATGCAATTTGTTAATGTTATAAAGGCTCCATTTCATTTCCAACCTCCATTTGTTTATCTCATTTAGTAACCTTTGTTAGTTTACGAGAGAGAGAGAGAGAGAGAGAGAGAGAGAGAGAGAGAGAGAGGAGAGAGAGAGAGAGAGAGGGGGGTTCCGTGCTGTCGGTACACCTAGATGATGATGATATTTGATTTAGAAGAAAATTAGCTGTTTCTAATTTTTTTTTCATGCTTATTTTTTTGAATATTTTACCATACTTAGTTGTATACTTATTTAGCTAAACCTACATTGATCAGCTCTGGGGATTCTTGATGCTGTACGGAGGACCTTCCTGGGGCGATAACCGATTGGGGTGGTTCGAAAAAGACAGTCATCAATATATATATATATTATATATATATATATATATATATATAAAGTAAAGTCGTCGGGGAGGCCTAATGTCGGTATCAGCCATGCAGTGAGGGAGTCTATCCCCTTTTCACTAGCGCTAGACCAAGGAGATTATTTTAGCATCTGATGTGGAGCGCCACACCTACCATCAGCTCCTTACAGATCCCTGTGCTACTCATAACGCTGAGTTGGCGAGGGCGGGTATCGAACTAGGAACGACTGAGCTAACCCGGCCCTATGAGCTAACCCGGCCCAATTAATATATATATATATATATATATATATATATATATATATATATATATATATACAGAATGTAGTTAATTAACGCCTGAAGAAGATATCAGAAGATCTGAAACACGTGTCGCTCATGTAAAATAATAGTAATTAAAAAAAAACAGAAACAATAATCCATTTTGCGGACCTTCTTTTATAAAAAAAATATTTAATTTTCTCTATGCACTCTATGGCGGCCTTTACGTACATACAGATGTATGTATTAAATATTGCTGAATCGATCGGAGTTCTATCCCAGTTGTAAGTAGCTCATAAAATGTCTAACCACACTAAAGAGACTTGATAAGTCGAAACATGTGGATATATATATATATATATATATATATATATATATATATATATATATATATAACGTTGTGACGATTAACATCCAGAAAAAGTAAATAAATATAAAAATGTAAATACTTTGGTATTCTTGGCACTAAAAACGTGTAAAAGTGCCCAATAAAAAGAGCCAAATATACGATTAAAAGCAAATGGTTTAAAACAGACCGGCTCGAGTTTCACGCAGATCGCGAATCTTCGAGGTATTTGTTTGTACTCTATCGTTCTACAATATAGAGATGGGCTGATCCCATTTGTTGTGCAGAGGTTTTGCTTATTTTATGTGAGTAGTACACCCGACACACAGAAAATGGGAAGAGTCCACCTCTATATTGTAAAATGATAGGGGACCAAAAAATACGCCGAAGATTCGCGATCTGCGTGAAACTCGAGTCGGTCTGGAAATTTGATCTCTCAGTGACCGTAAAATACATAAACAAACCTATGTACTTAATAGTTTAAAAACACCAGTCCCCGCTACAGCTGTCAGTGGACGAGGGATATCGGGCTACCATACTGAGTACTGAGTCTGAGTTCGACCCTAGCGAAAGATAGTTGTGTCTAGCCACACTGAAGAGGCGGGAAACGCCGAAACACGTGTCTGTGGATGACTTAATATATATATATATATATATATATATATATATATATATATATATATATATATATGTGTGTGTGTGTGTGTGTGTGTACTAGCAAAAATATGTAAGAGTAAATGCTTAAGTTTTAATCTAATAAAACATATTAAATTAGAAAGGCTAACGAAATTAAATAAGAACGCATATGAAAAGATTACACATTTTGATTATATTTTAATTAGTTTGTACATAAAATCATTCATAGGATCGAAATTGGTCAGAAAATTTAGGAATTTCAATATTCAAAACATAAATTTATTTTACTAAGATGAAACAAATATGATATAACTAGAATTGAAATTGAATATATCCTCCCATCACCACCGACACCTCCGATATGCTCCTTTTATCTCAATAATTAAGCTGTAACAGGGATAATATTTTAAAAGATTGAAATCTATTTCCTCAAATGAATGCAAAATTTTGAAGAAAGATATTCTGTGGGGTAATTCTTTATGTCAATTTACGACTGTCGTCACATGGGAGACGTTACAGTTCCAAAATCGATACTCTGCCAATGTAGCAAACTAGCACAACGAGAATTCAAAACTAGACACGACTGGGTTGGGAAGGTGATCCACTGGGAATTTGCAAAAAATTAATTTTGACCATACAAAAAAATGGTAAATGCATAAACCAGAATCTGTTCTTGAGAACGAAACACATAAAATTCTCTGGGACTTTGAAATAAAAACGGATCACCTTATCCCAGCAAGAAGACCAGACCTAGTGTTGATAAACAAAAAAGAAAGAACTTGTCAACTGGTAGATTTTGCAGTTCCAGCAGATCACAGAGTGAAGCTAAAGGAAAATGAAAAAAAATGGACAAATATCTTGACCTTGCCAGAGAACTGAAAAAGTTATGGAATATGAAAATGAAAGTTATACCAATTGTAGTTGGTGCACTTGGAACGGTACCAAAAGGATTGGAAAAGGGTCTGGAAAGTCTGGAAACCAGAGGAAGAATTGAAACCATTCAGAACACTGCACTGCTGCAATCTGCCAGAATACTCAGAAGAGTCCTGGAGACCTGAGGAGACTTGCTGTCACTCAGACTCCAGTGTAAGACCATCAGCTAACATTGATGTGAAAACTCAAAAGGAGTAAATAATATATATATAATATCTTGTTATGATAGAGATTCGGTGTCTGTCTGTCTGTAACCGAAACTACGTCACTGCTTACGTTACAATATATATATATATATATATATATATATATATATATAAACCTCTCTGCAGAATTTTCCGGTCGATGAAAAATACAGCCGAGCAAACGGAATGTAGAATGTAATTCGACTATATTTAGTCAGCACAGCGCTAGAAATTTGACTATAGTCACACACGACAATAAACGGTTTGTATAAACAATGCTCTAAAAATACGACAGAGAAAATATAGATCCTGTACGAGGACATTTGGAGGATATATATATATATATATATATATATATATATAGTTCCTTCTCGTGATTGCATCTGATACCGATGTCAGATATGGCTCAAAATAGTAAAGTAATATTTAGTAAAACTACTGCACTGAACTTAACAAAGGACTATATTTAATCATGTATTGTTCATAGTAATGAAATATTAGGTTTTTTATGTGATATTAATATCTAGACAGAATCTTAAAATAATGAAATAATTCAGTGTAATTTGTGTTGTAATTTTGTTACTATTTTAGCTATTGACACATAGATAAAATAGCCACATAATTACAACTAGTGCCAGGGTTTCGCGTCTAGTAATAGTCAGGATTCCGTATAATTGATTCTTTTTGGTATACATGAATGCAAGCGGGATCCCTAATTCAAATATTGGCGCACCACAATCTTCCATTTGACCTTTTGTCGTACTAATCTAAGTGTAGTAAATGAAAAATAAATAAATAAAGCTTTTAATTTAAATGGAGACCTTTATGTAGCTGATCAACGTTTATGATCAACCTTTATTACACAAAAAATATATATTACGTGAATTTAATCAGCGAATCAACACGGTCGAATACGTGGTTAGTTAACTATTTAATTACCAGTCTTCAAAAGCGTTCAGTTGCTCGTAGTTAACACGGACGAACGCATCAACAACCAAAGATTCTACTTAACACTAAGGAACAACCAAGGATTCTTCACTAAGGAACAACCAAGGATTCTACCTAACACTAAGGAACACAAGGATTCTGCCTAACACTGAGGAACACAAGGATTCTACCTAACACTCAGGAACACAAGGATCTCCACCCTAAAGTGCTCTCACCTGCAGCTCGAAAATGGCCACAAAAATCGTAACAGGTTATGGGCCCAGGAACACAAGGATTTTCTTTGATGTCATTGAAGCCAAATTGTGGTAAAGTAAAGTTTCTCGGCTATTTAAGAATCCTTCAACTACACAATATAATCCACGTACCATCTGACCAAAGCGAAGAAACAGATTTTGCTGAAAAATGCTGAGTTGATCCAATGTTTGGACGATCGAAGTTTATCGTTGTTAATGCGTGATCCCAAGGACAATGAGCAAAAAGTATTGGCGATATTAAGAGCCCACTATTTGTCGACTAAGATTATTTCTCCCTATACAGAATTAAACTCTTTAATCGTAACTTCTTATTATGTTACGTAAGTACAATGCGTCTGTATTTTTAGATATAAACAGAGAAGGTTTTATATTCTGTTTTGAATATTCATATCTGTTATTATAACGATGATGATGATATTCTTGATAAATAAATTTACCGTTTGTCACTTTTGGGCTGGTCTCTAATCCGACTAAAAAATATGAGGTTATTTTCTGAGTCGCCGTACTAAATAATTGGGTTACTTCGTTAATTATTTAAAAAAAAGTAGAAGCTCGTTCTGTTTACTATATAGCACTTTTCTTCAGCTCTGAGGAATTGGCATTTTCCTTCTTTTTGCTTTGCTTTAGGCACAATTGTTCTGAAAGATTTTGATATGATCATATTGAATAATTGTCTTGACAATTATCTTTCCTTGCGATCTTCCCGATTGAATTCCTTTTTATCTACGAAATAAAGTTGTATGCACGCCAAGGGAGATAATCACAAATAAAATATTTTTAACCAAATCATTACACACTTTGAATAGGCCATAAATTAGAATAGAGATATTTACTAAGCTCAATATAGTCAGGCACAAGGCTAAAGAAAACAAGCACACAATACGTAACAGAAATACTGGGGTGAAATAGTGTCTCTGTCGTAAAGGAAAGGAGACAAGGTAAATTATAGTGTATATAATTGGGTTAACAATTTATTGATTTTGGTATTAAATGTGTGAGTATACAATTGTGTAAATGTCTGTAAGAGGTTGCCAGAGGATTTCTCTTGGCGGGGTATATAAAGGTATGCATTGAGGTACAAGGACACTTATCTTTGTTGTATTTGTCTCAGCAATGTCTCGGTGTTGTCCGGTAAGGTCGCTGTGGTTCTGTGATATCTGCTTGTCGGAGTTGACGTGTTTCTTGCACGGGTACGGACTCTGTTCTTCTCCTAGTGCCAGCTAGTTCTGTTCCCTTTGCCTGTCGGGCCTGTTCTGCTGAATCAGGGTTCAGTGTCTCTGTCCCCTATTGTCCGGACTTCCGGGTGAGGGCAGATAACCCAATTTCCAATATACGTAGCGAACTCAACGCATCAATAATCGTCTGCAAAGCTCAAACGCAATTGATCGTATTATAGTTACTAACAAAAATATGTGTACCCGTCCAGGGTACACATATTTTTGTTAGTAACTATAATACTAGTAACTATAATACTAGTAACTATGGACACTATAATATTAACTATAATACTAGTAACTATAATACTAGTAACTATGGACACAAGTATCTAAATTTTAATATAATAAAATATTATATTAAATCATAAAGACTAACGAAACTAAATAAGAACGGATATAAAAAAATATTACACTTATTTAAATATTATTCTAATTGATTTCTATATAAAATTATATATGGGATTGCTTTTAATGCATTTCAGAATAACATGATAATATTAGAAATCAGTAAAAGCAAATAATCATTTATTAAACTCAGTTTTGTTAAAATCATGCAAATGATTCACATCATATACTTAGTAAATCTTTATTTCTTAGATATATATAACACATATTTCAGGATTCTCAGGACACAAGCAAATTACATCACTGACGACAACTACCAGCACCCCAAATGTAGTAAGGAGCATATATTTAAATTATTGTCATATCAAGGACACCAGAATATGCAGTCGGGGTATTCTAAATCCAGTGGGGTGAAATGATAAGACACACAGTGTGGGTCGTAATTACACTAACAATCGTCTTTGACTTGTTTATATTCACAGTAAGCACCCCCCCCCGAAAATAATTATTTGAAACATTTCCCTCTCGCGATTATTAAATAGACTGTACTCTTTAACCTTGGTATGGTAACCGGTCCAGGAGAAGGAAAACTCTGAAATCAGACCTGTTGAACTCCACTTGAAATAACCTTGTTTTTCACATCCTGCTCGCGTGGAATGGTTGGGTAAATACTTACTTGACGGCAAATTATTATTGGTTGGTTGGCTGGTTGGATGTTACGGCATGTCAACCTTTGTTGGGTCATTTTATGCTGAAGACATTTTGCTTTATTCATTCTTGATGGGTACTCAACTTTTTCTTTTAAAATCAATCTTTTTTAAAACTCAATTTTTTAATCCCATTTTTTCTATATAACCCATATATGGTACCCTAACTGGAGGCGCGTGGTCTAATGGTTAGAGTCATAGGAAGTGGACTCCTCGACCCGAGTTCAATTCCTAGACGAAATCAACCTTGTGTCACATCCTGCTCATGTGGAGGGGTTGGTAAATATTTATATGGTACCCTAACTGGAAGCGCATGGTCTAATGGTTAGAGTCATAGGAAGTGGACTTGTCGACTCGAGTTCAGTTCCTGGACGAAGCTGTTAGCATTTCCCATGGCGCTAGTATCCTTAGGAAAGGTATGAATCCAGCTATGGGTAAATAGCAGGACAGACCGGGATCTTTAACCATGGCTAGGTAACCAGTCTAATAGAAGGAAAACTCTGAATTCAAACATGTTAAATTCCGCTTAAGAAATTGACCTTGTGACACATCCTGCTCATGTGGAGGGGTTGGTAAATATATATATGGTACCCTAACAAGTACTACCAATCCGAGTCGGAGAAAATATGAAAGTGATGACAACAAAGGGACACTCCACACTTCACATAGCTCTAGAATTCAAGCCTCACCACCACATACGGTTTACTGTCATACCATGAACATTAGGAGACGTAATCGGCGTATTTTAAGCCCCCCCAACCGTGCACTGGAGTGATGGGACACCCAGTGTGGATCTTAAGTACACTAACAATCGTCTTCGACTTGTTTATTTTCACAGTAAGCATCATCCGAATAGATCTGTTTGAACAATTGATGGGACCTAATAAGAAAGGGACACTCCTCACCCACCAGAGCTCTAGAATGCGAGACTGGTACTACCATTTCGTGTCAGAATAGATCTGTAAGTAATGGCAAAAATGGGACACTCCACACTCCCCAGAGCTCTAGAACTCAAGCATCACTACCAGATACGGTTTACTGTCATATCCAAAACACTGTTACATAATTATTAGATTCCTAATGCTTATGTACAGTAGTGTATAAATCAAAATGGCTGTTATAATTTGCAGCCCACGGCCTTGAAGGATTGAATGACAAGGCTTGACCTCATCCTGATCCTTCCAGTGGATACCGTGAGAATCAGTGGAGAAGACCCTCTTCCGGTTTAGATTAGAAAGAGATTTTTAGTCAGATCGGCCAAAGCCACAACGGTGGTAAGTCGTATTATGCACGGTGCCGACTCAATCTGCGCAGGTAGTCTGGTGGGGATTTCAGAATAAAATATTATCTAAGTTAAATCGAAGTCTTGGTGTTATTATCTAAAAACTACCAATGACACAGGGCTTCTGATAAAGAGAAATCCCCAATGGAAGACCAGACACGAAGTCCCCAAGATGAAGCCCAGACGCTAGAAGAGATGCTGGAAGAAGAATAATAGAAGTAAGAAAGTAAGGAAAGAGAGTATACAACAACACTAGGAAACGCAATCGGCGTTTTAAGCCTCGCCGACTGTGCGGTGGAGTGATGGGACACTCAGAGCGGATCTTACTTGCAGTAACAATCGTCTACGACTTGTACATATTCACAGTAAGCATCCCCCCGAATAGATCTATTTGAACAATTGATGGGACCTAATAAGAAAAGATACTCCACACTCACCAGATAATTGACCTTCAACCTTCGTTATTCTAATGTACCCCCCCTCCAAAGAAAAACCAACAACATCCTCGTAAAAAAACAGTAGTGGCTCTGTTTAACTCATAGCTGGAGAGATGAGGTAGTTCAAACTTTTCTCACGGGCATTAGTCCGAAAGTGAAGGTAACAGAACGACTGGAGTTCGAAATCGCTTACTTACAATTTCACAGTCCAGCACGTTAACCACTACACCATGGCGACTCACACCAATAATAGTGAAAAGAATAGCTAAAGAAATCGGAACTTCAAGAAGCAGCATTTAAGAAGTTCTCTTGAGTTTCAATGCAGTGTGAGTGTTTTGGATCGACCATGATCTGGCTGCTCTTGAAAGCTGCGGTATAAGATGGTACGGAAATTGACCAGAAAAGCAAAAATCTCACCCAAAATCTGCCAATGATGAATGAGTGCAACTTATCCAATTCAGTGTATCCATCGAAAACATGGGGACTAATTCACAATAGCGCGCAAGATATAATATCATTAGATTAGATATAAAAGCATTACTTTTCATTACATTTTCACGGAAATACCCGAAACTTTTGAGAAGCTAAAAACAGGAAAAAATAGAGCTCTAGAATTCGAGACTTACCACTAGACACGGTTTACTATCATACCCAGAACACCAGGAGACGCAGTCGGCGCATTTTAAACCCCGTGGTTGGTGATGTATCGTAATTGCACTAATAGTCGTCTGTGACTTGTGTATATTTATAGTAAGCATCCTATTAAAGCAAAGTAAAATAACACATTACACACACAAAAAAAAATTGCTTAATTATTAATTAAAAATTCGATTAATTGACAGGAAGAATGATACGATACATTGAAATGGCTGACCCTGTCTATAAAATATTCATCTTCAAGCGGTTTATTTCGTGGACGTTCTCTGACATCAGAATATGCAAATATTTCTTTTAGCGCTTGTCAGACTTTAATCAGCCAGGATTATCTTTCCAATTGAAAGTTGGTCCAAGTCTTTAATTGTTATTTCCTTTTTCTTTTTGAATGTTAAGACTAGGAAAAATTTTTAGAAACGAGAAACTTTTAACACCGACTGATCTGTTTTGTGATAATCATTACTGTTGTAACTCGAGTATCAGCGTTAACAGAAATCATAGGAAGAAACAATGAGAATTAAGGACAAAGAAAAAAAAAGGTTATTTCCTATTGAGTAACATGATATTACAGGTGACCCAAAAAAACGAACAACCCAAATTATTTATTTTCCCATTAAAATAACGCTAAACCTTAACCTTAATCCCTAACCCTAAACCTAACCCTAAACCCCTAGTTAAGTAACATAATATTACAGGGTGATCCAGAAAAAAACACAAACCACAAATTTTGTAATAAAACTGTTAATCCTTATTTAATTTTCGGCGAAGCTTGGGATATGTTGGCTGTACCCCTAAAGAGAGGTAAACCCCCACCAAAAATGCTGTCCTAGGTTATAACACTAAATTGCACTCTGATGGTAAAAACCTATTCTGGAGATCTAGCGAGTGTCCCTTCATTGCCATTACTCCACAGATTCACTCCGACCCGGAGTGGTAGTACTTGCTACGGTCAGACAGATTTTTATGATTTATTTGCATTCGGTAACAATTACACCCCAAAAATATAAAATAAACGCGATTCCCTAACCTCCAGGACAGGATAACAACAAGACGATTCAGAGCCCGTTTATTATTTTAGTTAGAAATATTTGAGTAGATATTACAGTATTGTTTTTTCCATTTCATCATCACATATTTCCATTTTGGTCGAATACTCTACGATCGTTAAAGCAGCTAGCGAAAAAGTAATACACAATTATTTCCGGTAAGACTTGAACGCGCACCCATGTCCTTGGTGTTTTGTCTTTTCAACCAATTTAGTCACGGTCACATTGCTCACTTCTTACATTAGATTTTATGCGACAGAATATCTTTACTGCTTTAGTAATACAGTGGTTCATTGACTTACGAGTACTCCTTCACGAGTTTTCCGAGTTACACGAGCTCGAAGGCGGAGGCTGAGTGTCTTAGTGTTCTGGATATGATGTTATGATCTTCTTATAGACATTCATGTCTTTTAGTCATTTCTTTGTAGATCGCGGATCCCAAATGGTAAAGGTAAATGTCCCATACTTTTACCCAAGCGTATTTCAACCATTTTGCAGTAAACCAAACGAATACTACAAACCAACAATCCTCTGAGGACGACCAGAGATATGGTTGGAAAGCTTAGGGAAAAAAAAGTCTGGATATTTTCTTTACCATGTGGATCCCGATCTAAGAAAAACTAGAAGACTTGAACGTCTAAAACTGAAGGTCATAAAGAAGAAATATTCAGTGGTCTTTAACAATATCTGCCTAAATAATTAACTTGCTGCCAAAATGCACAATATATATCGTAGTCGTCGTCATGGATGGAGGTCCTAAAGTCGGTATCAGCCAGACAGCAAGGGAGTCTATCCCCATTTTCTTCTCAAGCGCTAGACCTAAGGAGATTGTTTTTTGTGCCTGAGGTGGAGCGCCACCACACTACCATCAGCTCCTTACTTTACCGCACAGATACCAGTGCTACTAATATCGCTGAGATATCGAGGGCCGGTATCGAACCGGTATCGAGCTTGAAGTTCCCAGTTGGACACTCTACCGACTGAGCTTAAAGCCCGGCCCTTTAGCATGCTAGTCTCACAGACCATCAGTTAGTGCTGAAAAACGAGGTTCGATCTTGGCTGGATGTCCCACCACCCATACTAGTGAACTTGTGTCACAACTTAACCTGTAGGCGTAATTATTTTTCTTTTTACTTAAGATCTCATCAAGGTCATTTTTTAGGAAGAGCCCCCCCACTACGCACGAATGCACGGCCAAGAGGAGTACTAAAAATTAGTTGGTTTCCGTCGGCAATGAACCTGACCCTGCCCTTTAGACGAGAGGGCAGTGCTGTTCGAGTTTACGGTCCCACCCCTTGAAGGCGAAGCTATTTACTGTATCAGCAGGAAGTGGACTTCCCACCCCTTCTTATACTCTTATGTATATTTAAATCTGAAGTTGTGGCACGCACGAACGATTTGATAGTTAGTTACGTAGGTATCTACTTATAAAAAAAGCCTATTATAATATATTAATGTCCACGGTCCCGCTCAATATGATACTATCATTAATAATATAGTATAGTCATAGATAGTCTTTATATGTGTCCATGATGTAAGTTTTGAAATAAACCCTCTATGAAATGCGCCTGTCGGCTGGGGCGTTAGAATGCACCGACTACACCTCTGCAAGGGGTAAGACTCTCCCCCAATGGGGCCACCTGTTGGCCGGGGTGGCGACCCGTGATGCTTAAGGATAGAGCCCAGGTGGCTGAGCAGTCCATGATTTGCAATTCCCACTTTAGGATTTTTTGGGCTAGACGGGCGGTCGGAACCCCTCCGATCAATCGGCTGGTCACGTCAAGCCCTAGCATCTATATGATTGCCCCCAACCCTATTGCCCTTATGACAAACACCAATCCTTCCTATCATATGGGTACTAGAAGGCGGTGGCTGTCGGTCTACATGTCCTGGGAATGACGTTAAACTTTATCTGATGGTGAGGTTCAATTTCTGGAGGTTTGGGTAATGTGGAGCACCCTTCATCACCATTCTCCCTGGTCCACCCTCCCAGATGGTAGTACCTGTTAGGGCCCAATCTATGGTTAAATAGAAAAACATGAGTTTATAAACAAAATTTGTATTAAAGCATTAAGAATGAATTTATTTTCACAACTTTGTCAGCATTAAATGACCCACCGAGGTTGATATGCCGTAAAACAAACCAAACCAAACCAAACCTCTATGAAGAAGAAAATTCTTTTGATATACTCTAACTTGAATGAGTATATAATATATATATATATATATATATATATATATATATATATATATATAATATACGGTTTAAGATGGTCACGATGTTACTAAAATCATCATTATCATCATCATGTCACGCTATTAGCATATATATCCATGACAATCTCTCCAAACGTCCCTATCACTCATTGTTCTCGGGAGGTCCTCTGCACAGCATCCAGAATCCGCACAGAGCTAGTCAATTTACGTCTTTGCTGGCCGGCCTACACTGGCGTGCCCATATGCTGGCTTCCACAGGAGGACGTCACTTATGAGTTCGTCCTTGCTTCTCCAGCAGTGTCCTGTGTGTCTTGTCCGTCTTACTCGGATAGTTTGGGTGATATGGGGCAGGGGACCGTACAGCTGTTTTCTCGTGGGATGTTGCTTCCACGTTTTGTTTAGGATTGCGTGCAGAATTCTTGTGCAGTTCCCATCTGCTTTATTCTATAGGCTTTTCGTTAGGGTCCAACTGGTGCAGCCGTACAGTAGTACTGACACGACAACGGTTTGGAAGTATTGTCTCTTTAACTTGTCTGTGAGATCGGATTTCCATATGACTGATAATCTATTAATAGCGAACCATGCCTTTCCTATGCGTGCATTAACATCGCTTTCTGTGGATGAGATATTACTGCCTAGGTTCTTGAATTGTTCTATCGAATCTAGGAGTTTGCCATCGAGAGTGGAGATATTTACTTGTTTTTAAAAGGCATGAACTCAGTTTTATCAGAGTTTACGCATAGGCCGCTCACTAAACATCAGCCCCACTAAACACCAGCCCACTAAACATCAGTCCCACATCAGACTAAAAAACAGATTCCAGCCCTCTCCAAGTAGAACAGAATAACGATAAATTATACCACTAATATTTCTATTATATTATTATTATTATTATATTATTATTATTATTATTATTATTTTATTATTATTATATTATTACTAGCAAATATATGCACCCTCCGGGTGCAAAGTATTAAGTTTTGATATAATAAAATATCATATTAAATTAGAAAGGCTAATGAAACTGACTAAGAATGCAGATAAAAAGATCTGCAACAGAGGGTATAATCGAAAAATAGAAACAACTTTGAACTAACTATTCCATCATTTCCCATTACTCCCCCTCTTTCATTGGTAAATTTTCCTAATTTAACTATTTAGTTAAAATAGGAAGTAAAGGATAATATTACATTTATTTCTTCTTCTAAATAAAATTTCTTTAAGATTATCCACGAGATTTTTTTTATATTTCTTAAATAAAACCAAACAATTAGAAATCAATAATACCAACACATATTTATTAAAATAAAAATTTTAAATATCAATATGCAAATTAACCTTCTCGTTCAAACTGTAAACCGCTATTTTGTTATGTATAAATACAATTGCATGTTATTAGTACATAGATATGGTCAACAGTATTAATAATGTAAAACAATTTTTATTAATAACTGAAGGTTTAAGAGAATGAAATCAATGGAGAATTTGACGTAAATAATAAAGGGAATTGTGACTTGACAGTAGTAATATAGTTTCGGTTACAGACAGGAAAAACACACAATCTCCATTATAATAAGATTATTTATTATTATTATTATTAACACGTCACCCTCCCCTTTCAAATGAGAGCAGCTACGTTACAAAAGTTCTTAACAGAAATCTTTCATCGTCTGTCTTATTATTAATTATAGGTTATTGTATTTGCGTCCCTATTGGCAACCCCCTAAATGAGACTTGGCCAATTAGAGAAAACAGTTATGAGGTGTGGCTACAGCTGTACTCTGAAACATGAACTGAAAAAAAAAAGGGTGCCATTAGCGACAGGTATTTATGAATAATCAAAATGATGATCGAAAAAAAAAAAAAAAAATGGCAGCTGCCTCCAAATGCCACGCTCAATAAAGAGCTAAAATACAATCCCATTTTTTTGCAGACCCCAAACTTGATTTATCTGCTTGTGAACGTTACATAGGAAAGCATGAGAAAATTTATCTCCCTCGTCTTAAGATTGAGCCTAATTAAAAGCTTATGATTTTATTTCAGTAGTAGTGGTACAGTGATATGGTGGGTAGTACTAACCTAGTAATATAATATATCTTACCAAACCCCTCCGCACGAGCAGGATGCAGACACAAGGTCAATTTCTTAAGCGGAGACTTAACAGTTTGAATTAGAGCTTTTCCTTCTCCTAGACCGGTGCCCAACCAAGGTTAAAGAGCCCATCTGCCCTACTATTACCAATAGCTGGAGGGAGAGTAGGATATCATACCTTTCCACAAGTATTAGCGCTAAGGAAACATGCAATTACACGTCCAGGACTCTTTGAACTCGGGGCAACCAAGTCCATCTTCCCACTGACTTAACCATTACACCACGCGCTTCCTAGTAATATAGTGATGAGCCGTGGTTAGGTTAGACAGTCGTTAGGAAATGGAACCCGTCGATCCAAGTTCAATCCTACGACGCATACTGGTTTACATATCACATAGCCGCTAATAACCTTCGGGAACAAAGTATGCATACAAATACTTCCCTTCCAGCTATGGTTAATAGTAGGCAGACTGAACTCTTATAACCTTGGCAAGTAACCAGTCTAGGAAAGGACAATTCTGAGTTCAAACCCTGTTAAACTCCCCTTAAATGATATGAACTTGTAACACATCCTGCCTTTCATGCGGAGGCGTCAGGTAACATTACATAAGAATACGTGTGATAGTACGTAGTAGTCGTTATAGAGTAGTTGCACCAGTAGTATACTCATGGTGGTTGTGAGTAGTAGGCTAGTAAGGTAAGTGAAAGTCGTCGGGCGGACCTACAAGTCCGGTCTCAAGCCACTGCACGACGGGAGTCTATCCCCTTTTCACTTGCGCTTAGTACAGAGGAGATTTGCATCTTAGCGTCTGAAGGTGGTACGACAACCACTACCATCCAGCCCCCCTTACTTATACCGCACAGCAGTCCCTGTTGCTACTCATACCCAGCTGATTGGCGAGGCGGGTATCGAACTAGAACCTTGCGTAGTTTCTAGCCGAACGCTCGTATCGACTTGAAGCAAACCCCGGTAGTATTAGTGAGACGTTTCAATCGTCGCACACCAATTTGCATGCCAGCAGACAGACTCTCTCGAAAAAAATACTTTAACGGTGACACTCGCTGATGACACCAGAGGACAGGAGACCCCCCAAAACTACAGTAACGCAGGTTCAAAGACCTTAAGTAATTACAACGCTGAAGAAATGCCACCTTCACAACCCATTCAAGCCTTGAAGATCATTGGCCCCAGCAGACAGGGTGCCGCACAGCGAGCTGAAGCGGCTTGATATTTGAGAATTAAACAAGCTTGCCCAGAGAATGGTGGACAATCTATCGTCGTCACCATGACACCCACCAAAAGAACGATACACACGATCGTATTGCAAATTTCACCACTATGCCAGATGTGTAGTGGATCCGACACATACTCCTGCCACATTCCAGAATTGGACTAATTAGCCACCAGAGGGTTCCACACAACATTAGTAAAGAATGGATGACGTTCAATCGTCGTCTACGACGGATTCTAAAATTAAAGAAAAGAAACGAACTAGTATTAGCAGAAGGTATGTAGTAGTAAGATGCACGAAGTAGTTCATTCCAATATTATTATCAGTAGTGGTTTGTAATGTCGGCTGGTTAGATCTTTTATGGTAATAAAAATAAACCCAACAAGGTAGGGCCATGCATAAGACGTTTTGTTTTATTCATTCTGAATAAAATATTCAAATCATCTTTTTAAAACTCAATTTTTTAACCATAGATTTTAAACTCATTTTTCCTATTTAACTGATTACTATAACTGTACGGGCCAGAGTGGATTCATGGGAAGTTAATGGCGTATGAAGGGTTACTCCGCATTTTCATAGACTCCCAAAATTCGGAACTTCACCACGAATACAGTTTAAATCATACTCAGATTCTAAGCACCCTCACCATCGCCTTCTAGCGCATATATGATAAAAAGGATAGGGTTTGCCATGAATGCAATAGGCGCTGGTGCAAATCATATAGGTGCTAGGGCTTGAGAAGTGATTCAGCCGACTGATGAGAGGAGGCCTTCCGACCGACGCTATCTCGACTAATAACGGCCAACAGTTGAGTTATTGCATGTATCGTGCTGCTCACCCACCAGGTGTTCCCATTGGGGAGTGTTAACCCCTCCTGCAGAGGTGCAGTCGGTGTATATCTACAGAAGCAAGTAGATTGCACACACAAGATCGTCATCCTGCAAGGATTGAAACTCACTATTCTGAATGGATTTGCGAGACTAACTTCTAACCATACATCACGATGGGCACGATTTAAAAGTCTTGAAACGAGGATATATATTTAACCCAAACCGTTCGCCACGGGTAGGATGTGACCACGACGGCGCAATATTGCGTCATCCAGTAAGGAAAAATCGAACCCGCTATACTGAAATGGAACTGGACACCTAGTTTACCTAACCATTACACCCACGATGGAGCGCCTAAATTTGGGGCCAATGGTTACTTGTGTGGAGATTTGTGAGTTTGACTATGTTTACTTCTAGAGAGCTACTGCGAAATATTCGAATCCAAGTAAAAAGAATTTATAAATCTTGACTTTAATTCCCTCTCACCTCTATTTTTTCTTTCTCTTTTCCTATTTTCATCCATGTTCGATTTGAAAACATATTAGCGTTACGTCTCCGCGCGCTCTGTGCTCCTCTATCTTTGCTTACTCATCTTCTTTCCTATTATATTATTCTGTGATGTAGCATGTCACCTTTGTCCTCTCCTTTCTTTTTTTCATAATAAAAAAACGGAAGATCCATTACGTTAACGTGACATCATAAAATAAAGAATTCGGCGCATAAAGCACACACCAAATTAATATTGCATTACAATTTCTGCATTTCATCGTTGCGCGATTGGCCGTCTCATTTTTAACCAAAGGCGTTTGCAACGATGATAACGGGGTTCGTACTTTTAAGAAACACGGAGTATGATTATTCATGATATGTTAAAAGTTCATTTTCGTATATATAAATCAAAGTGACCTTGACTGTTCCTGGTTAAAGTGACAACTCTGGGCCTATCAACATGGAACACCTCCTCCCCCCGACTAAGGACTTTTTGTGAAGACAACCAACGGAGTCTGTAGCTTTATTAAAGTGAAGGTGAAGCAACAAAATAACATAACATAAATAAATCTTAAAAAAAAAGAAAACAAAAGTACATCTATACAGACAAAGAAAAACAAAGAGTAGACAGATAAACATTAACATGTAAAAAAAAAAACGTATAAACCAGAAATATTGAAGCCGACACTCACAGATTTGGAATGGTGCCAAGCTGATACGTCATGTCAAAGATGTAAATAAAAGAGAAAAAAAAAAAAAAGAAAAAAATTATAAACCGACAATCTTATTATTAAACAATCCCAGATACTAACCGTCCTGTCGCTGGTCAGAAGTAATTCACAGGACAGCCAACCTCATGCAGAGGCGGTAAAAATCTCACCCCACAATGGGGCCATCGTGAATAGCAACCCGTTATGTTTAAGACGGAATCCTGGTGGCTAGCGGTTCATGGACCTTTGCAACATACCACTTATGGCATTACTTAGGCTACGACGAGCAATCGGAGAGGCCTTCTACCCGATCAATCGGCGCTGCGTTCACGTCAAGCCCTAGCACCTAATAGGATTGTCCCAACCCTATTGCTCTGCTATGGCAACCCACCCAAACCCTTTTTATCATATGTGCTAGAAGCAACTGAGGTCTTGGTGTCCTGGATATTACGGTAAACGCTTATATTGGTTGGAAGTTCCAATTGGATGAATGTAGAGTACCCCTCCCTTCCATTACTCCTCAGGTCCACTCTGACAAAAAACAAAAAAGTCCCCCGTTCCCTACCAGGCTGATTAACAGAAGATTAAAGAACTAGTTTGCTAACCATTACACCACGTTTATTTTATTATTTCTTTTGTTTGTGTTCTTCTCTACCCAGGACTTCACCAGTAGCCGCTTCTGGTATTAAATATTTCTTCGCAGTGTTAGTATCTATTAGCATCGGTCCCATCTATGTGTTAAATAGATAAAAAAATTAGTAGGCATAGAATTCAAACCAATCTCGTGTCTTTAGATTGGAAAACAACCAATCTTTCGCTTACAATCAATTGTGGATTTTATATGCTTAAAACCCAACCAACAAACCAACCAACCAACGAACCGATTTTTTTAAAATTGATGTTTAGCAAGCATTCAAGAGTTGTCAGTCAGATATGGTACTAGAACGACTGAGGTATATTACATTCTTAAGTTAGAATTCTTCAATGCGTATTTCTAGGTATATTTTAATTTTTAAAATTTTCGAATATAAATCAAATCTTCATAATTTTTGCATAAAAAAACAAGAACCAGGCGATATTTATATATATATATATATATATATTATATATATATATATATATATAAAGTCGTCGGGGCGCCTAAGTCCGGAATCAGCCAATCAGCGAGAAGAGTTTCTATACTTCCTTTTCACTATAGCGCTTAGACAAGGAGATTGTTTTTTTTTGGCATCTGAAATGGAGCGCCTACACCTACCATCAGCTCCTACTTTACCGCACAGATCCCTGTGCTACTCATACGCTGAGTGGCGGAAGGACGGAACCGAAACTAGAAACCAGTGGTTTCTAGCCGAACCGCATCTACCGACTGAGCTAACCCGCCCTACTTTGTCGTTATCTTTATTATTATAGATCACCCGCGAAATATATTACATACATGCATACATAAACAACTGTCTTTATATACGTACTAGAATCGGCTACCCAAGATCGCCTAGGTAGAAGGAGTGGGCTATAGGTAAAAAAAAAGACGGATGTATTGATTTGCGATCTCTAACTTTTGGGAATTTCACGACACCTATGCTGGCACATCTTCTAAAGATAAATTTCAATCCTATTTTCTACTGAGTGTATTTTAATTCTTCGCCCAATATATTCATAATTTTGCACAAGAAGCAAGAAACCGGTGAATTTAATGGTATAAATATTTATTTTGGGTTTAATTGGTTTATTTTCGTACTTTCATCCGGACATAATACATACATTACATACATACATACATACATTACATACACAACCCAACTGCCCTTTTATATGTACTAGCAGGTGCTACCCCGGTGTCGCCTGGATAGAGGTGGCAAAAAATTTAATCTCGCAGATTATTACGATTGCGAGGAGAATCTTCGCACGGATTGCCCCCATTAGAATCTCTACGTAAAAAATGACCTTTGCGTTGATCCGGCCTGGGGTCGGCGCCAGACAAACAAAGTGCCCGAGACACACCGAAAAGAAAAATTAATGTCTTCATTTTAAAAATTAACATGCAAAAAAAAAACAACAAAAATCCTGCTGTTACTATTTAGAATATTTTTTTTTAATTATTCCTCAAAAATACATGAATCAACTTCTCTCATTAGTTTTGCCTCAAAAGAGCAAACGGTCTACGTGATAGATAAACGTGATATATAATATTTACTTCTGCGTCTTATCTGTTTTATTTTCGTAGTTGTCAGGCCGCGACAAGCACAAACCTCTTCTTATAACATACATAACATATTATTACATACATACACACCACAGCTGCCCCTTTATCGTATGTAATAGCAAGCCGGCCTTACCCAGCGTTGCCCCCATAGTAAGTGGGGGACTATATTAAAAAGTTTTTGGTCCCTACCACTTCAATGTGATCTTATGTTTTACACTCACGAACAACAAATCTAATGCCTTTTCCCTTCTTTACTATTCAAATCCTAATTTTTAATTATCTTTCCGATATAATAAAATCTTCATTATTTTTGCACAAAAAGCAAGCTCTGGTAATAGTGAATATGTATATATATTACATTGTTTTAATTGTTTTATTTTCTGAAGCGTTTCCTCCGGACATACACACATACATACACACAAACTGCCATTATATATAACCACCTACTATATACTATATATCATATTATATATAGAGAAGAAGGAGAGAGAGAAAGAGATAAGAGAGAGATAGATAGATATTAGTATTCAATTGCCGCTTACTTTGCTCGGAGTGGCATTAGTATATTAGTATTATATAATATATACTATTATATAATATATATATATATATATGAGAGAGAGAGAGAGAGACGAGAAGAGAGAGAGCAGCAGACGAGGAAGAGAAGAAGAAGAGAGAGAAGAGAGCGAGAGAGACCTTGCATAAACGTTACTATATGCCATAGAAGCATTTGAATAAAAATTAGAAAACAAAAACTTGTTTTTAAAGTAATCGCAACTGACCGTCATATTTGAGAATTACTTTGCGCTGAACAAGCTTAACGCAATTATTTAAAGCATCTGGCATAAAAACAATCTACTAGTAAACACACGAAGACACCAACATGACAGACCACAACACAAGGCACACTGCAGCGACACAACAAGAGAGAATCTAAAACGACGATTCTGATTCACACCTAAGGTGTTAAAGAAAACATCTTTTATTCATCCGGGCTTTTCTATTTTCTCTTCCGTCGCCATCTTATTCTACTTCCTTACTCTTCTTCGTGCCAATATTTACAACCAAATTGTTGAATAAATAGCCACAAACTCTTGGATAGCGTCTGTCTGACCTTCAAGGAGACAGACATAATGAATATTTGCGAATGTACATCCACAGCGTTGAAAAGCAATTTGTTGAACGCTTGATGTATAACTCTCCACGCTTCGCGGCTAAATACACGTATACCAATCCCCCCACGCCCCGTATCACCTTCCATCATATCCCCACCTACTATGTTGCCCTAGCCCTCTGTCATCCTCACGGGGCGATGTCAGACCACCGCCGCAATTAGATTGACTTCGCACAGCATCGACTGCCATATCACTTCTGCACTCTCATACGTACAAGTCTACCTATATGATCGCCAAACTAGGCATTTCCATTAACAACATTTAGCACGCAGGATCACGATCGACGTCCAACAACAACACACCAAAAAAACAAGAAAAAAAAAAGAAAGACCTTTTTCAAGTTTAGCGCGTAAAGACGCCAGAAAGAATTTAATAGTCAAGCAACATGAATTGCCGGATTAACTCTTTCGCTATCGCGCGCGAGACTAACCCGCCGTCAGAAACGGACATCAAAAGATCGAAGAAACGCTCACCATCTTTGGCGGGAGGAAAGTCGAAAACCTTTGACGTTCACGGCTTCACTCACCTCATCCAATCAAAAAGCGTCCATTCGGGGAGTCGGGCGATTGGGGTGTGGTGGCTGTTGCGACGGATATCCTTCAAACTTTACGACAGACTAATCCGTAAAGCCCCACGATTTCATAGCCACAAAAATTAAACGATGAACACGGGTGGGGTGTCTTCGTATTGGCGCTACACGGTTTATGCGTTTTTCGAAATTTCACTGTTGACTGAGTTTCAAATCCTGGACTATATTTTTTTTAGGTTTGGAAAGGTATGAATATATCTCTTTGCCCTCCAGCTATGGAACAATTAGAACGGCTTGACTGTATATTAGCATACGTACGGTAAACCAGTCTCATATACATCGTCCTTCATCCTCACGACTATCAAACACCCTACCCACTCGTAATATACTATTATCTCACCAGTGAATGGGCCTACACAATGTGAGCCATATACCTTCACCGACACATCCCTACTCCATCTAAGCAACGTTTCAAGAATCAGCTGCACAACTCCTACAACATCAATGAAAAACACCTTCCCAAGAACTTATTTAAAGAGAAATTCTTTAAATGTAAATTTTAAAAAAAAAAGTTTACTGGACTCTTTTAAGCATTAAATTACACACTACACACACACACACACACACCACATGCACGCACACACACACATTGCACACATGCACACACACACCCACAATACATACGCACACCACACATATAATAACTACTATATATGGTGAGCGGTTGAATATAATTATTACCATCGTGGAAAATTTAGTACGACGAACGTGTTCAAATCCTGGATGAGCTGTTGCATTCACCACAAATAACTTTTCGAAACAACGGTATGAACTCCAACTATTCTCCTTCCAGCTATGAATAAATAGCAGACAGACATGGCATCGCACTCCACATCTAGTTAG
>CM042142.1:52283504-52306004 GCA_023376005.1 Doryteuthis pealeii
TGTAATTGCTTACCGAATGCATAATAATCATAAAATCATCTGTCTGGACCGTTAGCAAGTACTACCACTCGGGTCGGGAGTGAATCTGTGAGTAATGGCAATGAAGGGGACACTCGCTAGATCTCCAGAATGGGGTTTTACATCAGATTGCAATTTATGCTTATAATCCTGGACAGCATTTTTGGTGGGCGGTTTTTACCTCCTTTAGAGGTTACAGCCAACATATCCCAAGCTTCGCCGAATTAAATAAGGATTAACAGTTTTATTACAAAATTTGTGGTTTCTGTTCTTTTTCTGGATCACCTGTAAGTATTATGTTACTTAACCTAGGCGGGTTCTAGGGTTAGAAGGTTTTAGGGTTTTAGGATTAGGTTAAGTTTAGCGTTATTTTAATGGGAAAATAAATAATTTGGGTTCTGTTTTTTCTGGGTCACCTAGGTAATGGATCATGTTACTTCAACTAGGAAATAACCTTTTTTTTTCTTTGGATCCTTTAATTCTTCATCTGTTTTCTTCCTATGATTTCTCTTTAACGTGATTACTCGAGTACAACAGTAATGATTTCACAAAACAGATCAGTCGGTTTGTAAAGTTTTCTCGTTTTCTAAAAAATTTTTCCTAGTCTTACATTCAAAAGAAAAAAGGAAATATAACAATTAAAGACTTGGCCAACTTTCAATTGGAAAGATAAATCCTGGCTGATTAAAGATCTGAACAAGCGCTAAAGAAAAATATTTCAGCATATTCTGATGTCAGAGAACGTCCACGACAATTAACCGCTTGAGAATGAATATTTATCAGGACAGGTCAGGCCATTTCATGTAATCGTATTTCATATGCCTTCCTGTCAATTAATCCGAATTTTTAATTAATAATTTAAGCAATTTTTTTTTTTTTGTGGTGTAAATTGTTATTACTTTGCTTCTATAGGATGCTACTATAAATTACACAAGTCACAGACGACGTATTTAGTGCATTAACGTACATCCACACCACGGGTTTAAATAATGGCCGACTGCCGTCTCTGGTGTTTCTGGGTATGATTAGTAAACCTGTGTCTAGTGGTAAGTCTCGAATTCTAGAGCTCTATTTTTTCCTGTTTTTAAAGCTTCTCAAAAGTTTCGGGTATTCCGTGATAATGTATGAAATAGTAATGTTTTTATATCTAATTCTAATGATATTATATCTTGCGCGCTATTATGAATTAGTCCGCCATGTTTTCGATGGATACACTGAATTGGATAAGTGCACTCATTCGTCTATTGGCAGATTTTTTGTGGTTGAGATTTGCTTTTCTTCTTTTTATATGGTCATTTCCCGTACATCTTATTACCGCCCAGGCTTTCAAGAGCAGCCAGATCATGGTCGATACAAAACACTCACACTGCATTGAACTTCAAGAACTTCTTAAATGCTGCTTCTTGAAGTTCCGATTTCTTTAGCTATTCTTTCACTATTATGGTGTGAGTCCCTCATGGTGTAGTGGTTAACGTTGTTGGGACTCGTGAAATTGTAGTAAAGCGAGTTCGAACCTCCAGTCGTTCTGTTACTTCACTTTTCCGGAGCAATGCCCGTGAGAACAAGTCTTTTGAACTACCCTCATCTCTCCAGCTATGACGTTAAAACAGTGCCACTACTGTTTTTACGAGGATGTTGTTGGCTTTTTCTTTGAGGGGCGTTACATGTAGAATAACTCACGAAGGTCTAAGGTCAATTTATCTGGTGTGTGGGAGTGTCCTTTTCTTATTTAGGTTCCCACCTTCAATGTTCAAATTATCTTTCGGGGGGGGGGGGATGCTTATGTGAATATGTACAAGTCGTGACGAGTTGTTACTGCAGTAAGAAATCCGCTCTGGGTGTCCCATCACTCCACCGCACTAGTCGGGTGAAGGACTCTAAAATACGCGACTTGCGTTTCCTAGTGTGTTGTATCACTCTCTTTCCTTACTTTCTTCTTTTCTATTATTCTTCTATTCCAGCATCTTCTAGCCGTCTGTGGCTTTTCATCTTGGGGACTTCGTTGTCTGGTCTTCCATTGGGGATTTCTCTTTATCAGAAGCCCTGTGTCATTGTAGTTTTTAGGATAATAACACCAATACTTCCTAACTATCAACTCAAACCACCAGACTCTGCGCAACCGGCATCCCCCACCACACCACCGTCGTGGGCTTTGCCGATCTGGACAAAAATCTCTTTCTATCTAAACCGACTCCACTGCCCGGTACCGAAGGCGACAAGCCTTGTCATTCACTCAAGGCCGTGGGCTGTGCAAAATTATAACAGCCATTTTGTATTTATACCTACTGTGACATAGCATTTAGGAATCTAACTAATTATGTACAGTGTTTTGGATATGACAGTTTAAACCGATTCTGGTAGTGATGCTTGAGTTTCTAGAGCTCTGGGGTGTGGGTATGGAGTGTCCCATTTTTGCCATATACTTACGATCTTATTCTGACACGAATGTAAGTACCAGTCTCGTCCATTCTTAGAGCTCTGCGTGGAGTGATGGAGTGTCCCTTCTTATTAGGTCCCATCAATTGTCAAACAGATTCTATTCGGATGATGGCTTACTTGGATAATAAAAAGTCGAGGACGATTGTTAGCTGATACTTAAGATCCACACTGGTGTCCCTCACTCCAGTGGCACGGTTGGGGGGGCTTTAATACGCCGATTTTACGTCTCCTAAGTTCATGAGTATGACAGTAAACCGTATGTGGTTGGTGAGGCTTGAATTCTGAGCTATAGGAATGTGTGGCGTGTCCCTTTTTCTCATCACTTTTCATATTTTCCCGACTCGATTTGGTTTAGTACCTTGTTAGGGTACCATATACTTATATTTACCAACCCTCCACATGAACAGGATGTGTCACAAGGTCAATTTCTTACGGATTTAACATGTTGAATTTCAGAGTTTTTCCTTATCTATTAGGTACTGGTTTCCTCGCCCATGAGTTAAAGGTCCGGTCTGTCCTGCTATTTTAGCCATAGCTGTTTCTCTTGATTCAGTGACTTTCCTAAGGATACTAGCGCCCATGTTGGAATGCTAACAGCTTTCGTCCAGGAACTCTGAAACTCGTAGTCGACAAGTCCACTTTCCTATGACTCCTCACCATTAGACATGCGTCCACTGTAGGGGTTATCCATATAAATTATTTACCAACCCCTCCACATGAGCAGGATGTGACACAAGGTTGATTATCGTCTCAGGAATTGAAACTCGGGTCCGAGGAGTCACTTCCTATGATCTATAACCATTATGTGACCACGCGCCTTCCTAGTGGACTATATGGGTTATATAGAAAAAATGGATTTAAAAATTGAGTGCTTTTAAAAAAGATCTCGATTTTAAAAAGAAAAGTTGAGTAACCTTCAAGATATGGATATCAAAGCTAAAATGTCTTCAGCATAAATAAATGACCCGAGAGCACAAGGTGACATGCCGTCTAACATCACAACCATCCAACCACCAATTTAATAATTTGCCGTCAAGTAAGTCTTTACCCAACCATTCCACGCCGAGGCAGGATCGTGAAAAAAACTAGGTTATTTCAAGTGAGTCAACAGGTCTTGATTTCATAGTTTTCCTTTCTCCTGGACCGGTTACCATACCAAGTTAAAGAGTACAGTCTATTTAATAATTCGCGAAGGAAATGTTCCATCAAATTAATTATTTTCGGGGGGGGGTTGCCTTACTGTGAATTATTAACAAGTCAAAGACGATTGTTAAGTGTAATGACGACCCAGCACTGTCGTGTCTTATCATTTTCACCACCACTGGATTTAGAGGGATACCCCGACCTCCGCAGTATCTGGTGTCCTGATATTCGACAATCAATTTAATATATGGCTCCTACTACATTTGGGTGCTTGGTAGTTGTCGTCAGTGATGTAATTTTGCTTAGTGTCTTGAGAATCTTGAAATATCGTGCTATATATATATCTAAGAAATAAAGATTTTACTAAGTATATGATGTTGAATCCATTTGCATGATTTTAACAAACTGAGTTTATAATTATTGATTATTTGCTTTTCTTACTGATTCTAATATTATCATGTTTTCTGAAAATGCATTAAAAGCAAATCCCCCATACTATAACTCCTCTCTCCTATAGAAATCAATTAGAATAATATTTAATAAGTGTATTTTTTTATATCCGAGATTCTTATTAGTTTCGTTAGTCTTTATGATTTCAAATATAATATTTATTATATAGAAAATTTAGATAATTGTGCTCATAGTTGAGCGTATATTTATAATGTTACTAGTTTATTATCAGTTGAATTTATAGTGTTCCATAGTCTAGGCTAGATTTATCAGTATCAGTCTTATAGTATACTAACAAAATAGTGTACCCTGGACGGGTACATCATATTTTGTTCAGTAACTCATTAAGTACGCATCAATTGCGTTTGAGCTTTTGCAGACGATTATTGATGCGTTGAGTTCGCTACGTTATTATGTGGAAATTGGTTGTTATTTCTGCCTTCACCCGGACGGTCCGGACAATAGGACGACCACTAGAAACCCTGAAGGTTCAGCAGGAACAGGCCACGATCAGGCAAAAGGGAACACGAACTAGCGGCACTTAGGAGAAGCAACAGAGTCCGTACTCCGTGCACAGAAAAACACGTCCAATCCGACCAAGCAGATACTCTACAGAACTTCAGCGACTCTTACGGACAACACCGAGACATGCTGAAGACAAATACAACAAGATAAGTGTTCCTTGTACCTTCAATGTCATACCTCTTTACTATACCCGCCAAGAGAATCCTCTCGGCATACCTCTTTACTAGACTAATCTTTACACAATTGGTATTACTCACACTATTTAAAATAACGCAAATCAATAAATTGTTAACCCAATTTATATACACTATAATTTACCTTGTCTTCCCCTTTCACTTTTACGACAGAGACACTATTTCACCCCCAGTATTTCTGTTACGTATTGTGTGACTTGTTTCTTTAGCCTTGTGCCTGATCTTATATTGAGGTTTAGTAAATATCGTACCTTTTCAATTTTATGGCCTATTCAAAGTGTGTAATGATTTGGCTTAAATATATTTTATTGCTGATTATCTCCGCTTAGCAGTGCATACAACTTTATTTCGTTAGATAAGAAAAGGACGTGTCAAATCGGAAGATCGCAAGGAGATGACTATTGTCAGACAATTATTCAATAATGATCACTATCAAAATCTTTCAGAACATTGTGCCTAAAGCATTAAGCAAAAAGACACGGAAAATGCCAATTCCTCAGAGCTTGAAGAAAAGTGCTTATTATAGTAAACAGGAACGAGCTCTACTTTTTTTAAATAATTAACAGATAGCTAATACCCAATGTATTTTAGTCCGGCGACTCAGAAAGTCAACCTCATATTTTTTTAGTCGGCTATTAGATGTCTCCCCGATAAAATCACTCCTATTACCGGGTGACCTCTCCCTACCCGCCTTAAACGGTCATATCTCGCGGCTCGGCACGTCGTAGGGCCCACACCCAACCCATACAATACCCTCCCCGAGCGATGATATCACACCCGTCTCCGCAATACTTTCGAGTAGCCACTGGCTACAAACAGACCATTCAAGCCTCATCATCCCACTCCTTCTAATACGCCCCCAAAACGACAGGTTCGATGTACCGAGAGTGTGAATGACGCTCAAGCAATCCAGACCAGCCCAAACTAACGTAATTCTATTTTATCAACAGCAATATCATCATCATCGTTTAATAACAGATATGGAATACCTCACACAGAATATAAATACCCTATATCTAAAGAAATACAGGATCGCTATTGTACTTAAAACAAAAAAGTACGAAAAGAGTTTTCTGTAAGAGTATTAATCGTACAATGTGGGCTCAATACCAACCCCTATCCGCACATTACCAACGGAAAACTCGATCGTCCAAAACACGAATATCATACCAACATATTTCCCAGCATCTAGTTATCTTCGACTATATTTGGTCAGAATGATACGTGGATATATTGTGTGTGTTGAAGGATTCTTTAAATAAGCCGAGAAACTTGTAGCCAACAAACCTCTCGAGCTTCCCATCATCATTAAAGAAAATCCTTGTGTTTCCTGCGAGCCCGATACCTGTTACGATTTTTTGTCGCGCATTTTCCGTAGCCCTGCAGTAGAGCACTTTAGGTGGAGATCCCTTGCTGGTTCCGAGTGTTAGGTAGAATCCTGTGTTCCTCAGTTGTTAGCAGAATCCTTGTGCTTCCTTAGTGTTAGGATAGAATCCTGGTGTCCTAGTGAAGTAAATCCTGGGTTGTTCCTAGTGTTTAAGTAGAATCTCTGTTGTTGATGCGTTCGTCGTGTAGTAATACGAGCAAATCTGAACCGCCACTTTTGGAAGACTAGGTAAATTAATAGTTAACAACCACGTATTCGACCGTGTTGATTCGCTGATTAAATTCACGTAATATATATTTTTTGTGTTAATAAAGGTGAATCAATAAACGGACGCCAAGATCTCACATTATAAATATAAATAATCATCTTCATTTACTCACTTTAAGATAGAGAACAAACAAATGGAGTGCGCAATTGAATTAGGGGATCCGCTTGCATTCATGTATTACCATAAAGAATTCAATTATATGAATCGCACTAACTGCGAACCCATAGTACTGTAATTATAGTGCATAAAATCATATATGCTACACCAAAACTAGATAAACAAAATTACCAACAAACTTCAACACATTACACTGAATTATTTCATTATTTAAGATATCTATCTAGATATTTTAAATATCCTAAAAAAAAACCACTAAATATTCAAATTTCTAAATGAACAATACATGATAAAGTCCTATGTATAAAGTCATCGCTAGATCTATCTCTCTTCCTCCTCCAGAATACTGTTGTTTAAAAAATGAAGTGATACCTCGCATCTGAACTTAACCAAGGACTATATTTATCATGTATTGTTGAATCAATAGTGTATATGATAAATATTAGGTTTTTATGTTTGACTTATAATATCTAGACAGCAATCTTTAAAATAATGAAATAATTCAGTGTAATTTGTGTTGTAAATTTTGTTCTATTTTAGCTATTGATACATAGATAAAATAGCCACATAATTACAACTAGTGCCAGGGTTTCGCGTCTAGTAATAGTAGGGATTCCGTATAATTGATTCTTTTTGGTATACATGAATGCAAGCGGGATCCCTAATTCAATATTGGCGCACCACAATCTTCCATTTGACCTTTTGTCCACGTACTAATTCTAAGTAGTAAATTGAAAATAAATAATAAAGCTTTCAATTTAAATGGAGACCTTTTATGTAGCTGATCAACGTTATAATCAACCTTTATTACACAAAAAATATATATTACGTGAATTTAATCAGCGAATCAACACGTCGAATACGTGGTTAGTTAACTATTTAATTACCAGTCTTCAAAGCGTTTTCAGTTGCTGTAGTTAACACGGACGAACGCATCAACAACCAAGGATTCTATTAACACTAAAGGAACAACCAAGGATTCTTCACTAAGGAACAACCAAGGATTCTACCTAACACTAAGGAACACAAGAATTCTGCCTAACACTCAGGAACACAAGGGATCTCCATCCTAAAGTGCTCTCACCTGCAGCTCGAAAATGGCCACAAAAATCGTAACAGGTTATGGGCCCAGGAAGACAAGGATTTTCTTTGATGTCATTGAAGCCAAATACGAGCTGTGGAAAGTAAAGTTTCTCGGCTATTTAAGAATCCTTCAACTACACAATATAATCCACATACCATCTGACCAAAGCGAAGAAACAGATTTTGCTGAAAAATGCTGAGTTGATCCAATGTTTGGACGATCGAAGTTTATCGTTGTTAATGCGTGATCCCAAGGACAATGAGCGAAAAGTATTAGCGATATTAAGAGCCCACTATTTGTCGACTAAGATTATTTCTCCCTATACAGAATTAAACTCTTTAATCGTAACTTCTTATTATGTTACGTAAGTACAATGCGTCTGTATTTTTAGATATAAACAGAGAAGGTTTTATATTCTGTTTTGAATATTCATATCTGTTATTATAACGACGATGATGATGTTCTTGATAAATAAATTTACCGTTTGTCACTTTTGGGCTGGTCTCTAATCCGACTAAAAAATATGAGGTTATTTTCTGATAATAATTGGGTTACTTCGTTAATTATTTAAAAAAAAGTAGAAGCTCGTTCTGTTTACTATATAGCACTTTTCTTCAGCTCTGAGGAATTGGCATTTTCCTTCTTTTTGCTTTGCTTTAGGCACAATTGTTCTGAAAGATTTTGATATGATCATATTGAATAATTGTCTTGACAATTATCTTTCCTTGCGATCTTCCCGATTGAATTCCTTTTTATCTACGAAATAAAGTTGTATGCACGCCAAGGGAGATAATCACAAATAAAATTTTTTAAACCAAATCATTACACATTTTGAATAGGCCATAAATTAGAATAGAGATATTTACTAAGCTCAATATAGTCAGGCACAAGGCTAAAGCAAACAAGCACCCAATACGTAACAGAAATACTGGGGTGAAATAGTGTCTCTGTCGTAAAGGAAAGGAGACAAGGCAAATTATAGTGTATATAATTGGGTTAACAATTTATTGATTTTGGTATTAAATGTGTGAGTATACAATTGTGTAAATGTCTGTAAGAGGTTGCCAGAGGATTTCTCTTGGCGGGATATATATAGGTATGCATTGAGGTACAAGGACACTTATCTTTGTTGTATTTGTCTCAGCAATGTCTCGGTGTTGTCCGGTAAGGTCGCTGTGGTTCTGTGATGTCTGCTTGTCGGAGTTGACGTGTTTCTTGCACGGGTACGGACTCTGTTCTTCTCCTAGTGCCAGCTAGTTCTGTTCCCTTTGCTTGTCGGGCCTGTTCTGCTGAATCAGGGTTCAGTGTCTCTGTCCCCTATTGTCCGGACTTCCGGGTGAGGGCAGATAACCCAATTTCCAATATACGTATCGAACTCAACGCATCAATAATCGTCTGCAAAACTCAAACGCAATTGATCGTATTATAGTTACTAACAAAAATATGTGTGCCCTGGGCACAAGTATCTAAATTTTAATGTAATAAAATATTATATCAAATTATAAAGACTAACAAAACTAAATAAGAACGGATACAAAAAATATTACACTTATTTTAATATTATTCTAATTGATTTCTATATAAAATTATATATGGGATTGCTTTTAATACGTTTCAGAATAACATGATAATATTAAAAATCAGTAAAAGCAAATAATTATTTATTAAACTCAGATTTGTTAAAATCATTATGCAAATTATTCCCATCATATACTTAGTAAATCTTTATTTCTTAGATATATATATAACACATATTTCAGGATTCTCGGGACACAAGCAAATTACATCACTGACGACAACTACCAGCGCCCCAAATGTAGTAAGGAGCATATATTTAAATTATTGTCATATCAAGGACACCAGAATATGCAGTCGGGGTATTCTAAATCCAGTGGGTTGAAATGATAAGACACACAGTGTGGGTTCGTAATTACACTAACAATCGTCTTTGACTTGTTTAATTCACAGTAAGCACCCCCCCCGAAAATAATTATTTGAAACATTTTCCTCCCGCTATTAGTAAATAGACTGTACTTTTTAATCTTGGTATGGTAACTGGTCCAGAAGAAGGAAAACTCTGAAATCAGACCTGTTGAACTCTGCTTAAAATAACCTTTTTTTCCCATCCTGTTCACGTGGAAGGGTTGGGTAAATACTTACTTGACGGCAAATTATTATTGGTTGGTTGGCTGGTTGGATGTTACGGCATGTCAACCTTTGGTGGGTCATTTTATGCTGAAGACATTTTGCTTTATTCATTCTTGATGGGTACTCAACTTTTTCTTTTAAAATCAATCTTTTTTAAAACTCAATTTTTTAATCCCATTTTTTCTATTTAACCCATATATGGTACCCTAACTGGAGGTGCGTGGTCTAATGGTTAGAGTCATAGGAAGTGGACTCCTCGACCCGAGTTCAATTCCTAGACGAAATCGACCTTGTGTCACATCCTGCTCATGTGGAGGGGTTGGTAAATATTTATATGGTACCCTAACTGGAAGCGCGTGGTCTAATGGTTAGAGTCATAGGAAGTGGACTCATCGACCCGAGTTCAATTCCTGGACGAAGCTGTTAGTGTTTCCCATTGCGCTAGTACCCTGGGGGAAAGGTATGAATCCAATTCTTCCTCCAGCTATGAGCAAATAGCAGGACAGAGCGGGATCTTTAACCATGGCTAGGTAACCGGTCTAGGAGAAGGAAAACTCTGAATTTAAACATGTTAAACTCTGCTTAAGAAATTGACCTTGTGACACATCCTGCTCATGTGGAGGGGTTGGTAAATATATATATGGTACCCTAACATGTACTACCAATCCGAGTCCGAGAAAATATGAAAGTGATGACAACAAAGGGACACTCCACACTTCACATAGCTCTAGAATTCAAGCCTCACCACCACATACGGTTTACTGTCATACCCTGAACATCAGGAGACGTAATCGGCGTATTGTAAGCCCCCCGACCGTACACTGGAGTGATGGGACACCCAGTGTGGATCTTAAGTACACTAACAATCGTCTGCGACTTGTTTATTTTCACAGTAAGCATCATCCGAATAGATCTGTTTGAACAATTGATGGGATCTAATAAGAAAGGGACACTCCTCACCCACCAGAGCTCTAGAATGCGAGACTGGTACTACCACTTTGTGTCAGAATAGATCTGTAAGTAATGGCAAAAATGGGACACTCCACACTCCCCAGAGCTCTAGAACTCAAGCATCACTACCAGATACGGTTTACTGTCATATCCAAAACACTGTTACATAATTATTAGATTCCTAATGCTTATGTACAGTAGTGATAAATCAAAATGGCTGTTATAATTTGCAGCCCACGGCCTTGAAGGATTGAATGACAAGGCTTGACCTCATCCTGATCCTTCCGGTGGATACCGTGAGAATCAGTGTGGAGAGACCCTCTTCCGGTTTAGATTAGAAAGAGATTTTTAGTCAGATCGGCCAAAGCCACAACGGTGGTAAGTCGTATTATGCACGGTGCCGACTCAATCTGCGCAGGTAGTCTGGTGGGGATTTCAGAATAAAATATTATCTAAGTTAAATCGAAGTCTTGGTGTTATTATCTAAAAACTACCAATGACACAGGGCTTCTGATAAAGAGAAATCCCCAATGGAAGACCAGACACGAAGTCCCCAAGATGAAGCCCAGACGCTAGAAGAGATGCTGGAAGAAGAATAATAGAAGTAAGAAAGTAAGGAAAGAGAGTATACAACAACACTAGGAAACGCAATCGGCGTATTTTAAGCCTCGCCGACTGTGCGGTGGAGTGATGGGACACTCAGAGCGGATCTTACTTGCAGTAACAATCGTCTACGACTTGTACATATTCACAGTAAGCATCCCCCCGAATAGATCTGTTTGAACAATTGATGGGACCTAATAAGAAAGGATACTCCACACTCACCAGATAATTGACCTTCAACCTTCGTAGTTATTCTAATGTACCCCCCCTCCAAAGAAAAACCAACAACATCCTCGTAAAAAACAGTAGTGGCTCTGTTTAACTCATAGCTGGAGAGATGAGGTAGTTCAAACTTTTCTCACGGGCATTAGTCCGAAAGTGAAGGTAACAGAACGACTGGAGTTCGAAATCGCTTACTACAATTTCACAGTCCAGCACGTTAACCACTACACCATGGCGACTCACACCAATAATAGTGAAAAGAATAGCTAAAGAAATCGGAACTTCAAGAAGCAGCATTTAAGAAGTTCTCTTGGAGTTTCAATGCAGTGTGAGTGTTTTGGATCGACCATGATCTGGCTGCTCTTGAAAGCTGCGGTATAAGATGGTACGGAAATTGACCAGAAAAGCAAAATCTCACCCCCCAAAATCTGCCAATGATGAATGAGTGCAACTTATCCAATTCAGTGTATCCATCGAAAACATGGGGACTAATTCACAATAGCGCGCAAGATATAATATCATTAGATTAGATATAAAAAGCATTACTTTTCATTACATTTCACGGAAATACCCGAAACTTTTGAGAAGCTAAAAACAGGAAAAAATAGAGCTCTAGAATTCGAGACTTACCACTAGACACGGTTTACTATCATACCCAGAACACCAGGAGACGCAGTCGGCGCATTTTAAACCCCGTGGTTGTGTGATGTATCGTAATTGCACTAATAGTCGTCTGTGACTTGTGTATATTTATAGTAAGCATCCTATAAAGCAAAGTAAAATAACACATTACACACACAAAAAAAAATTGCTTAATTATTAATTAAAAATTCGATTAATTGACAGGAAGAATGATACGATACATTGAAATGGCTGACCCTGTCTATAAAATATTCATTCTTCAAGCGGTTTATTTCGTGGACGTTCTCTGACATCAGAATATGCAAATATTTTCTTTTAGCGCTTGTCAGACTTTAATCAGCCAGGATTATCTTTCCAATTGAAAGTTGGTCCAAGTCTTTAATTGTTATTTCCTTTTTCTTTTTGAATGTTAAGACTAGGAAAAATTTTTAGAAACGAGAAACTTTTAACACCGACTGATCTGTTTTGTGATAATCATTACTGTTGTAACTCGAGTATCAGCGTTAACAGAGAAATCATAGGAAGAAACAATGAGAATTAAGGACAAAGAAAAAAAAAGGTTATTTCCTAGTTGAGTAACATGATATTACAGGGTGACCCAGAAAAAACAGAACCCAAATTATTTATTTTCCCATTAAAATAACGCTAAACCTTAACCTTAATCCTAAACCCTAAACCCTAAACCCCCTAGTTAAGTAACATAATATTACAGGGTGATCCAGAAAAAACAGAACCCACAAATTTTGTAATAAAACTGTTAATCCTTATTTAATTTTCGGCGAAGCTTGGGATATGTTGGCTGTAACCCCTAAAGAGAGGTAAAACCCCCACCAAAAATGCTGTCCTAGGTATAACACTAAATTGCATCTGATGGTAAAACCCCTATTCTGGAGATCTAGCGAGTGTCCCTTCATTGCCATTACTCACAGATTCACTCCGACCCGGAGTGGTAGTACTTGCTACGGTCAGACAGATGATTTTATGATTTATTTGCATTCGGTAACAATTACACCAAAAATATAAATATAAACGCGATTCCCTAACCTCCAGACAGGAAATAACCCTAGACGAGTTAGCATGCAGTTAAAATCAATATGTTCAGAGCCCGTTTATTATTTTGTTAGAATATTTGAGTAGATATTACAGTATGTTTTTTCATTTTCATCACAATTTTCCTTTTTGGTCGAATACTCTACGATCGTTAAAGCAGCTAGCGATAAGTAGTAATACAATTATTTCCGGTAAGACTTGAACGCGCACCCCATGTCCTTGGTGTTTGTCTTTCAACCAATTTAGTCACGGTCACATTGCTCACTTCTTACATTAGATTTTATGCGACAGAATATCTTTACTGCTTAGTAATACAGTGGTTCATTGACTTACGAGTACTCCATCTTACGAGTTTTCCGAGTTACGAGCTCGAAGGCGGAGGCTGAGTGTCTTAGTGTTCTGGATATGATGTTATGATCTTCGGTTATAGACATTCATGTCTTTTAGTCATTTCTTGTAGATCGGGATCCAAATGGTAAAGGTAAATGTCCCATACTTTTACCCAAGCGTTTTCAACCATTTTGCAGTGAACCAAACGAATACTACAACCAACAATCCTCTGAGGACGACCAGAGATATGGTTGAAAGCGCTTAGGTAAAAAAAAAGTCTGGAATATTTTCTTTACCATGTGGATCCCGATCTAAGAAAAACTAGAAGACTTGAACGTCTAAAACTGAAGGTCATAAAGAAGAAATATTCAGTGGTCTTTAACAATATCTGCCTAAATAATAACTTGCTGCCAAAATGCACAATATATATCGTAGTCGTCGTCATGGTGGTCTAAAGTCGGTATCAGCCAGACAGCAAGGGAGTCTATCCCATTTTCTCAAGCGCTAGACTAAGGAGATTGTTTTTGTGCCTGAGGTGGAGCGCCACACCTACCATCAGCTCCTTACTTTACCGCACAGATACCAGTGCTACTCATATCGCTGAGATATCGAGGGCCGGTATCGAACCGGTATCGAGCTTGAAGTTCCCAGTTGGACACTCTACCGACTGAGCTAAGCCGGCCCTTTAGCATGCTAGTCTCACAGATCAGTTAGTGCTGAAAAACGAGTTCGATCTTTGCTGGATGTCCCATACTAGTGAACTTGTGTCAAACTTAACCTGTAGGGTAATTATTTTCTTTTACTTAAGATCTCATCAAGGTCATTTTTTAGGAAGAGCCCCCCCCACTACGCACGAATGCACGGCCAAGAGGAGTACTAAAAATTAGTTGGTTTCCGTCGGCAATGAACCTGACCCCTGCCCTTTTAGACGAGAGGGCAGGTGCTGTTCGAGTTTACGGTCCCACCCCTGAAGCGAAGCTATTTACTGTATCAGCAGGAAGTGGACTTCCCACCCCTTCTTATACTCTTATGTATATTTAAATCTGAAGTTGTGGCACGCACGAACGATTGATAGTTAGTTACGTAGGTATCTACTTATAAAAAAAGCCTATTATAATATATTAATGTCCACGGGTCCCGCTCATATATGATACTATCATTAATAATATAGTATAGTCATAGATAGTCTTTATATGTGTCCATGATGTAAGTTTTGAAATAAACCTCTATGAAATGCGCCCTGTCGTCTGGGGCGTTAGAATGCACCGACTACACCTCTGCAAAGGGGTAAGACTCCCCCAATGGGGCCACCTGTTGGCCGTGGGTGGCGACCCGTGATGCTTAAAGGATAGAACCCAGGTGGCTGAGCAGTCCATGAGTTGCAATTCCCACTTTAGGATTTTCTTGGGCTAGACGGGCGGTCGGGAAGCCCCCCCTCCGATCAATCGGCTGGCCACGTCAAGACCTAGCACCTATATGATTGCCCCAACTCTAATGCCCTTATGGGAACCACCAATCCTTGTTATCATAGAAGGTGTGGCTGTCGGTCTACATGTCCTGGGAATTACGTTATACTTTATCTGATGGTGAGGTTCCAGTTCTGGAGGTTTGGGGAATGTGGAGCACCCCTTCATCACCATTGCCCCCTGGTCCACTCTGACCCGGAGTGGTAGTACCTGTTAGGGTCCAATCTATGGTTTGAATAGAAAAACAAGAGTTTATAAACAAAACTGTATTATGCATTAAGAATGAATTTATTTCACAACTTTGTTGGCATTAAATGACCCACCGAGGTTGATATGCTGTAAAACAAACCAAACCAAACCAAACCAAACCTCTATGAAATAAGAAAATTCTTTTGATATACTCTAACTTGAATGTGTAATATATATATATATATATATATATATATATATATATATATATATATATACGGGGTTTAAGATGGTCACTGATGTTACTAAAATCATCATTATCATCATCATGTCGCGCTATTAGCACATATATCCATGACAATCTCTCTCCAAACGTCCCAATCACTCATTGTTCTCGGGAGGTCCTCTGCACAGCATCCAGAATCCGCACAGAGCTAGTCAATTTACGTCTTTGCTGGCCGGCCTACACTGGCGTGCCCATATGCTGGCTTCCACAGGAGGACGTCACTTGTGAGTTCGTCCTTGCTTCTCCAGCAGTGTCCTGTGTGTCTTGTCCGTCTTACTCGGATAGTTTGGGTGATATGGGGCAGGGGACGGTACAGCTGTTTTCTCGTGGGGTGTTGTTTCCACGTTTTGTTTAGGATCGCGTGCAGCATTCTTGTGCAGCTCCCATCTGCTTTATTCTCTAGGCTTTTCGTTAGGGTCCAAGTGGTACAGCCGTACAGTAGTACTGACACGACAACAGTTTGGAAGTATTGTCTCTTAACTTATCTGTGAGATCGGATTTCCATATGACTGATAATCTATTAATAGCGAACCATGCCTTTCCTATGCGTGCATTAACATCGCTTTCTGTGGATGAGATATTACTGCCTAGGTTCTTGAATTGTTCTATCGAATCTAGGAGTTTGCCATCGAGAGTGGAGATATTTACTTTGTTTTTAAAAGGCATGAACTCAGTTTTATCAGAGTTTACGCATAGGCCGCTCACTAAACATCAGCCCCACTAAACACCAGCCCACTAAACATCAGTCCCACATCAGACTAAAAACAGATTCCAGCCTCTCCAAGTAGAACAGAATAACGATAAAGTATACCACTAATATTTCTATTATTATTATTATTATTATTATTATTATTATTATTATTACTAGCAAATATATGCACCCTCCGGGTGCAAGTATTTAAGTTTTGATATAATAAAATATCATATTAAATTAGAAAGGCTAATGAAACTGACTAAGAATGCAGATAAAAAGATCTGCAACAGAGGGGTATAATCGAAAAATAGAACAACTTTGAAACTAACTATTCCATCATTTTCCATTACTCCCCTCTTTCATTGGTAAATTTTCCTAATTTAACTATTTAGTTAAAATAGGAAGTAAAGGATAATATTACAGTTATTTCTTCTTCTAAATAAATTTCTTTTAAGATTTATCCACGAGATTTTTTTTATATTTCTTAAGATAAAACCAAACAATTAGAAATCAATAATACCAAGCACATATTTATTAAAATAAAATTTTAAATATCAATATGCAAATTAACCTTCTCGTTCAAACTGTAAACCGCTATTTTGTTGTATGTATAAATACAATTGCATGTTATTAGTACATAGATATGGTCAACAGTATTAATAATGTAAAACAATTTTTATTAATAACTGAAGGTTTAAGAGAATGAAATCATGGAGAATTTGACGTAAATAATTAAGGGAATTGTGACTTGAGTAGTAATATAGTTTCGGTTACAGACAGAAAAACACACAATCTCCATTATAATAAGATTATTATTATTATTATTAACACGTCACCCTCCCTTTCAAATGAGAGCAGCTACGTTACAAAAGTTCTTAAACAGAAATCTTTCATCGTCTGTCTTATTATTAATTATAGGTTATTGTATTGGTCCCTATGGCAACCCCTAAATGAGCTTGGCCAATTAGAGAAAACAGTTATGAGGGTGTGGCTACAGCTGTACTCTGGAAACATGAACTGAAAAATGGGTGCCATTAGCGACAGGTTATTATGAAATAATCAAAATGATGATCGAAAAAAAAAAATGCAGCTGCCTCCAAATGCCACGCTCAATAAAGAGCTAAATACAATCCCATTTTTTTTGCAGACCCCAACTTGATTTATCTGCTTGTGAACGTGTATATAGGAAAGCATGAGAAAATTTATCTCTCTCGTCTTAAGATTGAGCCTAATTAAAAGTTTATGATTATTTCAGTAGTAGTGGTAGTGATGATGGTGGTAGTAGTAACCTAGTAATATATATATTTACCAACCCCTCCGCACGAGCAGGATGCGACACAAGGTCAATTTCTTAAGCGCAGTTTAACAGGTTTGAATTCAGAGTTTTCCTTCTCCTAGACCGGTTGCCTAACCAAGGTTAAAGTGCCCAGTCTGCCCTACTATTTACCCATAGCTGGAGGGAGAGTAGGATTCATACCTTTCCCAAGGGTATTAGCGCTAAGTGAAATGCAATTACCACGTCCAGGATTTGAACTCGGGGCGACAAGTCCATTTCCCATGACTTTAACCATTACACCACGCGCTTCCTAGTAATATAGGTGATGGAGGCGCGTGGTGTAATGGTTAGAGTCGTAGGAAATGGACCCGTCGATCCGAGTTCAAATCCTAGACGATTGCTGTTTACATATCACATAGCGCTAATAACCTTGGGAAAAGTATGCATACAAATACTTCCCTTCCAGCTATGGGTTACTAGTAGGGCAGACTGGACTCTTTAACCTTGGCTAAGTAACCAGTCTAGGAGAATGAAAATTCTGAGTTCAAACCTGTTAAACTCCGCTTAAAATATTGACTTGTCACATCCCGCTCATGCGGAGGGGTAGGTAAATATATAATAATAGCGGTGATAGTAGTAGTAGTAGTAGTTAGTAGTAGTAGTTGCAGCAGTAGTAGTACTCGTGGTGGTTGTAGTAGTAGGCTAGTAAGTAAGTAAAGTCGTCGGGGCGGCCTAATGTCGGTATCAGCCATGCAGCGAGGGAGTCTATCCCCTTTTCACTTGCGCTAGACCAAGGAGATTGTTTTAGCGTCTGAGGTGGAGCGACACACCTACCATCAGCTCCTTACTTTACCGCACAGATCCCTGTGCTACTCATACGCTGAGTTGGCGAGGGCGGGTATCGAACTAGGAACCTTGTAGTTTCTAGCCGAACGCTCTATCGACTGAGCAAACCCGGTAGTATTAGTTGACGTTTCAATCGTCACACCATTTGCATGCCAGCAGACAGACTCTCTCGAAAAATACTTTACGGTGAACTCGCTGATGGCACGCAGAGGACAGGAGACCCCCAAAAGCGGTTCAAAGACCTTAGTAAGACAACGTTGAAGAAATGCACCATCACACCTTCAAGCCTTGAAGATCTGGCCTCCAGCAGACAGGGTGCCGCACAGGAGCTGAGCGGCTTGATATTGAGATTAACAAAGCTGCAGAGAGGTGACATCTTCGTCGTCATGAACCACCAAAAGAAGATGGGAAGTTCCCTTGCAATGTGTGTGACCGCATCTGCAAGTCCAGAATTGGACTAATTAGCCACCAGAGGGTCCACAACTGTAGTAGACATGGAGTGACGTCATCGTCGTCTACGACGGACTTCTAAAAGTAAAGGAAAAGAAACGAATAGTATTAGCAGAGGTAGTAGTAGTAGATGCAGAAGTAGTTATAATATTATTATTAGTAGTAGTTTTAGTAATGGTTGGTTAGATTTTAAGGTATAAAAGAACCCAACAAGGGTGGGCATGGCATAAGACGTTTTGTTTTATTCATTCTTGAATAAAATATTCAAATATCTTTTTAAAACTCAATTTTTTAACCATAGATTTTAAACTCATTTTTCCTATTTAACCGATACTATCACTACGGGTCAGAGTGGATCTGGGAGTAATGGCGATGAAGGGGTACTCCGCATTTTCCAGAGATCCAAAATTGGAACTTCACCACGATACAGTTTAAAGTCATACTCAGGATACTAAGACCCTCAGCCATCGCCTTCTAGCGCATATATGATAAAAAGGATTAGGGTTTGCCATGAAGGCAATAGTGCTGGTGCAATCATATAGGTGCTAGGGCTTGAAGTGATTAGCCGATTGATCAGAGGAGGCCTTTCCGACCGACCATCTCGACTAAGTAAGGGCCAAAGTTGAGTATTGCATGTCATGTGCTGCTCAGCCACCAGGTGTTCCCATTGGGGGAGTGTTACCCCTCTGCAGAGGTGCAGTCGGTGTATTCTACAGAAGCAGTAGGATGTGACACACAAGGATTGGTCATCCAGCAGGGATTGAACTCACTATTCTGAATGGATTTGCGAGACTAACTTGCTAACCATTACATCACGATGGGACGCTTAAGTTTGAAACGAGGATATATATTTACCCAAACCGTTCGCCACGGGTAGGATGTGACACGAGGTCGCAAGTATTGGTCATCCAGTAAGGATCGAACCCGCTATACTGAATGGATCTGCGACGCTAGTTTACTAACCATTACACCACGATGGAGCGCCTAAATTTGGGGCATGGGTACTTGTGTGGAGATTGTGAGTTTGATATGTTTACTTAAGAGCTACTGCGAAATAGTTCAATCAGTAAAAAGAATTATAATCTTGATTTAATTCCCTCTCACTCTATTTTCTTTCTTTCTTTTCCTATTTTCATCATGTTCGATTGAAACATATTAGCGTTATCGTTTCCGCGCGCTCAGTGCTCTCTATCTTTCCCTTACTCTCTTTCTTTCCTATTATATTCTTCTGTGTAGCATGTCCTTTTTCTCTCCTTTCTTTTTTTTCTAATAAAAACGGAATGGTCCATTAGTTAACTGAGTTGACACTCATAAGAAATAAGAATTCGGCGGATAAGCAACACCAAATAATATTGATTTACATTTCTGCATTTCATCTTGGACGATTTGGCCGGTCTCATTTTTAACCAAAGGGTGTTGCAAGATGATAACGGTCGTACTTTTAAGGAACACGAGTATGATTATTCATGATATTTATAAGTTCATTTGTTCGTATATATAAATCAAAGTGACTTGACTGTTCCTGGTTAAAGTGACAACTTGGGCCTATCAAATGAACACCTCCTCCCCCCTGACTAAGGACTTTGAAGACCACCAAGGAGTCTGTAGCTTTATTAAAGGTGAAGTTGAAAGCAACAAAATAAATAAATAAATAAATAAAAAAGAAAAAAAAGTACATGCTATACAGACAAGAAAAACAAAGAGGTAGACAGATAAAATTACATGTAAAAAAAAAAAACGATAACCAGGAAATACTTGTAAGCCGGACACTCACAGATTTGGAATGGTGCCAAGCTGATACGTCATGTCATTGTAAAATAAAAAAAGAAAAAAAAAAAAAGAAGAAAATGTATTAAACCGACATCTTTATTATTAAGACAATCCCAGATACTAACCGTCCTGTCGGCTGGGTCAGAAGAATTCACCAGCACCTCAGCAGAGGGGTAAAATCTCACCCCACAATGGGGCCATCGTGAATAGCAACCCGTTATGTTTAAGGACGGAATCCTGGTGGCTGAGCGGTTCATGACTTGCAACATACCACTTTGGCATTTACTTAGGCTAGACGAGCAATCGGAGAGGCCTTCTCCGATCAATCGGCTGGTCACGTCAAGCCCTAGCACCTATAGGATTGTCCCAACCCTATTGCTCTTATGGCAACCCACCCAACCCTTTTTATCATATGTGCTAGAAGGCAATGGCTGAGGGTCTTGGTGTCCTGGATATTACGGTAAACTGCTTATATTGGTGAAGTTCCAATTTGGATGAATGTAGAGTACCCGCCCTTGCCATTACTCCCAGGTCCACTCTGACAAAAAACAAAAAAGTCCCCGGTTCCCTACCAGGCTGGATTAACAGAAGATTAAGACTAGTTTGCTAACCATTGCACCACGTTTATTTTATTATTTTTTGTTTTGTTCTTCCTCTACCCAGACTTCACCAGGTAGCCGCTTCTGGTATTAAATATTTCTTCGCAGTGTTAGTATCTATTAGGGTCCCATCTATGTGTTAAATAGATAAAAAAATTAGTAGGCATAGAGTTAACCATCTCGTGTCTTTAGATTGGAAACAACCAATCTTTCGCTGCAATCAATTGTGGATTTTATATGCCTTAAAAACCAACAACCAACCAACCAACCAACGAACCGATTTTTTTTTAAAATTTTGATGGTAGCAAGCATTCAAGAGTTGTCAGTCAGATATGTACTAGAAACGGCTGGTATATTCATTCTTAAGTAGAATTTCAATGCTATTTCTATGTATATTTTAATTTTTAAATATTTTCTAATATAAATCAAATTTCATAATTTTTGCATAAAAAACAAGAACCGGTGATATATATATATATATATATATATATATATATATATATATAAAGTCGTCGGGGCGGCCTAAAGTCGGTATCAGCCAATCAGCGAGAGAGTCTATCCCTTTTCACTAGTGCTAGACCAAGGAGATTGTTTTTTTTGCATCTGAAATGGAGCGCTACACCTACCATCAGCTCCTTACTTTACCGCACAGATCCCTGTGCTACTCATACGCTGAGTTGGCGAGGACCGGAATCGAACTAGAAACCATGTGGTTTCAAGCCGAACGCTCTACCGACTGAGCTAACCCGCCCTACTTTGTCGTTATCTTTATTTTTATAGATTCACCCGGAAATATATACATACATGCATACATAACAACTGTCCTTTATATACGTACTAGAATCGGCTACCCAGCATCGCCTAGGTAGAAGGGTGGGCTATAGGTAAAAAAAAAGACGGTGTATTGATTTGTTTACTTTTGGAATTTACAAATGCTGGACATTTTAAGTAGAATTTCAATGCTATTTCTATGTGTATTTTAATTTTTGAATAATTCATAATTTTTGCACAAGAAGCAAGAACCGGTCATATTTAATGTGTATAAATATTTATTTTGGGGTTAATTGTTTTATTTTCGTACTTTCATCCGGACATACATACATACATACATACATACATACATACATACATACACACCAACTGCCCTTTATATATGTACTAGAGGTGCTACCCGGTGTCGCCTTGATAGAGGGTGGCAAAAAATTTAATCTCGCAGATTATTACTGAATTGCGAGGAGAATCTTCGCAGGATGCCCCATTAGAATCTCTACGTAAAAAGACTTTGCGTTGATCCGGCCTGGTGGGGCGCCAGAAAAAAGTGCCCAGACACACCGAAAAGAAAAATTAATGTCT
>CM042142.1:52311004-52356004 GCA_023376005.1 Doryteuthis pealeii
TGTCAACAATATTTCAACTTAAAAACCACATTTGAATTTAAGCTTATTGTCTGATGATGACTTATTTTAAGGTAATTAAGAAACACCTAAACAAGGCCAGAGGTTACAGTGGCCTGAAAATTGTGTTTATACATACCACAATAAAGACGAGAATAACAATCCTAAACACGGGAATCCCGTCATCAAATTTGGGAACCTTCTGTTTGAACTCGGGAATCTTCTTGTCGAACTCGAGAACCTTCATGTCGTAATCGGGAGCCTTCAGACTAACAAGAAATACCTTCAGAAGGTTGGAAAGCATATCAACCGAAACGTGGTGTAGATAACAAAAAGACAATACAAATCATCAAAGCCTTATCTAAACAATTCCGAGAAACTATCCTAAATATCAAAATTATTCACATCAAGTTGTTACATACTAATGTTGCGGGTATATAAACAAAAGTGTTCTTCGCATAGAGAGAGAGAGAGAGAGAGAGAGAGAGAGAAGAGAGAGAGAGAGAGAGAGAGAACCAACATAAAGAGAGACAGACAGATAGATAGATAGTGTCGTGTTACTTATTTGTTTTCTCTATCTTCTTCCTTTCTATTTGGCCATGATGTGAACGTCTAGTTTTCCTCTTTACTTCTTTCTACTTTGTCTGGTCTTCTAACTTGTAGCTGCTTCATTTTCTTAACTAAGTGCTTCTTTTCAAGTCACGCATTATTAAATAAACAAGACTTGTTATTAATTTGATCAAAGGTTTTATTTCTACATTGCCCGTTTTCTAACTCACCCGCGCGGACTGAGTCACAGCCTCAGCGAAGAGATATCATCCCTTTCGTTTGACGTCTGGCTGCAAACTGATTACTTAACTAGTTCTCACGTGACTCGCGATATTCTCGCCTCTGTGGTCAGTTGGGGTCATAACTTTCCGGTAGTTTTCCATCCCCTGATCTGAAAACACTGACCCCTTAGAATTCTCGCTACAAGGTGTTTTGCAAAAACCCTATGCCACAATACAATTATGCAACAAAGTCTCATCTGCATGATTACAGACAAATATAGACTCATTGCTGTTTAACTTTGGTGATCTATCAGGAATTGGTGCGTTTAGCGTGACTTGACCATAGTCTTTTAGCCAGAAGCTCAGATCAAAACAAGATGCAGTTTAACGTCATACCCAGGACACTAAGACCCTTACTCACCACCTTCTAGCACATATATGATAAAAAGGGTTTGCCATAAGAGAAATAGAGTTGGGACAATCATAAAGGTGTTGGGGTTTGACGTGATCAGCCCGTCTAGCCTAAGTAAGGGCTAAAGCGGAGTGTTACATGTCCTGGACTGCTCAGCCACCAGGGTTCTATCTTTAAGGATTTACGGTACCCCAAGGCGGATTGGTCTGTCACCAGTGGTATTGGGGCTACAATCCGGCTAAAAGGGCTCTGGTGAAAATCCATTATCGTCTCCATTATCGCCAGGAATCAACGGCTTTTGGCGTACTTTTCACGAAGTGTGTGAAAAATATGCGTCAAACACGGACATCTCCTTCCCCTGACCGAGATATGCATGCAGGGTTTGGTGTCCGCTTGTGAATTGTAAAGAGGGTTGGAGGTTGCCATTAGGGCAATAATATACAAAGATTGTCCAGCAAAGTTTTGTCAGAAAGAATTAAAAAACAAAAGATGAAGTTATCCTGAGATTTGCAATTATTACACACCATTCTAATTTCCTTATATTCACCAAGACCGTCACGTAAAGCCCTAGCATCTATATGATTGTCCCAGTCCTATGGCATTTATGGCATTCTCCAACACTTTTTATCATATATATGCTAGAAAGTGTGACTGAGGGTCTTAGTGTCATGGGTTTGACACACTCTGATGGTGAAGTTCCAATTCTGGAACTTTGGGGAATGTGGAGTATCCTTTCCTCACGGGGGGTGGGGGTGGGGTGGTGGACCAATCGGCTGGTAATATCAAGCTCTAGTACCTATATGATAATCCCGACACTATTGCCGTTGTGGCAAGCCACTAAAAAACGGTGGCTAAATGTTTTCATTCCAGTTTTTGAGCTCTGGGGAATGTGGAGTATCCCTTCATCACCATTACTCCTAGGTCCACTATAACCCGGAGTTAGTAGTACCTGTTATGGTCTCATCCATGGGTTTAAAGAAGAAAAATGAGTTTAAAAATGTGTCTAAAAAATGAGTTTAAAAGATTGAATACTCCTCAAGCAGGAATCGAACAAAACTGGTTAAATCCTACTTAACGGACATAAATTCCACCATCGTATGTCACCCTACCGAAAGAAAAAAATACTAAAAATCAGGGAATTAACTGAATTTAATGAAAATTTCAGTGTTGATATATTAATAAATAAACAATATAATGCATCAGTTATTTTATATAAAAATTCTTACATTTTCTTCAGGTCAATTTAACTTTGAACCACATATGTTTGTGAATCTGTGTTACGCCTCAAAGATACGTGGTTCAAAGTTAACTCACCTGAAAAAATGTAAATGTTTTCAAATAAAATAACTGGTGCATTATATCTTTTATTCATTAATATATCAACACTGAATATTTCATTTAATTCGGTTAATTCCTTGATTTTTAGTATATTCTTTTTTCTTTCGGCGTGACATACGATGGTGGAATTTATGTCTGTTAAGTGGGATTTAACCACAAAACGTCTTCGGAAATATGTCGGAGGTGGAAGAAATAAATTGTTACTGTAGTAATCGCCAATGTTTCCGAACATTACAAGTGAAATAACGAAAATGGGATCCGGTTACACAACAAAAAAAAAACGAAGAAAGATAAAAAAAAAAAACAAAAAAAAAAAAAAAAACAACCAACTTCTAAACGAAGAAAAAGAATTGGAATGCGAGTAAAGAGCAAAACGAACAATGAAAATATCTTAAAATGGATGAAACATAATCTTCCTCTTGCGGGAAATAATGTTTATTCGTTTCTTTTAACAGGGAAAACGAGAAATCAGAACACGGACTTTTAATGGACGACATATTCAATCAAATTATCGATAGATGCCTCCTCGTTGAATAGTCTTCTAGACCAATAATACGAGAGTTCAATCCTTACTGGGTGCTCCACATTTTTATATGATCTAAGACAGGTATGAGCAACCTTTTTCGAGAAGCAGTCCGCATGTGTACTGGCTCATCGCCAGGCGGGCCGCATTACTAAAAAAAATAAAAGATGATTTTTCGTTGAAGGTACTTCAACAATTTTCACTACGGAAGACCATAAGCATAAGTATCTTCCTTAGAAATAGGAAAAATATTATTTTTTCTGTACTCTCCTCTCCTCAGATCTCCATAATTGGAGCTTCCCCATTAGATACAGTTTAACGTCTTACCCAGGACACTAAGACTCTCAACAACCGCCTTCTAGTACATATATGATAAAAAGGATTAGGGACTTGCCATAAGGGCAATAGGGTTGGGACAATCATATAGGTGCTGGGGTTTGACGTGACCAGCCCGTCTAGCCTAAGTAAGGGCTAAAGCGGGGTTTTGCAAATCCTGGACTGCTTTGCCACCAGGCTACTTTTAAGGATCACGACCCCACCAAGGCGGATTAGTCTGTCACCAGTGCTATTGGGGCTCATTGGCAATTCAGTCTCGAAAGACTATGATAAAAGTTTTTGTGTGCCCCTGAGGATGCAGCGCCTCCTGTGACTATGAAGTCCTATGTTTGAGAAACATTCTCGACCACAGATTTTGCATTTGTAGGTTGTCCCTGTATGATGATGTCCCGAATGTTCCGTTGCTTGGGACCTCTTAGCTTCATGATGTTGTATCAGGGTGAATTCTGACGTGTACAGGCCTCTATGGAGATTCTGCCACCACCGAGGGCGGTCTTGAGCCAAATTTTCCCAGCTGGAAGGGACAATGCCAAAGCACCTGAGATCATTTTTGCAGACATCCTTGAATCGCAGTATGGGGCGACAAATCTGTCTTTTACCAGATGTTAGCTCTCCATACAGGATGTCTTTCGGGATTCGTCCATCATCCATCATTTATTTGTTCAGTTCGTATGTACACACACATATATATGTATGTTTTTATTTATTTATTTATTTTATTTTATTTTTAAGTTACGTTAATCCATTTCTACGAGTGACGTTTAAATTCATTTCTATTGGGGCTACAATCCGGCTAAAAGGGCTCTGGTGAAAATCCATTATCGTCTCTGTTAGGTTCAAAGTTATAATAAGAACAAAACAACTCCGACTCGAGTGTTAAAATACAGAACATAATGGACTTTAATATACGCACATGGAGAGACATTTTTAACATATACAAGAAATACGTGTAAGACACAAGTACAATAAGAACGTATACAATAGTTACCAACATGTACATATAAAAGATATAGATAGAGTTATGGATAGCCCATAAAGTTAAAGTCACTTACTGACTTAGTCCGTACGTGGAGGGGTGAGCCCCACGAGGGTAGGGTGTAGACACACATGTCTAACCCATGTTGTCCAGTCCAAGAAGAAGGAGAAAAGAGAGGTCTTGAATCTGGCGCTTCCTGCTTAAACACAGAAAGACGCCTGGGGGTGAGAATAAGAAACGAGAGGGAAGATAACTCTTCCAAAACCAAGGGAAGACAATCCAACATCTCCATTATCGCCAGGAAAACTTGTCACTGAGTCTGTGAAAAATTTACGGACACGTGCATCTCCTTTCCTTGACCGGGATATGCATGCAGGGTTTGGTGTCCGCTTGTTAATGTCCTATTCCGTTGGTACTATTTTGATAAATTCACTAACAATCTCGTTTCATTCGGGATACAGTGAATTTGTTGGATGTCTCAACCAACCCAGGGTGAATGCCGTCACGACTACAACAAAACAACATTTCCCAAGAGAGTCAGTAGAGCGTTCGGCTAGAAACTACAAGGTTCCTAGTTCGATACCGGCCCTCGCCAACTTAGCGTATGAGTAGCACATGGATCTGTGCGGTAAACTAAGGAGCTGATGTGGCGCTCCACCTCAGACGCAAAAAACAATCTCCTTGGTCTTGCGCTAGTGAGAAGGGGATAGACTCCCTCGCTGGCTGGCTGATACCGACTTTAGGCCACCCCGACGACTTTACTTTTTATTAGAGCTATGTGAATTGCAAACAGCCACGTCCAGGATTTTTAACGGGGCATCGAGTCCATTCTCTACGCCGAAAACCATTGTACTACGTGCCTCCAAAAGAAAAGACAGAGAGATTAATTGGTGTCTGGTTGAATTAGTTCTAGTTTAACTTTATTTTTAAAAGAATCAGAGACCGTTTAACGTGATGTTTAAATGGATAAGACTTGACGCATACAGAAATAGAGGAAATGTATGTCTTGCGATGGTTATTTTGGTTGCCGTAAAAAGATGTTTATTTTCTCAACGTACCCAGGACCTTGGTTGTTATGCTTAATCAAAATGAAATGAATAGATTTAAAAATATATAATAGAGATTCGGTGTCTGTCTGTAACCGAAACAACGTCACGGCTTACGTCATAATTCCTTTAGAAATTGTGTAAGCTTATCAATAAGTATTTAATTCCTTAATGGAATAGCAATGAAATTTATCAATACATTTTGAAAAAAGTAAAATATAAATTATCTACAGATATCTTTATTCACAGAAAAAACAACTCCAGTTGATCTAAATTCCGATTTTTTTTTAAATTAAAAAAATAAGCAAAAAATTATTTATTTAATCATTATATATTTCTTAAAAACATTTTATATCATGAGATGTTTAGCATCTAGACATCGCTACATACATTTTACTTTTGTTTTTCTTTTCAAATTTGCAAAGAGGTAACTTTTTTTCTAACATTTAAGTACATGTATTTAACATTTAAATGTTGAACTAAGGGTTACTAAAAAAATGTTAAGATAAATACACTATCAGCAACTATATGTAAGTACTTATCTAGATATTTAATTTTAATCGTTTACTAGAAGCGTCTACCCAGCATCGCCTGGGTAGAGGGAAGTAAAAAACATTCCTGGTGTATTCATTTGTGTACTTTTGAGATCTAAAAAATTCTGGACTTTTGTAAGTAGAATTTAATTGCTATTTCTCTGTATATTTTGATTTTCAAATATCTTCGAAATATAAATCAAATCTTCATAATTTTTGCAGAAAAAAAGCAAACCTGCGATATCTAATGTGTATATATATTTGCTTTGTCGTTTAATTATTTTTATTTTCGTATTTTCATCCGGACATACATACAACATACAGACAGCAAACGCCCTTTATATATGTACTAGAAGTGGCTACCCGGCGTCGCCTGCATAGAGGTGGAGGGGTGGGGGCAAAAAATTAGTCTCGCAGATCCATTACTACTGAATCACGAGTTTGATCCTCACGGGATGCCCCGTTAAAATCCCTACGTAAAATACCTTGCGTTGATCCGGCTACCGAGGCGCCAGAAAATGTGCACAGACACTGGGAAGAAATAAATATCTTCTATGTAAATATATTTTAAAAAAAAGAAAGAAATTCCATGTTGTTATTATTTTATTTTTTTAGAATTATCTTCACGAATTAAATCAATTCTTCATTATTTTCTAAAAAAAGAAGACCTTGTGATAGTGAATGTATATATAATTATATATAATAGTATATATATATATATATATATATATATGATTCGAGTTCAATTCCTAGACGAAGCTGTTGGTATTCACATAGCGCTAATACTCTTGGGAAAGGTATGAACCCATATATTCTCCCTCCAGCTATGGGTTAAATAGTAGTGCAGACTGGCCCTTCAACCTTGGGTAGGTAACCAGTCTAGGAGAGGGATAACTCTGAATTCAAAATTCCTGAGGTCGGTCGTTGATTGGCTTTTGTGGCAACCCTTGATGCACCAATTATTTCCTATCGACTGTGCCAAAAAGTGTGGATGGTCCAACACAAGCCGTCACCACTATAACAAATCACTGTGTGGGTGTTAATTGTGTATGTGAACCCTCATTCGTCGAAAATCGACGAGAGAGTCCATAATATAATATATATATATATATATATATATATAACACATTTATTTTTGTCGTTAATTGTTTATATTATTCATAGTTTCATCTGGACATAAATATACATAAACAGAGACTGTCCTTTATATATGTATAGTTATTTACTAAGCGTAGCTTAGATGCGTCCAAGGCAGAAGTATGGGTCACGCCAGTGAAAATCGAACTCACTAACAATGGTTTGCTAGTCTAGCTTGCTAACCATTACACCACATGAGGTGCCCCGTTTATATATGTATTAAAAGAATAACATTTTAATTTTAGAAGTTACACTAATTCATTTCTAGTAGTGGCGTCTTGATTTTAACATTTATTTCTACTGTTTATTCATTTGAGTTGTTTATTCTATCTTTACCATTTAAACAGATTAAAATAATTAAAAGAAAAGCAAACATACTTCGACTGATCGTTAAAAAGTCACGCATTGGGTCTGCCCTTCCCGATTGCAGTGTCGACAGGTGCGTATTGTCTTAAATTTCTATAATATCAATCAACAATCTACGAAGGAGTACAGTTGCTTTCTTTATATGAATGGGGCATGACAAAATTGGCTGTGTTTTTTAAAAGAAATATCATTAGTGAAAGCTTTAATAAAGGTGACAGTTCTGTGGTTTTTTTTTCTCTTTTAATTTTGTCTTGTTTGCTAACCCAAGCGGGAGTTTTCGGCACCGTATGCCACTCGATCAAAATGGTGTCCAGTGGTCGCTAGATACAAAGCTGAGGCCTCTGCTGAGTTATAAACAGACTCACAATAAATACTGTGTGAATGACATCAATTGTTTCTTTAACTCTTGTCCAAATACGGATAGGAAAAAAAAATGTGTCATTAATTTAGCTGAAAACCATAAACTTTCCAGCAATGGTAACTGACGTGTCAATTTCAAATAATAATTAAATAGTCCAGTTAGAAAGTTATTGAAAAGAAAGTCTGACTTTTAACTGATAACTGTAAAAGACGTCAAGTTTTGTAGTGAAAGGAGAAAGTAGTTTATTTGATTTTTTTTTCTACATTCTTTTGGGTTGTTTTTTATGGCTGCAAAAATCAAGGTATTATTCACCACCGATCCCTATGTCTAAATCTATCTATCTATCTATCTATTCTATCTATCTATCTATCTTCTCTGTTTATTCACATCTCTCTCTCTCTCTCTTTCTTTCTCTCTCTATCTCTCTCTCTCCTCTCTCTCTCTCTAATATATATATATATATTATATAATATATATATATCTGTTTATTCACATCTATCTATCTCCGTTTATTCACATCTATCTATTTTTTATTCATATATCTATCTATATAGCTCTATTTATTCACATCTATCTATCTATCTATCTATCTATCTATTTCCGTTTATTTCACATCTATCTATCTATCTATCTCATTTTATTCCTATATATCCATCTATCTGTTTATTCACATCTATCTATCTATCTATCTATCGGTTTTATTCACATCTATCTAACTATCTCTCCTCTCTCTCAGTCTGTTTACATCTATCTATCTATCTATCTATCTCTCTCTCTCAGTCTGTTTACATCTATATCTATATATCTCTCTCTCAGTCTGTTTACATCTATCTATTTTCTTTCTCAGTCTGTTTAAATCTATCTCAGTCGGTTTAAATCTATCTATCTATCTATCTATCTATCTAATTATCTATATATATATATATATATAATATATATATATAATATATATCATATCAATCATATATATATATATATATATATATATATATATATATTTATATATATCACAGTTTGTTTGCATCTATCTATTGCGAAAATCTTCTAAACCTAGACAGAAGATTAAAAAGATGTGGGTACATTAAAAAGAAATATGACGGCCGTTTCACACCATATAAAAAAACGGAGTGGTAGTAACTTGTTAAGGTCCCATCTATGGATTAGATAGAAATGGGTTTTATAGAAAAATGAGTATCCATTTAGAAGGATTTGTTTTCAAAACTTTGTCAGCATTAAATAACCACTGAGTTGATATGCCGTAAAAGAACAAACCAAACCAAACCAACCAAAACCAAACCAAAGATATTTATATTAAGATAAGCTTGTATTTAAATTAATTAATGTATAGATAACAAGATAATATGAAAGCGGTTTGGTTGGTTAGATTTTGCAAGACATCGACAATTGTTGGTTTATTTTGTTGTATTCATTTTTATGGTACTCAGTTTTTTAAAACTCAATTCTTTAAAACACATTTTACGGTTTTTTTTCTTACACAAGGGTTTACTAATAGGATTAGTATATTTTATGATACACAACACATTATATATATTATATGATATATATATTTATATATGTGTGTGTGTGTGTGTATGTGATAAATAATCTTGAAATTAGATATCGTAGTGAAGTATCTGAATTTAAAATGAAAAAGTTGGTTGAAAAAAATGACCATTTATTCATATGACTATTTTTGCTTCCTTTGATTTCGAAAGCTGGCTGAAAAGTTCATAACTGACAATATATTCTCAATGAAAGGTGAACACAAAAATTAGGTTCATTTTTTCCATTGCAGTCATGCACACTTTTCCATCTTGTGCGCAGTGCTTGGAGCTTCACTGGTCCAAAAAAAATTTACACAAACTTTGTCAAGGATAGATCTTTTGTATCAGATATGCATAAAATTTTCAACATTGAGTCGCACACTTCTCCATAAATGCTGCAGTGCTTGAACACCATTGTAGAAGTCATAATATGAACTTTTCAGCTTAATGTACTTTTAATCTAACCTTTTACATTAGATATTATACAATGATATGAAAATTGTTATATAATTTCATGGAGGAAACAACTGAATATTCACTTTTGGGTTCCTTTGAAATTTTATTTTTGGTTATCTGTTTATTTCTTAGATTAATGATAATTATCATTATCATAGATAAGTCTATTGTATGTTTAGTATCAATAATCATTACAAACAAATTCAATAATAATTGTTATATTTATATAGTAATAGAAATATCACTAAAAAGATTTATATATATATAATATATATATATATATAATATATTTATATAAATGAATAAAGATTAATCTAACCTGTCAGTACAAACCTACTTAATTATTGTTTTCGCTTAATGCTTCTTCAGGGCTAGATTCTGACTCAGATCTTAGCCCTGATGAGCATTAAGCGAAACGTTTTAGTAGGTTCATCTGACTCAATTAATTAATCTTTTATTCATTTGCTCTACTTTAGGTATTGAGTATCTTTTTTAACTTATTAGCTTTAGTTTCCTGGTGGTCTTGTATAATATATTATCTTAATATGATATATATGCATTATGAATGGTTTTTTTTTTTGTTGGGTTTTTTTTCCCTTTTGGCCAAAAATATTGTACTAATGATTATTTTTTTGTTGGTACTAATTATCTTGGTCTTTTCTTTTTTTTCCAAAATTTTTTTTCTCCTGCGAAGGATACCAATAAGTTTGTATATTTATATATATATTAGGGTAGCAAAGAAATGAAGTCCAAAAGGCACTTGGTAAACACATCTATGCAATTTTACAACCAGTGAATTATTTTGCGTTCAATATTTTTCCTTATATACTGTACATGGTGCATCATGAAATGGGATCAAACACTTGTAAATATTTAGTTGGTGGGGCATGATGGGAAGACTGGTTTTTGTTTTTTTGTGGTGCATCATGGGGAAGTAGTCAACAGGGGTATTGATGGGAGGGGCTAGTTTAGTTTGTGTTTTTTTATTTGCTTATTTCATTTATTGTCATTTCATTTGTTGTGAGTTTTTCACACCAGTGTTAGCTGATAGTATTCACTGGAGTCTGGGTGACAACAAGTCTCCTTAGGTCTCCATTATTATTATTATTATCTTCCAATAGACACAGCACACACACACACATATATATATATATATATTATATATATGAAAATGGACTTGGCTAACGGAGTTCAAAAAGTGATTGAGGCTGTTTGCATTTCCATAGTGTTTGATGCCTTAGCGAAAGGTATGAATCAACTATTCTCTCTCCAGATATGGGTGTTAGCAACGGGAAAACTGGGCATCTTTAAACTTGGTATTGGCATACCAGTCTAGGTAGGAGGAAAAACTCTGAATTCCATTTTATTGACAAACCTGAGGATAATATGTGAACTGTAGAGAATATTTTTATGAGTTTTAATATTCCCTAACACATATGCTGATAGATATCATCTGCCAATCCACTGATCACAAAAATATGCATGCATCCCAGTGTTTACTTTTTTCCTTCCCTCATCATTTTCAAGCTAACTGTGAAATACATTTCAATATTTTCTGTCTTAGAAAGGAATTACACAGGATAAGGTTAAGGCTTTATGTTGGACCCATAAATTGTGCGTTCCAGATACACTAAATCAAAAAGCTATCAGCATCACTGTCCTAATAGTGAACAATCTTCAGTTTTAGCATTTGTAAAGCCTTTATAACTTCTTTAAGTGTTTTGTTCTTTTTGGCAAGTACAGGTTTGGAATGATAAAAAATAGTGTCAATATCCTGGTGGACTTTCATAATGTATTAATGTATAGAATGCTAAATTGCGTCAGGAAAAGAAATGGAAAGTTGTTATTTTATATTTATTGGTATGTAATGACAACAAAATCAACAGTGATTTGGAAAAACTTAATTTTACTTAGAATAATGGACACTTTACTTGAGAGTTATATACTCTATTAATCATTAAGTGAGTCTCAAAAGGGAAGGGAATCATAAAATAGGAGAGGTAACTCTCAATTAAATTATTACAATAGCTTATGAAGAATCTTAAAAGATTTTGCCATTAAATTTAAAAAACCTAATTTTGAAATCATACCAACATCAACTCTGAAAATGAACTGCCAATTCCTCGTCTCTTCGATGGAACCGAGAGAATTCATGAAGTGAAGGAGTTTTTTTTTTTCTTTTTCGAACTTCAATTGGTCACATTTTCTTTCTTTTTTTTTTTTTTGGTTGGAGGTGTATGTTTTTTGGGGGTAGACATAGGATTTTGATGCTCATTTTCTCTCTCTTTTTCTTTTCCACTCATTTTCTCTCATCTTCTTGTCTCTCTCTCTCTCTGAATGTCTTTACTTTTTTTCTCTCTTTATTCTCTCTCTTTTTTTTTTAATATTTTTCTTTCTCTTTATTATTTCTCAATTTTGCTTCTTTCATTATAAAACTCTTTTTCACTGTCTCTTTTCTTCCCCTCACTCTAAGCCTCACTTTCTCTTTTTCCTCCTCTTCTCTCTCCACTTACTTTTTTCTCTCTCTATTGTCTTTTTATTTTTATTTCTCTCCCTTTTTCTTCATTCTCGTTTTTTAATCTCTTTCTGTTTTTGGACTTTTTCTACTATTTTGGTTTTCTCACCTCTTTCTCTTTTTTTTTTCTTTCTCTATCATTTTTCCTTTTCTCCTCACCTTTCTTTCTCTCTTGTTTTTTTCTCTGTCTCTTTTCTTTCTCGGTCTTTCTCTTGTCTCTGTCTCTTTTTCTTTTCTCTGTCTTTCTCCTTCTCTCTTCTGTCTCTTTACTCTCTGTCGTTTTTCTCGCTCTTTTCTCTGTCTCTTTTGCTTCTCTGTCTTTCTCTTTCGTCTCGTTTTTCTCTGTATCTTTTTCTCTCTGTCTCTGTCCTCTTCTCAAAGGGTTGGTGGTTGATCAAGGGAATAATAATATTGATTCCTTTTAAGTACTCTTTACTCCAGATTTTTCATTTTGTCGAGAATTGGTACTTGGAACTCCAAATCCAATATAAACTAAGCCCAGCCGTGTTTGCGCGCCTCTGGGCGCAAGAGGCAACAGCAAATGACGAAGCGCGCAAGAGATGAAGATGCATTATGGGGTGCCTGAGTGCAGAGAGCTGTATCTTAGCTTGTGGGCATAATAAAGGGTTGGTTGGCACAGGACTTTTTTTTCTTTTGTTATTTGTTGCGACCCCCGGACCAGGTGGATGGTATAGGCTTGGTCAAAATGGCATTCCTTACGATTGGACAAATGAAGTGTGAAAGATTGTTTCTGCTTTCTCTCTTTCTTTTTTTTTTTTCTTTTATGGCTGCTGAAAATGTAAAAGAATAAAAAAAGATATTAGCGATAAATAAGTACATAAGAAAATTTGATTTTCTAACCTCACCCCAAAATTGGAGATTAGTAAAGGTTATGCCGCGGGGTGAAATGCTTTATGTGTTCGGGTAGAGGTATAAGTGCTAAGATATTGATTGGGCTGGGAAGTGAGATAGGCTAGGTGAATCTTTATGACTAATGGGCAGGAAGTTGTGTCTAATTATTGACAAAAATCATTATATATGTGTTGGGTGTGTATGCATAGTGTTTGCATTCTATATCCGTGTGCATGTGCAGTGTTTCCAACATAATGAATTTATACTCCCATAATTGGTTTTAGAAAATGCGAACATAAAAAATATTAATACCGACACATTCTAAAACATTCATATTCATAATCAAATTAATATATATAGTATATATATATATATTATATATAATATTACACAACACACCACACATATATATATACACACACACACACACACACACACACATACTATATACAACACACAGCCAATATTACACAACACACATACACATATATACACACACACGACATTTATATATATAATATATATAGTATTGTTTGCTGAAAATAGTTTATTAACTCAGACAAATTAAAGAATGACTCTAAAGCCCCGCTATTCGCAGTGTAATTTATCCATAGTTCGACGTACTTACCACATAAGTTTCTCAATGTTTTATTCACAATTTGCTCAAAAAATTCCAATACAGATTTTCAGCACCTACTTGTAAAGTATATATAGGTAATGATAGATAGTGTCGGCAAATTGCCGATGAGTGAAACTCGTTACAGTGGACTATTTAGATACACTAGGACAAAGTAGCATAGTAGTGTGTAATGACCTTTAGTTCTCACACTCTGGTATATAGAGAGGTAGAGAGAGGCTAGTTATATATAGATAACGGGTATCGAGAGGTAGGTAACACAAATGAGGGAGCAGTGAGCCAATCAACGTAGTGGGAGAATAGATATAATTGTGAATGTTCAGAACCATGAATGCTTTTTGTGAAAAGTAATTAACAGTGTTGTCACAAGAGACTTGACAGCGTTCGGAGTCGTCAAACTATGCGAGAGTCTGCGACTGGAATTAGTTAAGAATTACGAGTGGCCCAGAAATGACTACATGACAGAGAATTTGAGTTTTTCTCGATTTGTTGTAGCCTTACATGAGTGTAGAGTTAGATATATCACACGACTCGACCTAAATTAATCAGTAGAGTGGACTTTGCGGAAGAGAAAAAGAAATTAGACCGTATGACGCTCTCGCATAGAGAGCAGACACATATTCTCCCAATGTTGTTGGGCTCGACAAGATGAGAGGAGAGTTTGTTTTGACGGGTTTCATAAGCACATATTATATCAATATATATTAATATAGATATAGTAGCATACAGTATAAACACAGCATATGGATTACTATCAACAACAGCCAATCATCTTGGGAATCAACATTACTAATGCACTGTAACGTGAAAAGTTAAAGCGGGCAGAATGAACCTATCTAATCTATACATATAGGTTGATACAAGTAGGGTGCTGAAAAATCTGTATTGGGAATTGTGATGTCAAATGTGATAAACATGAGAAACTATGGTGTGTAGCAGGTACGTCGAAGCTATGGGAGGATAAATTAGGCATGGAAGCGGGCTGTAGGTTCGAAGATAGCTTCTTTTATTGGTTCTGGTTATAATTTTCAGCAAACATATATATTATAATATATATATATATGTGTTGGTGTATATATGTTATGTGTGTGGTATTATATGTGTTGTGTGTGTGTAATATATATGTGTTGTGTGTGTGTGTGTGGTGTCTTTATATATGTGTGTGTGTGTGTATATATATATATATATATAATATATAATATATAATATATATACTTTGATTTGATAATATGAATGTTTAGAAATGTGTTTTTCGTATTATATATTTTTGTTTCGCATTTTCTAAAACCAATTATGGAGTTATAAATTCCATATGTTGGAAACACGCACATGCACACGTATAGATGCACACATGCATACACCCCAATCACATAATATAATGTTTTTGTCATAATAAACAGCTCTGCCATTCATAATAGATTCACAACCCTAGCCCTAATCTCACTTTCCCAGCAATCGTCATATCTATGGCACTGGTATACCTCTACCCGCCCTAGGCTTTCACCCCGGCGCATAACCTTTTACTAATCTCAATTTGGGGTGAGGGTAGAAATCAAATTTTCTTATGTACTTTATATGCATAATATCTTTTTTTTTCTTTTACTTTTCAGCAGCATAAAAGAAAAAAAAAAAAGGAAGAGAGAAAGCCAGGAACAATCGTTTCCAGTATGACTAATTGTCATGTAGGAATGACACCACTTGACCAGCCTAGTCAGCCATCCGACGCTGGTCCGGGGGTCTGCCAGAGAATAACAAAAAGAAAAAAAAAGAGTTCTCGGGTCAACGTAGCCATAACGCCAACCCTTTTATTATGCCCAAGCTAAGATACGCTCTCTTCACCAGCTACCCATGATGCATCTTCATCTTTGCGGCTCGTCATTTGCTGTGCCTCTTGCCCCAGAGGCGGGCCAACAACGGTGGGCTTAAGTTTATGGATTGGAGTTCCAAGTAACAATTTCTTCGGACAAATAAAATCTGTGGTTGAAAGGTTACTTTTAAAAGAATTCAATATTATTATTCGCCTTGATCCAACCACCAACCCTTTGAGAGAGACAGCGACAGAGAGAAAAAGATGACAGGAAAAACGAGAGCGAAGAGAAGACAGAGAAAGCAAAGAGCAGCGAAAGAGACAGAGAAAAACGAGAGAAAAAAGAGACAGAGAGAGAGAAGAGAAAGACAGAGAAAAAAAAGAACAGAGAAAAGAGACAAGACGCGAGAAGAAAAAGAAGGACAAGAGAGAAAAGAAGTGTGAGGAGACGAAAAATGATAGGAAAGAACAAAAAAAGAGAAAGAGGGTGAAAAACCAATAGTGGAGAAAAGTCAAAAGCAGAAAGAGATAAAAAGAGAAATGAGAAAGGGAGAGAAATAAAAAAAAAGACAAATAGGAGAAGAAAAAAGTAGTGGAGAGAGAGAGGAGGGAAAAAAAGAGAAAGTGAGCTAGAGTGAGGGAAGAAAGAGCAGTGAAAAAGAGTAATATGAAGAGAAAGTGAGAAATATAAGAGAAAGAAAAATAGTAAAAAAAAAAGAGAGTGAAATAAAGAGAGAAAAAGAAAAGACATTCAGAGAGAGAGAGAGACAAGAAGAGAGAAGAAAATGAGGAACAAGGAAAAAGAGAAATGAGCAATCCAAATCCTATCGGTCCTACCCCAAAATACAATACACCTCACCAAAAAAAAAAAGAAGAAAATGTGACCATTGAGTTCGATAAAAAGAGAAAAAAAAATCACTCAAAAGTTCATTAATTCTCCTTTTCCATCAAGGACAAATTTGCAGGAGAGAGAGGTTGGTATGAATTTTCAATAATTAGGTTTGTTTAAAATTTAATGGCAAAAATCTTTTAAGATTCCATAGCATATTGTAATAATAATTGGGAGTTACCTCTCCTATTTTATGATTCCCTTCCCTTTTTGAGAACTCACTAATGATTAATAGAGTATATAAGCTCTCAGTAAGTGTACCAATTATTCTAAGTAAAATAAAAGTTTTCCAAATCTATCCTGTGATTTTGTTTGTCATTACACATAACAATAAATATAAAATAAACAACTTTCCATTTTTCTTTCCTGACGCAATTTTAGCATTTATCATTTATAACATAGAAAGAGTCCACCACGAATATGACCTATTTATTATCATCAAACTCCTGTACTTGCCAAAAAGAACAAAACCTAAAGAGTTAATATATAGGCTTTACAAATGCTAAAACTGAGATTGTTACTATTGACAGTGATGCTGATAGCTTTTTGATTTAGTGTATCTGGAACGCACCATTTATGTCCAACTAAAGCCTTGTTAACCTATCCTGTGTTAATTCCTTATTCTAAGAAAGATATTGGAAATGTTTTAGCAGTTAGCTTGAAAATGATGAGGGAAGAAAAAGTAAAACACTGGATGCAGCATTTTGTGCATGCAGGGATGCAGGATGCATATCTATCAGCAAATGTGTTAGCGGAATATTAAACTCATAAAAATATTCTCTTACAAGTTCACAGTATTGATCCTGCAGGTTGACAATAAAATGGAATTTCAGAGTTTTTTCCTCCTCACTAGACTGTTGCAATACCAAGTTTAAGATGCCCAGTTTTTCCCTGCTAACAACCCATATCTGGAGAGAGAACAAGTTGGATTCATAACCTTTCCTAAGGGCATTCACACTATGGGAAATGCAAAACAGCCTCATTCACTTTGGGAACTCCGGTGCCGTCCATTTTCATATATATATAATATATATGATTGTGTGTGTTGTGGTGTGCTATTGGAAGATATATAATAATAATGGAGACCCTAAAGGAGACTGTTTGTCACCCAGACTCCAGTCGAAATACTATCAGCATAACACTGGTGTGAAAAAACTACAAGAAATGAATGAACAATAAAATGAAATAAGCAAAAAAAAAACCAAACTAAACTAGCCCTACGGGCCAATATGACCCTGTTGTGCACACTCCCATGATGCACACAAAAAACAAAAACCGTCCTTGCCCATCAAGCACCACCAAACTAAACTCATCCAAGTGTTTGATGCATTTCATGATGCACCATGTAACAGTATAATAAGGGAAAAAATGAACGCAAATAATTCCACTGTTGGTTTTGAAAAATTGCCATAGATGTGTTACCAATCCTTGACTTCATTCTCTTTGCTACCCTAGCATCATATATTAACGTAAGTGATATTACTGCGAAACCTTTGTGGTAAGCTCGGCAGGAGAAAAAAATTTTGGAAAAAAAGAAAAGACAAGATTAATAGTGAACCAACACAAAATAATCCCTATTAGTACACATATTTTGGCCAAAATGAAAAAATAGTCAAACAAAAAGAAAAAAACATATCATATGGCATATATAAGGTATATAAGAATATATATATTCATAGCAAGACCCCAGGAAACTAAAGCTAATAAGTAAAAAGTCCCTCAATCACTAAGTGAGCAATATAATAAGAATAAAGTCTAATGGTCACGATGAACCTAACTAAAAGTTTCGCTTAATGCTCATCAGGCTGTATCTGAAGTTCAGATCTTAGCCGTGAAGAGCATTTAAGCGAACTTTTAGTAGGTTTGTCTGACTCATTAGATTATATCTTTATTCATTATATTATATATATATATATATATATCTTATTATATATATAATCTTTAGTGATATTTTATACTATATAATATACTAATATGTATTATTGATTGTTTTGTAATGCGATTATTGATACTAAACATAACAATGTAGATTATCATGAATAAAGTGATAATTATCATATCTAAGACACATATAAAACAGATGTAACAAAAATAAAGCAATTTACATATAAGAGGAAACCCTAAATAGTGAATATTCAGTGTTTCCTTCCTATGAAATTATAGTGTAAAAATGTTCATTTGATCAATTATTAATATCATAATTAACTAACGGATCATCTTAGGTATGGTAGAAGAGTAGCATAAGTAGAAGAAGGTTCCATATCTAATAGGACTTCTTTGTACGACAGAGTGGTGGTAATGTCAGAATGCAACTTGTAGGTATTTAATACAGAGGAACACACCAAAGTATATCTATTAAAAAAGGTGACATTTTGAGCAATTTGGATAGGAATATGTGCTGACTATAGCCATATTGTTTGGAAATTTTCATGAATAATCTGATAAAAAAGATTTAGGTGCTGGTGGTTAAAAGTGGTTTTAGTGTATTATTTGTTTAATTAGACAGCTGAAGTCCAGAGACTGACAAGCACAGATGGAACGAAGTTGAAAGCGGGGGGAGAGGGGGAAGGAGTTATTGTATGCGCGGGGTCTGTGGTGACTGATTGGTTGAAACTACAAATGATATACACCTGAGATTGAGTAGTATGCGGACTGTGCTTATCATGAGATACTACAGAGAGTATGAGGATCACCAGTTATGTATGAAACCTTTTTCATCTCAGCCAAGCCCTTTGTCCTACACCTATTATCGATATTCAAAGGAAGTGCAAAAATATATGTCCATATGAAACTAGATATTGGAAGTTTTGTAGAACAATTGTTTTACATTTTTATATGAGAGTCATGAAATACTTTCAGCTAGAGTAATATTCTATAGTTGGCAAGAGCTTTATGTTTATGCACATTAACAGTCAACCAAACACACACAGCATAATCATACAATAAATAATATTAGGGCATTAATATATATTATCTAGAGGTATGGTGTGGTGTGTTTCAATGAAAAACACGAGCTACAGTGCCCTACTAAAGTCAACCCTCCTTCGCTGGGTAGAAAAACGTAAAAATTGATGAATGATGTATTAAAAGAATTGGTGATGTTTTAAGATAACACTGAGGTATCCTCAGTAGAATCGCAAACATAACAATAATCAAAACCTCACACAGTATTGTCGAATGTCTGCAAAATCTAACACAACAACCGCTTCACCACACTGTCTTGGTCATATCTATACATTAATAATAGCTCATTTTAAAATACAAGTTATCTTAATAATAAGTAATACTCATGTTTGGTTTGTTTTTGGTTGTGTGGCTTTGGTTTGGTTATTCTTTTACGGCGATATCACTAGTCTACAGTGGGTTATTTGTGAATGCTATGAAAGTGTTTTGATTAAAGAATTTCCTTCTAAAATGGAGTTTTTGATAAACCCATTTGCTTCGTAATCCATAGATGTGGAGAGCCTTAACAGTATAAAGAGACCACTCCGTTTTTTTTATATTTGGTGTGGTAACATCTGGTGCCGGTATATTTCATAAAGTGTTACTCCCACATCTTACTTCAAGTTCTTCTAGATCTAGGTTTAGGGAAGATTTTCACGCAATAGTATAAGACGTCCAGATAACAACTCGTGCATATATATAGGATATAGGAACATAGAACGTACTAATAGTATAGTAGTATGAGTAGAGTAACTATTGAATAATGGATTTTATATGATATGATCATAATTATATATTATTAGTTATATATTACTATATATATATACTTAGAGATAGTAGATTAGATTAGAGCATAGAAGATAGATAGATTCAAAAAATATATACAGACTGGAGAAAACGAAATAAGATGAGAATGTAAAGTCCAGGAAGCTGAGAGAGTTAGAAATATAGTTAAGACTCGAATAGAATGTAATAAAACAGACATGAGTGAGCAGAAGAGAGATAGTAATAGATAGGCTATGTAGATAGGATCTGTAATTAATCATAAGGAACTGCAGTGAGAGAGAGAGATAGTTATATGTATTGTGAATGAAACGCCACTAGCATAGATTAGAATAATCAGATGTGAATTAGAAACAGATCTAAGATGGTATATATAGGAAATGAGAATGAGAATAGATAATGATAGAATAGATTGCTGAATAAGGAAATACATAGATAGATTAACCGACGCCTAGATAAGATGTGAATATATATGAGGAGCTATAAGATGAATAGAAATAAAAGAGATAGATAGATGTGAAAAAACGGATACTAAGGGAGATAGAGGAAATAAATACAGATGATAACTATATAGTATTATAATTCATAAGGCTAGTACGTATTATAACTTACTATAACTATGTGACGAGAGAGAGAGAGAGAAGAAGATGGAGAATATGAGAGAGAGGAGAGAGGAAGAGAGAGACGAGAGATATGGTGAATAACAGGATAGATGCGATAGAAGATAGATTTAGATAGATCAGATAGATAGACTTAAGAACAAATAGGGTATCGGTGGTACTTTGAGATAATACCTTATGTTTGAGCAGCCATAAAGAATACCACCTACCAAAACGAATGGTGAAAAAAAAAATCAAATAAACTACTTTCTCCGAGCTTTCGAGCTAAAAACCTTCGTAAGTGTGCCTCTTTGTTTACTAATGTTATTCATGTGTAAAGTAGACACCTCTTCTTCTTTCCAATAACTTTCTAACTGGACTATTTAATTCACTTTATCATTGAAATTGAGATCTCACGATCCGCAGTTACACCATATTTGCACTGGAAAGTTATGGGTTCAGCTAAATTAATGACATCATTTTTTTTTCTGCTATCCGTATTCTATTGGTGAGCAAAGGAGTTTAAAGTAAAACAATGATATTCACTTGCACGCGAGCAAGTATGTAGTTCGGATGCACAACGTCCGAATTTATAGACTCTCAGAGCGGTGTCCCTCAATATGCGACTATTAGCGAGACCACTGAGAACATTTGGAGGCGATTCGGTGGGCATAAGCGTGTCACGTAAAGTACTCCCCCTGGGTTAGGCTAAACAAACAGAGCAAAATATAAGAAGAAGTAAAGGAAGCACACTGGCGCAGCACGAAAACTGTTTTGACTACTTTAGCTTTTAAGAGCGTTCTCACAGTGCAGATGAAATCTATGAGCTTATATCACGAAGAGCTCGTACAGCACAAAGATTTTCTGGATCATGCACCGCCGAGGGTTAGTTATAAGAAAAGGCTGTAAGCACGTCGAGTTTCACCATTCATAGAGAGCGATCTTGTCATTGATTTCATATCTTAATAAGAAGATATATTATAATGACCACAGGCTGTTGCGAAGATGCTAGATCGGGGAAGGGGGGCGAGAACTCCACCCGATAATGGCGATCGGACTTTGATGCGACTCACACTAGCATATACATCACTTCGGTGGTGTGGGTGTGGTATAATACTCTCTCTCTATTTCTTCTCATGTTCTCTCTAAGCTCTTATCTAGTACTCTTTAGTGTCATATGGGAGGCTCACTACTCTCAGGTCGATGATAGTACTAACTTACTATTCTATAGATACGATTAATTACATGTTTTGCATATTATATATGTTAAATATCAATGACGACGCTAATTCTCCCATACTAGTCTATATAATGTAATCTTATGTTGTCTCTAATTTTTCCATAATTATATTTATTGCTGTTAGATTCTCTGTTGGCATACTACAGAGTGACATCTTTACTCATGATGGACAGCGAATTCCTCCTCGGTTGAATCTCACTATTACGCTGGGGTGTGGTGAGGGATTCTTCGGTTTAAAGTCGAGAGAAAGCTAGCTAAGACGACTGCAAGCACGTCTATATTGTGGTTGTTCTTATGAGCTGAAGAGGTCTTACCGGATTTGTAGTGCTAACGCACTTTGGTGATCCCGCATAAACTTCTGGCCTTTGGATTTCGGCATCTAAGACTAGCGCTTAGTAAAATAACTATCAATATATAAAGGACACGCTCAAGTAAGTATGTCCAGAATATGACAACAGTATCTGAATAAATTATGAGAAATGTCGTCACACACGACTGCTCGGTAGAGCGCGTGATCGAAGTAGAACACTGAAATGTGAGAGCTAATTGATATGAGTTATAGTTACGTGATTAATCGAAATAGGTGAGTATGTAGCTTTGAAAGTCAAGGGGATCTGCTGGAAGGCGCGACTCTCTCTTCTCACTGGACGGAGGCACAGGTATATGCACAGTACCACATGTGACACCCACGAACAGGTGGATATGGTGATGATGTGTGGGTTAGTTGGCTGCAGGGGTGAGCGCTGACTTATCGTTCTGCGCTGTAGCGCTTGTGTTGACCATCGCACATTTTTGGCACAGGTCTCGATAGGAAACTAATTGGTGCATCAAGGGTTGAGTACCCAACAAAGAGCCTATCAAACCGTGCGGACGGAACCCCGTCACACATTTTTCGAATGTATTCAGAGTTATCCGCCTCTCCTTATATATCTGGTTACTACCCAGCGTTTGAGAAGGTGCCAGAGGCGGGCACTACTATTAACCCATGCTGGAGGGAAAATATAGGGTTCATACACTTTCCCAAGAGTATTGAAGCGGGCTATGTGAAATACCAACAGTCCTATCGTCTAGGAATTGAACTCGGAATCGATAATATATATATATATAGTGAGTAATATTGACTAATATATTATACAATATAGTATACACTTCACTATCACAAGGTCTTCTTTTTTTAGGAAAAATAATGAAGAATTGATTTGTACTATCCTGAGAAGGCAGTATAATCTCTAAAAAAGATAAATAAAACAACAATGAGATTTCTTTCTTTTTTTAAATTAGAGGAAGTCTTTACAATACAGGAAGGTAACCAGCGAGTATATCAAGACATTTTTTTTATTTCTTTCCCAGTGTGCCTTGTGCACAATTTTTCTGGGCCCTCGGTAAGCCGGATCAAGCAAGGGGTATTTTAACGTAGGGATCTTTAACGGGGCAATCACCGTGAGGAGTCAAGACTCTGTGATTCAGCAGTAATGGATCTGGCAAGACACGTTATTGTTTTTAGCCCCCACCCTCCACCTCTATGCAGGGCGACGGCCGGGGTAGTCCAACTTCTAGTACAAATATAAGGGCGTTGCTGTCTGTATGTATGTAATGTTATGTCGGATGAAAAGTACGAAATAAAATATTAACCGAACATAACAATATATAAATATCACACATTAGATATAGAGGTGCTTTTGACTTTCGGGCAAAAGAGTTAGAAGATTCTGATTTTATATTCGATAAGATATTTGAAAATCAAATATACACGACCAGAGATAGCACAATGAGAGTTCTCCTATTGACACAAAGTCTCAGAATTGGTAAGTACTCACATCAGGCAGAGAGAAGTCACCCAAGTATCTGGTGAGTTGTACTTGATCCCTCTACCCAGCGATGGCTGGGTAGACGCGTTCTAGTAAACGATATGACACTCACACACGTATCTAGATAAGTAACTTACTACTAGTGTGGCTCGAAGTGTATTATATCCTTAAAACATTTTTGTAACCCTTTAGTCTCGCAGAGATATCTTTAATAAAAGGAGAGAGATGTAGAGATTGTTTTAGCGTCTGAGGTGGAGGCGACACACCTACCATCAGCTCTTACTTTATCCGCACAGATCCCTGTGCTATTCATACGCTGAAGTTGGCGAGGGGCGGGTAATCGAATAGGAACCTTGTAGTTCTAGCCGAAGCTCTATCGACTGACAAACACCCGAGTATTAGTTGACGTTTCAATCGTCCAACCATTGCATGAACCAGCAGACAAGACTCTCTCGAAAAATTACTTTACGAGCGAGCGAGGGCACGCAGAAGGACAAGAGACCACCCAAAAGCCGGTTCAAAGCCTTAGATACAGACAACGTTGGAAGAAATGCAACATCCAACACCTTCATACCTTGAGAATCTGGCCTCTCAGCAGATCAGGGTGCCTGCACTTATGGAGTCTGAGCGCTTGATATTCGAGATTAACAAAGCTGCAGAGTAGGCTGACGTCTTCGTCGTCATGACCAGCCAAAAGAAGATCGGAACGTTCCATGCAATGTGTGTGACCGCATCTGCAAGTCCAGAAGTTAGGACTAATAGCCACCAGTAAGGGTCCACAACTTGTATGTAGAACTAGGAAGGTGCACGTCATCGTCTTCTACGACGGACTTCTATATAAAGGGAAAAGAAACGAAATAGTATTTAGCAGAGGTAGATAGTAGTAGATGCAGAAAGTAGTAATAAATTAAGTAGTTAGTTTAGTAATGGTTGATAGATTAAGGTATAAAAGAACCCAACAAGGTGGGGCAGTGGCAATATAAGACGTTTTGTTTGATTCATATTCTTGAATAAAATATCCAAATATCTTTTAAAACTGCTGCCAAATTTTGTTAACCCCATAGATTTTGAACTCATTTTTCCTATTTAACCGATACTATCACTACGCTGTCAGAGTGGATCTGGGAGTAATGCGATGAAGGGGTACTCCGCATTTCCAGAGATCCAAATTGGAACTTCACCACGATACAGTTTAAAAGTCATACTCAGGATACTAAGACCCTCAGCCATCGCCTTCTAGCGCATATATCGATAAAAGGATTAGGNTTTGCCATGAAGGCAATAGTGCTGGTGACAATCCTATAGGTGCTTAGGCTTGAAGTGATTAGCGATTGTCAGAGAGGCCTTCGACCACCATCTCGCGACTAAGTAAAGGCAAAGATTTGAGTATTGCATGTCATGTGCTCTTCAAGCCACCAGTGTTCCATTGGGAGTTTACCCCTCTGCAGGGGTGCGTCCGATTGGTGTATCTACAAGAATACAGAGATATAGGATGTGACACACAAGGATTCGGTCCATCCAGCAGGGATTTGAAACTCACTTTTGAATGGATTTCGAGACTACTTGCTACCATTACATACATGGACGCATTAAAGTTTGAACGCGGATATATTATTACCCAACACCGTTCGCCACGGTAGGATGTGACACGATGGTCGCAAGATTGGTATCCAGTAAGGATCGAACCCGCCTTACTGCAGATCGGATCGCGACGCTCAGTTTTACTAACCCATATACACCACGAATGGAAAGCGCTACATCTTGGGGCGATGGATCGCTTACTTGTGTGTAATCGTGTGCAGCTTTTGATTGTTGACTTCAATGACGTCTACTGCGGCGAAATAGCTTCAATCAGTAAAAAGAATTATAAATTTATCTTAATTCCCTCTCAATCGTCATTTTTTTGCTTTCTGTATTCAATTTTCCATTATGTCGTATGAAGCCTCTCATTAGCGTTACGCTCTTCGCGCGCCTCATGTCTACTATCTTCCTCTACTTCTTCTTTCTTTGCCTATTACTATTCTCTCTCAGCGTTAGCGTCACTTTCTCTTCTGCTACCTTTCTTTTCCTTTCTCCTAATACATACCAACTCCGGAATGGGTTCCATCTAGTTTAACCGGTTGACCATCTACTAAGACAATTAGAGGAACTCGGCGGCATATAGAGCATACAGCCACCACATATAGTCGTTGATTGTTACCTATATTGTCCATGCAAACTTTCACTCACTTGGACGTCTTAGCGCCGGGTCTTTCATTTTTAACCCCCAAAGGGGTTGCATGATCGTATACCGGTTGCGTGTCAGTATTTTAAGGAGACACGCGAGTACTGATAGGTGTCATGAATGTACTTATAAGCTATCATTTGTTCAGACTATTACTAGATACAGTCAAAAGCTGAACCTTGACATGCTGCTATGGTTAACAGTGACAACTTGGCACCTTCAAATGATCACCTGCCTCCCCTCCCTGACTAAGGACTTTGAAGCCCACCACCAAGAATTCTGTAGCTTCATTAAATGTGAAGTTTCAAGCCAAAAAATAAAATAAATAAATAAATAAAAGAAAAAAAAGTACATTGTATTGCAGACAAAGAAAACAAAGAGTAGCAGATAAATAACATGAGTTAAAAAAAAAAACGATAACCAGGAGAAGCAATACTTGTAAGCCGGACACTCCAGATTTGGAATTGTTGCCAGAGCTGATACGTCATGTCATTCTGTACATAATAAAAAGACAAAAAAAAAAAAGAAAAAAAAGAAGAAATGTATAAACCGACATCTTTATTATTAAGACGAATCCCAGATACTAACCGCCTTCGCTGGGTCAGAAGAATTCACCGACAGCAGGAAGGGTAAAATCTCCCCACAATGGGCATCGTGAATACCAACCCGTATGTTTAGACGGAATGCCGGTGGCATGAGCAGTTCGATGACTTGCAACCATACACACTTTGACATTTACCTAGGGCTAGACGGCAATCGAGAGCCTCTCGATCAAATCGCTGGTTCACGTCAAGCCCTAGCACCTTATAGGATTGTCCAACCCTATTGCTCTTTATGCAACCACCCAACCCTTTTTGTCAAGTATGTGCTAGAAAGGCAATGGCTCGAGGGTCTTGAGTCGTCCTGGATATTACGGTTAAAACGCTTTATATTGGTGAAGTTCCAATTTGCTATGATGTAGGTAACCGCCGACCTGGCCATTGACCTCCAGGTCCACTCTGACAAAAAACCAAAAAAGTCCCCAGGCAGGTTCCGTACCAGGCTGGATTAACGAAGGTTAAGACTAGCTTGCTTAACCATTGCACGACGTTTATTTTATATTTCTTTTTCTTTGTTCTTCCTCTACCCCAGACTTCACCAGGTAGCCGCTTCTAGTATTAATATTTTCTTGCGATTTCTTCGCTCGTGTTAAGTACCTATATAGGGTCCCACTATGTGTTAAATAAGATACAACATTCAGTTAGGCTAGAGTTACCAGCGCGTTCTTTTAGATGAAACAACCAATCTTTCGTGCATTGCACGTTCACATTATACCGTGCTCTCTTTTATATAGTCGCTTTAAAAACCCAACTTCCTCATAACCAACCAAACGAATCCCTCTCGTATGTTCTTCCGTTTTTTTTATTTTTCGGATCACGTTTATGCCAGCATTCACAAGTATCAGCCAGGATATCTGTATAGAAACGCTACGCCCATATATTCATTTTTTAAGTAGAATTTCAATGCAATTCTCTATGTATATTTATTAATTTTTAAATATTTTCCAATATAAATCAAATTTTCATAATTTTTGCATAAAAAGCAAAACCGGGGATAATATATATATATATCTATGCTATATATTTATAGTAAATATATTAATAAAGTCGTCGGGTCGGCCTAAAGTCGGCATCAGCTCAGCGAGGGAGTTCTATCCCTTTTCATATGCTGGACAGGAGATTATTTTTTTTTGCATCTGAAAGGAGCGCTTACCACCTACACCAGCTTCCTTACTTTACGCACACGATCCCCTGTGCTACTCATACGTGGTTCGTCCGAGGACCGGAATCGAACTAGAACCATGCTGTTGGATTTTCAACCGAATAGCGCTTCTACCGACTGAGCTAACCCAGCCCCCTACTTTGTCGTATTTTATTGTTTATAAGATCTCACCCGGTAATATATACAACATGCATACATAGACAACTGTCCTTTATATAACGTACTAGAATCGGCACTACCCAGCATCGCTGCTAGCTTAGAAGGCGTGGTGCCTATAGGTAAAAAAAGACGGCTTTTGATTGTTGTACTTTGTGGAATTTTTACAAATGCTGGACATTTGTAAGTAGAATTTCAATCTTACCTTTCTATGTCTAGCTATTTAAATTTTTGAAATACACGCTTCAAATTTTGCACACAAGAAGCAAGAACCGGTCACTATCTAATTGTTATATATATTTACTTTGGGTTAATATTTTATATTATCTACTTTCATCCGGACCTACATACATACAACCAGCTCGCCGTATGGTCCTTCCGCAAAATAACTCCAGACGCCACCAGTACTACATACACATCAACTGCCCTTTATATATGTACTAGAGGTGCTACCGGTGTCGCCTTGATACGAGGATGCAAAAAATTTTAATCTCGCAGATTATTACTGAATTGCGAGAGAGAAATCTCGAGATGCCCCATTAAGATCTTACGTTAAAAGACTTTGCCGTTGATCCGGCCTGGTGGGGCGCCAGGACAAAGTTGCCAGACACACCGAGAAAAATTAATTGTCTTCTATTTCAATAAATTAAATGCAAAAAAAAAAATCCATGCTGGTACTATTTAGATATTTTTGGTTTTAATTATCCTCAAAAATAGATCATTCTTCATTACATTTTGCTCAAAGAGCAAGGTCTGGTTGATTAGTAAATGTGATTATCTATTTACTTTGCCGTTAATTGTTTTAATTTTCGTAGCTTCAGGCAAGCACATATTACAACATAATATATACATACATACACACAGAGCGCTGCCTTTAATGTATGTAATAGAAGCGGATACCGCGTGCCTAGGTAGATGGGGTATATTAAAAAAGTTTCTTTTCGGTCCTACATAATTGATTTTTCTTAATCACGAAACACCAATCCAGTATGACTTTCCCTTTCTTTTACTATATCAATTCCTAATTTTTAAGTATCTTTCCAGATATAAATAATCTTTCATATTGCACAAAAAAGCAAAAGCTCTGGAATAGTGAATATGATATATATATTTACATGTTTGTTAATTCGTTTTATTTTGTCGTTCCTCGGACATACAGCATACATGCACACAAACTGGCTCTATAATATAATATAGGTATATATATCTAGGAGAGGAGCAGAGAGAAGAGAGAGATTAGACGAGAGATGAGAGAGAAGAGAGAGAGAGAGAGAGATATTAGTATTCAATTGCGCTTTTACTTTTCCGTGGAAGTGGCATTTAGATTATATTAGTATTATATATATATATAATTATATATTATATATAATTATATATAATTATATAGAGAGAGAGAGAAGTAATAGCTAGCTAGCTGCATAACGTTATATATGCATAGATAGCATTTGGAATAAAATTAGAAAAAAAACAAAACTTGTTAAAGTAATCGCAACTGCCGTCATATTTGAGATTATTTGCGCTGAACAGGTTTAAGCGAATTATTTAGCATCTGGCATTAAACAATTTACTAGTAAATCACAAGAGACACACCAGACAGACACACAAGGCACACGCAGACACAAGAGAGAATTAAAACGAACGATTCTGATTCACAAAGGTGTAAAGAAAACATCTTTATTCATCCGGCTTTTATTTTCTCTTCGTCGCCATTTTTTCTTCTTCTTTTCGTGCAATTTTACACAAATTGTTGAATAAATAGCACAAATCTTGTAGCGTCTGTTTGATCAAGGAGACAGACATAATGAATTGTGGTAGGCAAGCGTTGAAAAGCAATTTGTTAGCTTGTAATCTTTCACGTTGCTCACGAATCATCATGCCGTCTGTTCCCTTCGGGGTGAGTTTTTGCAGAGGCATTACTGATCAGTCTACCTTTGATCGCCAAACTAGGATTCCATTAAAAGAGATTTAGACGGAGGGACATCGACGTCCAACAACAACAACAAAAAAAAAAAAAGAAAAAAAAAAACCTTTTTATGTTTAGCGCTTAAAGACCGCCGAAAGAATTTTTTAAAGAAGAGAATTGGTTAATGTCTTTTATCGCGAGACAACGCCGTCAGAAACGACATAAAAGGATCGAAGAACGCTCACCATTTGGAGAAGTCGAAAACCTTTGACGTTCACGTTTCACTCACTCATCCAATCAAAAGTATTCGGGAGTCGGGCGTTGGTTGTGTGGTGGTTGTTGGAGGTATCCTTAACCTTGTACGACAGACTATCCGTAAAGCCACGATTCAATAGCCACAAAAATAACGATGAACACGGGTGTGGGGTGTCTTCGTATTGGCGCAACGGTTATAGTTTTCGGAAATGCATCGTTGACGTGAGTTCCAAATCCTGGACGATATTTTTTTTAGGTTTGGGAAAGGTATGAATATATCTCTTTGCCCTCCAGCTACGGGGAAAAATAGAGACGGGCTGACTGTATTATTTAAAATCGGTAAGGTAACCAGTCTCATATCTATCTATTATCTATCTTTATATATAAAGTTAAGAATTAGTGAAAAAATAATTTCCCAAACTTTTAAAGAGAAATCTTTAATGTAAATTTAAAAAAAAAGTTTTACTGGACTCTTTGAAGCATTAAATTAACACACCACACACACACACACACCACACATGCACGCACACACACAACATGCACACATGCACGCACACACACACATACACACAACACACATATACATATATATATATGGTGAGGTGTGAGATATATGTGGTTACCGTCGGAGGAAATGGATACGACGTGACATGTTCAAATCCTGAATGAGGCTGTTTGCATTTCCCATAGCACAAATAACTTTTTCGGAAAGGTATGAATTCAACTATTCTCCCTCCAGCATGAATAAATAGTAGGACAGACTGGACCTCTTTAACATTGGTTAGGCAACTTGTCTATAAGAAGGAAAACTCGTAATTCAAGCCTGTTAAACTCTGCTTGAGAAATTGATCTTGTGTCACATCTACTCATGCGGAGGGTCGGTATATTATATATATCTATAATCTATATTATATATACTATACTTATATATAATTAATATATATATACTTGAGTAAATTCTTCTAAACCAAACCAACGTAGTTTATAAATTTACATACCATTTCGAGAATGCCTTTCGAAAAACAAATTGATACCTACATTGCCATACTACACGGCACTCTGCGTCGACGTACGAAACCTCTTTCAGACACTAGTGCCATAAAACAACATCTTATTACAAATCATCTAATAACATTGACAAACTCATATTTTTTGAAATACGGAAGATTCTCTCTGATAACACTAAATCATTTATAAAAATATCAATAAAAAAACACCTACGAATCCTTGAGGCTATTTGCATAAAAAACTAACATAGAAATAGCACTTAAACACCGGAAATAATACACTAACCATCTTAAACATCCCTACTACAACAGACTCTCCTAATTGAATAAAAAATGAACTTCCAACGAATAAACTTACACAAACAAACAAACAATCACTACAACCAATAATCCCCAGAAGACGACCAGCGAAATGGTTAAAACGCTTTGAGTAAAAAATATGGGACATTTTTCTTTATCATCTAGATCTCGATGTATGAGAAAATAAAAACACCCCCCCCTAAAAAACACCCCAAACAAAACTATAAGACTTGAACGTCTACAACTGAAAAAATCATGAAGAAATATCCCTGGTCTTCACAATAGCTGCTTAAATTATATATATATATATATATATATATATATATATATATATATTATTATATATTAGTGTGTATGGGGCAATCTATTATATACTTGAAAAAGCAGTAGTAATCCAACGTACAGTGTTATTAGAAGAGTGCTCAATATCTATTTTCTATCATTAAAAAAACTATTTCGTTTCACCTGACGAATGCGTTAGCAAGAAACCATTGGTTGTAAATATTGTTCCCATGTAAATAAATAAAAAACTAAACCTTTTATTTGTTCATTCATTCATATATATATATATATATAATATATATATTATATATAATATAATATATATATATAAATTATATATATATGAAATAAATATTTTTAGAAAAAACAAACAGATGATGTTTTTTTTCTAAAATATTTATTTCATACTGTCGATTCACTTCCATTTCAAATTATTATATATATATATATTAATTATATATATATATATATATATAATACTCATGCATTTACGTTATATCGTCGAAGACTTTCATATTTCTTTCCTATACCCACACCAAGTAAATTCATTTGATACTATTGGGTCTGACATCTGAAGCAACGCATTCCTGACACAGGGCACCACACACATGGGCAGTGACTGTGTTTGGTCGTTATGAATACAGAGGGAAGTTTTGTAGGTTGACAGAGACAAAGCTGTCCACGTGTACAGCTGTCGAAAATATTTAAGACGAAACTGAATACCAAATGTAGGATGTGTCGAAACGGTTGATCACATAATAAGCGAATGCCGCAAAAGGAATACAAGACTCGGCACGACTGGGTAGGGACGGAGATCCACTGGGAATTGTACAAGAGATTAAATTTGACCGTACGGACAAATGGCATAAGGACAAACCAGAATCAGTTCTGAAAAAAAATCCTTGGTATTTTAAGATACAAGCGCAATCACCGAATCCCGCTGTATTCTAAAGACCCTGTCGACAGGGCTGCATTTTTAGTGCAATAGTTGCACTATACCACTGGCCTTGTGCTTTTCAACAAACTTAGTTTCAAAAGTTGGGCATCCCCACGTAGTGTAATGTTAGCGCGAACAAGGTTAGCATATTATTGTTAGTTGGGTCGATTTTCACTGGGTGCACCATACTACTGGCCTTGTGCCTCAACTAAACTAAGTTTAGTTAATTAATATGAGTATCCAGCTAGGATAGTAGATTACGTTTTTTTTTATTTTTAGTGAGATAGATACTCACCGGGTACCCCATACTCCTGGCCCTGTTCTAAACCAAGATAACGTTTAATCAGATTGTTGGTTGTTTTACGGCATATCAACACTTTTCGGGTCTTTTAATACCGAATCAAGTCATTTTGATAGACAAATTACTCGGGTTGCTTACAGTATCTGTGGTTGCTCAAGTGGTCATCTAGTTAAGTATTGAACTGGCTCATTGTTGAATATTTTTCATATTTGGGGCTGTTGTTCTCATGTTTATTGTAGTATGTATAAACACAATGTTCAGGCCACTGTAACCACGGGCCTTGTTTGGGTGTTTTTTTTAATTACTTTAAAATAAAATCATCATAAGACGATAACCACGTTTGAATTCAAGGTTATTGTCTGATGATGACTATTTTCAGGTAATTAAGAAACACCTAAACAAGGCCCGCGGTTACCGAAGCATGAACATAGTGCTTATACATACCACCATAAAGATGAGGACAACGGTCCGAAATATCATAATCATTCAATTAATTTCTTATCCTTCATTCGATTCAATTGAGTTATTTTTTTCTTCATTTAATTCCCTCATTTAACTTTTCAGGAATGTGTGTGAAAAATAACCCAATTTCTACTGTAGTGTCACGTGCGGCTATAGTCGAATTTCAGACCACTTTCCGTTTGATGGTCTGTATTATTCACGCACTGAGGGATTCCCTAGTGAAATTTTTTGTTTATTTCTGGTTGAATTGATGCGGCCAAAAACATTGTATTTTGTTTATTCTGAGTAATGAGTACTTTTCTTCCATTTTATTTTTCTAGATCTAATCACATTGCTGTCAATATGTCTGGTGCATTTATGCTGCTTGGAATGCTTGAACTAGTGTCAACAATATTTCAACTTAAAACCACATTTGATTTAAGCTTATTGTCTGATGATGACTTATTTTAAGGTAATTAAGAAACACCTAAAACAAGGCCAGAGGTTACAGTGGCCTGAAATTGTGTTTATACATACCACAATAAAGACGAGAATAACAATCCTAAACACGGGAATCCCGTCATCAAATTTGGGAACCTTCTGTTTGAACTCGGGAATCTTCTTGTCGAACTCGAGAACCTTCATGTCGTAATCGGGAGCCTTCAGACTAACAAGAAATACCTTCAGAAGGTTGGAAAGCATATCAACCGAAACGTGGTGTAGATAACAAAAAAGACAATACAAATCATCAAGCCTTATCTAAACAATTCCGAGAAACTATCCTAAATATCAAAATTATTCACATCAAGTTGTTACATACTAATGTTGCGGGTATATAAACAAAAGTGTTCTTCGCATGAGAGAGAGAGAGGAGAGAGAGAGAGAGAGAGAGAGAGAGAGAGAGAGAGAGAGAGAACCAACATAAAGAGAGACAGACAGATAAGTAGATAGTGTCGTGTTACTTATTTGTTTTTCTCTATCTTCTTCCTTTCTATTTTGGCCATGATGTGAACGTCTAGTTTTTCCTCTTTACTTCTTTCTACTTTGTCTGGTCTTCTAACTTGTAGCTGCTTCATTTTCTTAACTAAGTGCTTCTTTTCAAGTCACGCATTATTAATAAACAAGACTTGTTATTAATTTGATCAAAGGTTTTATTTCTACATTGCCCGTTTTCTAACTCACCGCGCGGACTGAGTCACAGCCTCAGCGAAGAGATATCATCCCTTTCGTTTGACGTCTGGCTGCAAACTGATTACTTAACTAGTTCTCACGTGACTCGCGATATTCTCGCCTCTGTGGTCAGTTGGGGTCATAACTTTCCGGTAGTTTTCCATCCCCTGATCTGAAAACACTGACCCCTTAGAATTCTCGCTACAAGGTGTTGCAAAACCCTATGCCACAATACAATTATGCAACAAAGTCTCATCTGCATGATTACAGACAAATATAGACTCATTGCTGTTTAACTTTGGTGATCTATCAGGAATTGGTGCGTTTAGCGTGACTTGACCATAGTCTTTTAGCCAGAAGCTCAGATCAAAACAAGATGCAGTTTAACGTCATACCAGGACACTAAGACCCTTACTCACACCTCCTAGCACATATATGAATAAAAGGGTTGCCATAAGAGAAATAGAGTTGGGACAATCATAAAGGTGTTGGGGTTTGACGTGATCAGCCGTCTAGCCTAAGTAAGGGCTAAAGCGGAGTGTTACATGTCCTGGACTGCTCAGCCACCAGGTTCTATCTTTAAGGATTTACGGTACCCAAGGCGGATTGGTTGTCACCAGGTGGTATTGGGGCTACAATCCGGCTAAAAGGGCTCTGGTGAATCCATTATCGTCTCCATTATCGCCAGGAATCAACGGCTTTTGGCGTACTTTTCACGAAGTGTGTGAAAAATATGCGTCAAACACGGACATCTCCTTCCCCTGACCGAGATATGCATGCAGGGTTTGGTGTCCGCTTGTGAATTGTAAGAGGGTTGGAGGGTTGCCATTAGGGCAATAATATACAAAGATTGTCCAGCAAAGTTTTGTCAGAAAGAATTAAAAAACAAAAGATGAAGTTATCCTGAGATTTGCAATTATTACACACCATTCTAATTTCCTTATATTCACCAAGACCGTCACGTAAAGCCCTAGCATCTATATGATTGTCCAGTCCTATGGCATTTATGGCATTCTCCCAACACTTTTTATCATATTATGCTAGAAAGTGTGACTGAGGGTCTTAGTGTCATGGGTTTGACACACTCTGATGGTGAAGTTCCAATTCTGGAACTTTGGGGAATGTGGAGTATTCCTTTCCTCACGGGGGTGGGGGTGGGGGGTGGTGACCAATCGGCTGGTAATATCAAGCTCTAGTACCTATATGATAATCCCGACACTATTGCCGTTGTGGCAAGCCACTAAAAACGGTGGCTAAATGTTTTCATTCCAGTTTTTGAGCTCTGGGGAATGTGGAGTATCCCTTCATCACCATTACTCTAGGTCCACTATAACCCGGAGTTAGTAGTACCTGTTATGGTCTCATCCATGGGTTTAAAGAGAAGAAAAATGAGTTTAAAAATGTGTCTAAAAATGAGTTTAAAAAGATTGAATACTCCTCAAGCAGGAATCGAACAAAACTGGTTAAATCCTACTTAACGGACATAAATTCCACCATCGTATGTCACCCTACGAAAGAAAAAAAATACTAAAAATCAGGGAATTTAACTGAATTTAATGAAATTTCAGTGTTGATATATTAATAAATAAACAATATAATGCATCAGTTATTTTATATAAAAAATTCTTACATTTTTCTTCAGGTCAATTTAACTTTGAACCACATATGTTTGTGAATCTGTGTTACGCCTCAAAGATACGTGGTTCAAAGTTAACTCACCTGAAAAAATGTAAATGTTTAAAATAAAATAACTGGTGCATTATATCTTTTATTCATTAATATATCAAAACTGAATATTTCATTAAATTCGGTCAATTCCTTGATTTTTAGTATATTCTTTTTTCTTTCGGCGGGGTGACATACGATGGTGGAATTTATGTCTGTTAAGTGGGATTTAACCACAAAACGTCTTCGGAAATATGTCGGAGGTGGAAGAAATAAATTGTTACTGTAGTAATCGCCAAATGTTTCCGAACATTACAAGTGAAATAACGAAAATGGGATCCGGTTACACAACAACAGAAAAAAGAAGAAAGATAAAAAAAAAAACAAAAAAAAAAAAAAAACAAAAAAAACCAACTTCTAAACGAAGAAAAAGAATTGGAATGCGAGTAAAGAGCAAAACGAACAATGAAAATATCTTAAAATGGATGAAACATAATCTTCCTCTTGCGGGAAAATAATGTTTATTCGTTCTTTTAACAGGGAAAACGAGAAATCAGAACACGGACTTTTAATGGACGACATATTCAATCAAATTATCGATAGATGCCTCCTCGTTGAATAGTCTTCTAGACCAATAATACGAGAGTTCAATCCTTACTGGGTGCTCCACATTTTTATATGATCTAAGACAGGTATGAGCAACCTTTTTCGAGAAGCAGTCCGCATGTGTACTGGCTCATCGCCAGGCGGGCCGCATTACTAAAAAAAAAAGATGATTTTTCGTTGAAGGTACTTCAACAATTTTCACTACGGAAGACCATAAGCATAAGTATCTTCCTTAGAAATAGGAAAAATATTATTTTTTCTGTACTCTCCTCTCCTCAGATCTCCATAATTGGAGCTTCCCCATTAGATACAGTTTAACGTCTTACCCAGGACACTAAGACTCTCAACAACCGCCTTCTAGTACATATATGATAAAAAGGATTAGGGACTTGCCATAAGGGCAATAGGGTTGGGACAATCATATAGGTGCTGGGGTTTGACGTGACCAGCCCGTCTAGCCTAAGTAAGGGCTAAAGCGGGGTTTTGCAAATCCTGGACTGCTTTGCCACCAGGGTTCTATCTTTAAGGATCACGACCCCCCACCAAGGCGGATTAGTCTGTCACCCAGTGCTATTGGGGCTCATTGGCAATTCAGTCTCGAAAGACTATGATAAAAGTTTTTGTGTGCCCCTGAGGATGCAGCGCCTCCTGTGACTATGAAGTCCTATGTTTGAGAAACATTCTCGACCACAGATTTTGCATTTGTAGGTTGTCCCTGTAGATGATGATGTCCCGATGCTTTGTTGCCGTTGCTTTCTTATGGACCTCTTAGCTTCATGATGTTGTATCAGGGTGAATTCTGACGTGTACAGGCCTCTATGGAGATTCTGCCACCACCGAGGGCGTCTTGAGCCAAATTTTCCCAGCTGGAAGGGACAATGCCAAAGCACCTGAGATCATTTTTGCAGACATCCTTGAATCGCAGTATGGGGCGACAAATCTGTCTTTTACCCAGAATGTTAGCTCTCCATACAGGATGTCTTTCGGGATTCGTCCATCATCCATCATTTTTTGTTCAGTTCGTATGTACACACACATATATATGTATGTTTTTTATTTATTTATTTTATTTTATTTTACGTTAATCCATTTCTACGAGTGACGTTTAAATTCATTTCTATTGGGGCTACAATCCGGCTAAAAGGGCTCTGGTGAAAATCCATTATCGTCTCTGTTAGGTTCAAAGTTATAATAAGAACAAAACAACTCCGACTCGAGTGTTAAAATACAGAACATAATGGACTTTAATATACGCACATGGAGAGACATTTTTAACATATACAAGAAATACGTGTAAGACACAAGGTACAATAAGAACGTATACAATAGTTACCAACATGTACATATAAAAGATATAGATAGAGTTATGGATAGCCCATAAAGTTAAAGTCACTTACTGACTTAGTCCGTACGTGGAGGGGTGAGCCCCCACGAGGGTAGGGTGTAGACACACATGTCTAACCCATGTTGTCCAGTCCAAGAAGAAGGAGAAAAGAGAGGTCTTGAATCTGGCGCTTCCTGCTTAAACACAGAAAGACGCCTGGGGGTGAGAATAAGAAACGAGAGGGAAGATAACTCTTCCAAAACCAAGGGAAGACAATCCAACATCTCCATTATCGCCAGGAAAACTTGTCACTGAGTCTGTGAAAAATTTACGGCAAACACGTGCATCTCCTTTCCTTGACCGGGATATGCATGCAGGGTTTGGTGTCCGCTTGTTAATGTCCTATTCCGTTGGTACTATTTTGATAAATTCACTAACAATCTCGTTCATTCGGGATACAGTGAATTTGTTGGATGTCTCAACCAACCCAGGGTGAATGCCGTCACGACTACAACAAACAACAATTTCCAAGAGAGTCAGTAGAGCGTTCGGCTAGAAACTACAAGGTTCCTAGTTCGATACGGCCCTCGCCAACTTAGCGTATGAGTAGCACATGGATCTGTGCGGTAAACTAAGGAGCTGATGTGGCGCTCCACCTCAGACGCAAAAAACAATCTCCTTGGTCTTGCGCTAGTGAGAAGGGATAGACTCCCTCGCTGGCTGGCTGATACCACTTTAGGCCACCCCGACGACTTTACTTTTTATTAGAGCTATGTGAATTGCAAACAGCCACGTCCAGGATTTTAACGGGGCATCGAGTCCATTCTCTACGCCGAAAACCATTGTACTACGTGCCTCCAAAAGAAAAGACAGAGAGATTAATTGGTGTCTGGTTGAATTAGTTCTAGTTTAACTTTATTTTTAAAAGAATCAGAGACCGTTTAACGTGATGTTTAAATGGATAAGACTTGACGCATACAGAAATAGAGGAAATGTATGTCTTGCGATGGTTATTTTGGTTGCCGTAAAGATGTTTATTTTCTCAACGTACCCAGGACATTGGTTGTTATGCTTAATCAAAATGAATGAATAGATTTAAAAATTATGATATAATAGAGATTCGGTGTCTGTCTGTAACCGAAACAACGTCACGGCTTACGTCATAATTCCTTTAGAAATTGTGTAAGCTTATCAATAAGTATTTAATTCCTTAATGGAATAGCAATGAAATTTATCAATACATTTTGAAAATAAGTAAAATATAAATTATCTACAGATATCTTTATTCACAGAAAAAACAACTCCAGTTGATCTAAATTCCGATTTTTTTTTAAATTAAAAAAATAAGCAAAAAATTATTTATTTAATCATTATATATTTCTTAAAAACATTTTATATCATGAGATGTTTAGCATCTAGACATCGCTACATACATTTTACTTTTGTTTTTCTTTTCAAATTTGCAAAGAGGTAACTTTTTTTCTAACATTTACAGTACATGTATTTTACATTTAAATGTTGAACTAAGGGTTACTAAAAATGTTAAGATAAATACACTATCAGCAACTATATGTAAGTACTTATCTAGATATTTATTTTAATCGTTTACTAGAAGCGTCTACCCAGCATCGCCTGGGTAGAGGGGAAGTAAAAAACATTCCTGGTGTATTCATTTGTGTACTTTTGAGATCTAAAAATTCTGGACTTTTGTAAGTAGAATTTAATTGCTATTTCTCTGTATATTTTGATTTTCAAATATCTTCGAATATAAATCAAATCTTCATAATTTTTGCAGAAAAAAAGCAACCTGCGATATCTAATGTGTATATATATTTGCTTTGTCGTTAATTATTTTATTTTCGTATTTTCATCCGGACATACATACATACATACAGACAGCAAACGCCCTTTATATATGTACTAGAAGTGGCTACCCGGCGTCGCCTGCATAGAGGTGGAGGGGTGGGGGCAAAAAAATTAGTCTCGCAGATCCATTACTACTGAATCACGAGTTTGATCCTCACGGGATGCCCCGTTAAAATCCCTACGTAAAATACCTTGCGTTGATCCGGCTTACCGAGGCGCCAGAAAAATGTGCACAGACACTGGGAAAAGAAATAAATATCTTCTATGTAAAATATATTTAAAAAAAAGAAAGAAATTCCATGTTGTTATTATTTATTTTTTTAGAATTATCTTCACGAATATAAATCAATTCTTCATTATTTTCCTAAAAAAAGAAGACCTTGTGATAGTGAATGTATATATATATATATATATATATATATATATATATATATATATATATATGATTCGAGTTCAATTCCTAGACGAAGCTGTTGGTATTTCACATAGCGCTAATACTCTTGGGAAAGGTATGAACCCATATATTCTCCCTCCAGCTATGGGTTAAATAGTAGTGCAGACTGGGCCCTTCAACCTTGGGTAGGTAACCAGTCTAGGAGAGGGATAACTCTGAATTCAAAATTCCTGAGGTCGGTCGTTGATTGGCTTTGTGGCAACCCTTGATGCACCAATTATTTCCTATCGACTGTGCCAAAAAGTGTGGATGGTCCAACACAAGCCGTCACCACTATAAACAAATCACTGTGTGGGTGTTAATTGTGTATGTGAACCCTCATTCGTCGAAAATCGACGAGAGAGTCCATAATATATATATATATATATATATATATATATATATACACATTTATTTTGTCGTTAATTGTTTTATATTATTCATAGTTTCATCTGGACATATATACATACATAAACACTGACTGTCCTTTATATATGTATAGTTATTTACTAAGCGTAGCTTAGATGCGATCCAAGGCCAGAAGTATGGGTCACCCAGTGAAAATCGAACTCACTAACAATGGTTTGCTAGTCTAGCTTGCTAACCATTACACCACATGAGGTGCCCCGTTTATATATGTATAGAAAGATCAACATTTTAATTTTAGAAGTTACACTAATTCATTTCTAGTAGTGGCGTCTTGAATTTTAACATTTATTTCTACTGTTTATTCATTTGAGTTGTTTATTCTATCTTTACCATTTAAACAGATTAAAATAATTAAAAGAAAAGCAAACATACTTCGACTGATCGTTAAAAAGTCAACGCATTGGGTCTGCCCTTCCCGATTGCATGTCGACAGGTGCGTATTGTCTTAAATTTCTATAATATCAATCAACAATCTACGAAGGAGTACAGTTGCTTTCTTTATATGAATGGGGCATGACAAATTGGCTGTGTTTTTTAAAAGAAATATCATTAGTGAAAGCTTTAATAAAGTGACAGTTCTGTGGATTTTTTTCTTCTTTTAATTTTGTCTTTTGTTTGCTAACCAAGCGGGGAGTCTTTCGGCACCGTATGCCACTCGATCAAAATGGTGTCCAGTGGTCGCTAGATACAAAAGCTGAGGCCTCTGCTGAGTTATAAACAGACTCACAATAAATACTGTGTGAATGACATCATTGTTTCTTTAACTCTTTGTCACCAAAATACGGATAGAGAAAAAAAAATGTGTCATTAATTTAGCTGAACCCATAAACTTTCCAGCAATGGGTAACTGACGTGTCAATTTCAAATAATAATTAAATAGTCCAGTTAGAAAGTTATTGAAAAGAAAGTCTGACTTTAACTGATAACTGTAAAAAGACGTCAGTTTTGTAGTGAAAGGAGAAAGTAGTTTATTTGATTTTTTTTTTCACATTCTTTTGGGGTGTTTTTTATGGCTGCAAAAATCAAGGTATTATTCATCCACCGATCCCTATGTCTAAATCTATCTATCTATCTATCTATCTATCTATCTATCTATCTATCTCTGTTTATTCACATCTCTCTCTCTCTCTCTTTCTCTCTCTCTCTATCTCTCTCTCTCTCTCTCTCTCTCTCTATATATATATATATTATATATATATATATATATCTGTTTATTCACATCTATCTATCTCCGTTTATTCACATCTATCTATCTCTTTTTATTCATATATCTATCTATATAGCTCTATTTATTCACATCTATCTATCTATCTATCTATCTATCTATTTCCGTTTATTCACATCTATCTATCTATCTATCTCATTTTATTCCTATATATCCATCTATCTGTTTATTCACATCTATCTATCTATCTATCTATCGGTTTATTCACATCTATCTAACTATCTCTCTCTCTCTCAGTCTGTTTACATCTATCTATCTATCTATCTATCTCTCTCTCTCAGTCTGTTTACATCTATCTATCTATATATCTCTCTCCAGTCTGTTTACATCTATCTATTTCTTTCTCAGTCTGTTTAAATCTATCTCAGTCGTTTAAATCTATCTATCTATCTATCTATCTATCTATCTATCTATATATATATATATATATATATATATAATATATATATATATCAATATCATATCATATCATATATTATATATTATATATATATATATATATATATATATATATCACAGTTTGTTTGCATCTATCTATTGCGAAATCTTCCTAACCTAGACAGAAGATTAAAAGATGTGGAGTACATTAAAAGAAATATGACGGCACAGTTTCACACCATATAAAAAAACGGAGTGGTAGTACTTGTTAAGGTCCCATCTATGGATTAGATAGAAAATGGGTTTATAAAAAATGAGTATCCATTTAGAATGGATTTGTTTCAAAACTTTGTCAGCATTAAATAACCCACTGAGGTTGATATGCCGTAAAAGAAAACAAACCAAACCAAACCAAACCAAACCAAACCAAAGATATTTATATTAAGATAGCTTGTATTTTAAATATATTAATGTATAGATAACAAGATAATATGAAGCGGTTGGTTGGTTAGATTTTGCAGACATCGACAATTGTTGGTTTATTTTGTTGTATTCATTTTTTATGGGTACTCAGTTTTTTAAAACTCAATTCTTTAAACACATTTTTTAAAACTCATTTTTAAAAAGTTTAACCTATAGATGGGATGCTAACAGGTACTACCACTCCGGGTCAGAGTGGACCTGGGAGTAATGGTGACGAAGAAGTACTCCACACAACACAGAACTCCAGAACTGGAACTTTGTTATCAGATATAGTTTACCGTCATACCCAAGACACTAAGACTTTTAGCCACTAGGTGTTACCAGCCGATTTATGGGAGGGCCTCTCCACCCGCCCGACTTGCCTAAGTAAGGGCCAAATTGGAATGCTATATGTCATGGACTGTTCTACCATCAGGATTTCATCCTTAAGCATCACAGGTCATCACCCACAGTGGCATCATTGGGAAAGCTGTTTTCTCAAAGCATTTCGTCTGAATGGTGCAGCCATACTAGTATTTTAAAGATACTGATGTCAAGATTGTATTTTAGATATACTAGCAAATTTATGCACCCTCCAGGTGCAAGTTTTTAAGTTTTAATATAATAAAATATCATGTTAAATTAGAAAGGCTAATAAAACTAAATAAGAATGCAGATAAAAAGATTTGGAACAGAGGGGGTATTATCGAAAAATAGAACAGCTTTGAAACTAACTCTTCCATCATTTTCCATTACTCCCGTCTTTCATTGGTAAATTTTCCTAATTTAACTCTTTACTTAAAATAGGAAGTAAAGGATAATATTACAGTAATTTCTTCTTCTTAATGAATTTCTTTTAAGATATTTCCCCGAGATTTTTGCTCATATTCAATAAGATAAAACCAAACAATTAGAAATCAATAATACTTAGCATATATTTATTAAAATCAATTTTTTAAGATCAATATGCAAATTAGCCTTCCCATTCACACTGTAAACCACTATTTTGTTGTATATATAAATACAATTGCGTATTATTAGTATGTAGATATGGTCAACAGTCTTAATAATGTAAAACAATTTTATTATTCATTGAGGTTTAAATAAAAATAAAATCATGGAGAATGTGATGTAAATAACTAAGGGAACTGTGAATTGAGTAGTAATATAGTTTCGGTTACAGACAGACAAACACACAATCTCCATTATAATAAGATTAATGTATACATAACGAAATAATATGTGTCAGGTCGCTCAATGTGTTACTGGTACTATGTAACCCAGTACTAACAGTTTCATAGTCAGATCATCGGTGACTAAACTGGTAATCCCACAGATTTTGTCTGGTGGGTAGGGTGGCTAGATATCCTACAGGACCAAAAAATAAGACCTGTAAAAGGGCGGTTGAAACCCTTTGCTCAACGGCCATCTAGCGCCTTATTTCCAAAGTACAACCTCTCCTCGTAACAGGGTAGTGTTAGAGTCATGCCGTCGGGAACCTGGTAGTGTCACCCAAGACTGACAGATCTGACACCTAGTGATATTAGGCCTACAACCCGGCCAAAGCGGCTCTGGTGACCCAGGGGCCGAGGGTATCTGCAGACTCTACGCTGCACATCTTTCTTGCATCTCCTGCAACTTCTCAACATCCAACTTTACTGGCCATCATCTTTGTGATCGTCTGCTTGCTTGACCCTCACTTGTGTCCGTAATAAGCCTCGGGACTCCCCTCCAGGTGGTTCAACAATTAACAACAAAGAGAATAAAGACAAGACAAAGACAAAATCAGGTGAACATTCAAAAATGGTCAGAGCGGTACATGATACATGCATCCATTCAGTCCAGTCATTCTTCCATTATCTCAGTCGCCAGAGAGAGGGGAACACCCCCTCTCTATCCAGTCATGACTTCTGCTTGAGTTGTCTTCTCTGCTCTAAAGGTGATCTAAATTCCACTGCCCGGTTCTAACTGACTAACTTTTCAAATTTTCCACTTCCCACAATTCTC
>CM042142.1:52361004-52411004 GCA_023376005.1 Doryteuthis pealeii
TCTCCCCCCCCATAACGTTGATAAAGCCAATTGCTAATCGAATTCAATACTCTCTCCTTTTCCCTCTCTCTTTGTTTTTCTCTGTCTCTCTTTCTCATAAACTATTTATCGAAACTTCATTGGATTGGTGTGCGTACACCGGCAAAACTCACCTGTACTATAAACAGTCAAACCTTTTTCTTCGCCACTGCTATGACTGTCCGTACTAACGGCCAGTTGAAACGCATGTTATGGCCTATATTTGCTCTTGACAAACGGCAGACCCAATGATTAGACACTGTATATCACTAAGTAGTCAGTCATAAGCCCGGCAAGTCGAGCGCCAGTTGGTCAGTCTGTTTATCTGACAGACTTAATCTCAGAAGCAAAAACAAATCCAATATATCCTTCTCTCTCTCTCTCATTTTGGCCTTTTTTTTCTCTTCTTTCTTTGCAATTTATAAAAGCAGATCTGAAAGAAAACACCAGTACCTGTTGTTATAACTGACGTAGAAATGTAACAAATCTGTCGAGTAAAAAACTATTAAGGTCTGCCGAATAACTAAAAATAAATCAATCAGTTAGTAAAGAAAGAGGAAAGAACAGAAGAAAATTTGTTGATTTGGTACTAACATCACGGAGGCTAAAAAACTAAAGCTTTGACAAAAGAAAAACAAAGACAAAAAAAAAAAAAAAAACAACCCAAAAAAAGCAATAAAAACATAAAAAAAGAAATTCTGTCACATGCAACGGAGTATTGTTGTTAGAAATGTCGTCGATGTCACCATGAACTTTTTTTTTTTCTTTCTTCATCGAATAAGACTTCGTTCGTTCGTCGTTACTTAAAAGTGGTTCTACGCTAAATGTAGAAAGCTGTGGCAGCTACAAACTACCAAACAACAACAACAAAAAAAACAAACAAAAAGTGAGAGGGGGGAAAAAGGAAGGAAAAGAAATAAAATCTCGTCTCACTGCGAGATTTCATTTTCGACATCAACAACTGACTAACCAACCAAACATACGAAAAAAGAAAGAGGCCCAGGATTTCGTGACTTTTTTCTTCCTTATTTCAATATCAACAAGAAAGAGTAAGTATTTTTTTCTTCCTTTTTTTTTCTTCTTTTAAAAGATTTGTTGTCCATTAGTGATATACGTAGATACGCCGACAAACATGAACACCTGACATAGAGTGACGAATAGCATGCTCGTCTTGTTACCCTGGTGTAGAGAGTTCGATCCTCATAAGGTACTTGAATGCTTGAAACCCCATGGAAGACTTAGAAAACCTTATTAAATATCTATTCATATATAACTAGTAAAACATACTTATATACTCAAACAGGGGAGTGAAATATGTAAATAAATCCCACAGTATGTAAAAAATAGAAAAACAAAGTACTCCAAAAAGATGAATTTATCCTTGACTAGCAGGACCTGTGGAAATACCACAGTATGATAATTTAATTATTACAACATTTGATATGTTTAGTTCAGTGCTATTGCAAAAATAGTTCAATAAGTAAAAAGTATTAATAATCTTGATTTAACTCTCTATCACTCTTTTTTTTTCTTTCCTTCTTTTCATATTTTCATTATGTTCGTCCAACAACAAAAGGACCCCCCAAGAAAAAAAAACAAAAAAAAACAAAAACAAAAACAACAACAACAAAAAAATAAAATCAAAACACAAACAAACCAAGCCGAAATAGCCTTGTCCAGAATTAGAACTTGGGTTACACCTCATACCTTTCCTAATGGATGCTGATAGCAAATCTAGACGTCTATACATCATCAATTTATCATATGTCTACAGGGAACATGTATCCATTTAGATTTTAAATTTGAAATTGAAGATTTTAAATTATATATATATATATATATATATATATATATATATATATATATATATATATATATATATATATTAATGGTTAGAGTCATGGGAAATGGACTCGTCGCCCGAGTTCAAGTCTTAGGTGTGGTAATTGCATTTCACTTAGCGCTAATACCTTTGGGAAAGGTATGAATCCTACTCTCCCTCCAGCTATGGATCAATAAGTAAAAAGTATTAATAATCTTGATTTAACTCTCATTCACTCTTTTTTCTTTCCTTCTTTCCTTCTTTTCATATTTTCATTATGTTCGTCCAACAACAAAAGGACCCCTTCCAAAAAAAACAAAACAACAAAAAGCAACAACCCCCCTCTCCCCCAAAAAGCAAAACAAAACAAACAACAAAATAAACCGAACCGAAATAGCCTTGTCCAGAATTAGAACTTGGGTTACACCTCATACCTTTCCTAATGGATGCTGATAGCAAATCTAGACGTCTCTACATCATCAATTTATCATATGTCTACATGAAGATTTTAAATTATATATATATATATATATATATATATATATATATATATATATATATATATATATATATATATATATATATATATATATATATATATATATATATATACAAGATATGGAAGCGCGTGGTTTAATGGTTAGAGTTATGGGAAATGGACTCGTTGCCCCGAGTTCAAGTCCTAGGTGTGGTAATTGCATTTCACTTAGCGCTAATACCCTTGGGAAAGGTATGAATCCTACTCTCTCTCCAGCTATGGATAAATAGTAGGACCGACTGGGCTTTTTAACCTTGGTTAGGCAACCGGTCTAAGAGAAGGAAAACTCTGAATTCAAACCTGTTAAACTCCGCTTAAAAATGACCTTGTGTCACATCCTACTCATGTGGAGGGGTTGGTAATATTATATATATATACAAGGTGTGTCAAAAAGGTATCGAGATTTTTTTGTACTTTTTGCGTTCTATCAATTGAGCACTATCTGCTTAGAAATGCAGCACACACATCCACAATATATATATATATATATATATATATATATATATATATATATATATATATAAAGGTAGTGTAGACATGGAGTCATCGGCGTGTGGTTTACTGACAGTTTCTCGCCTATACGATGTCCAAACCAAGTCTTGGTCTGAAGATCATATAGGCGAGAAACTGTCAGTAACCAGGCGCCGTTGACTCCATGTCCACGCTACGTTAAATTAGATATAAATGCTCTATCAATGATATTGAACACTCTTTACTTATAAGTGTAGCACCCATATTATCATTAATATATACTAACAAAAAGTGTAAAAATAATTTTTGAAAGAGGGGGTAGGAGTTAAATATTCAATGTCAGAATGCTTGTATCATAAGTAAGTAAAATCATCAAATTTATCAAAGGGGTAAAAAAATAAAATAATTTGAAATGGAAACTTAGTTCTGCCCCCCCCCTCAAATAAAATACTCCGTGCATCTATAATCATTAATTAAATAATTATTTTGACTATTTTACACAATCTTTACACAAAATTGCTGTTATTTATTTATTTGTAAACTTTTTTTGTTAAGCTCATGATACTTAAAAAAAAAATGACTTTTTCTTGACTAATTTCGTAAATAATTTTCTTGTAAAACGTTAGATAAATTTAAACATATATTAAAATAAAACAAACTATATATGAGTATATAATACCGGACAAGTATTTATTAAAACTTGTCTTAAAAAACAATAAGTACAATCTAAGGTGGTATATTCAAATTTTGAATGTATATAATACAAGGTTGTTCTATATTCTTTATATTGATGATTTTGGCAAATGTGACATAAGCAGTGACGTAGTTTCGGTTACAGACAAATTAACACCGGATCTTCATTATCAATATATATATATATATATATTTCGTTTACCTGATGAATGCTTTCAGCAAGAAACCAATGGTTGTAATATCGTTCCGAAATAAATAAATAAAAGCAAAACTTTTATTTGTTACTTCATTGAACTATATATATATATATATATATATATATATATATATATATATATAGTAACCCACAGACACGTGTTTCGACTTATCAAGTCTCTTCAGTGTGGCTAGACATTTGTAAGCTACCTAGAGCCGGGATTGAAATCCGATCGGTTCAGTGTCACTCATACACCTTAACCGCCAGGCTGTCATCACCAACAGAATGCGAAGGGGATTTTAACTGTTTTAATACACACATCGCTTTGTATGTAAAGGCCGCCATAGAGTGCTCCATCCCTTTTATAGGAGAGCGTTGCGTTTACGCTTTAGTTGGCGGTCTTCAGCGAAATACCCCCCAAAGTGCTCAATCCTAGGGTGATGGGGAGCATATATATATATATATATATATATATATATATATATATAAGTTAAAGTAGCATGGACATGGAGTCAGCACTTGATTACTGACAGTTTCTCGCCTATGCGATATTCAGACCAAATTTGGTCTAAACACTCTATCAATGATATTGAGCACTATCTGCTTAGAAATATAAACCCAATACTATCAACGATATATATATATATATATATATATATATATATATATATATATATATATATATGAGTATGAGCAAGATAGAATGAAAACAACACACAATGCTGTTAAATAGAAAACGATTTATAAAATATACATAGCTGATACTGATCAATATTTCGATTTTACAAAAATCATCATCAGAGACAGTTACTCCAAATCGTTTTCTCTTTAACAGCATTGTGTGTTGTTTTCATTCCATCTTGCTCATACTCATACTGTCGGATTCATTTCCTTTCTTTTAACTTATATATATATATATATAAGGTGTGTCATAAAAGTATCAAGATTGAAGCTGTATATAGCAAGATAGAAATGAACAATGAATGGAACGTTAATTTTTTTTCTCAGAATACAAGGTGTATCCTAAAAGTGCCGAGTTTGAAGCTGTATTTACCAAGATAGAAATGAACAATGAATGGAACGTTCATTATATATATATATATATATATATATATATATATATATATATACGCACGCGCGTATCTCCATGATATGCAAATACAGATGTTAGCAAAATGATATTACATAGCATTAAGTGTCATCAACTTGATACAGGTTTATGAAGTAATATTCCGAATTACCTACCACCTGATACATATTTATGCTGATACTAAAATTAGTGTTTGCGTATCCAATGCATTGTTAATGTGAAAATTTGATCCACAAGAAAACAAGACCATTAAAAGATAATTAATGGGTAAAATGTCTACCAGACTATTGTTAATGTGTTGTGAGTTCGATTCTCACCGAGTGCCAAATAATTGTCGATTTTTTGCCGTTTTAAGGAAGATCGTAGAAATGCGTACATAATAACAGTTAAGGATGCAACTGTAGAATTAGCGAACCAGGTCTTGTTCAAATTAACATTGGCAAAGGCATGAAACCACTATTCCCTTGACTATGGATAGTTAGCAGGGAATTTAGACATGTAAAAGCAATTTGACATAGTTTTTCTATAAAGTCATGTAATGTAGATCATTTATATTTAAGTTAAGGTAGCGAGGACATGGAGTAAACGGCGCCTGGTTACTGAGAGTTTCTTATCCATGCGATCTTCAGACCAAGTCTCGGTCTGAAGATCACATTGGCGAGAAACTCTCAGTAACCAGGTGACGTTGACTCCATTAAAGGTTATTTAATGCCAAAGCCATCCTTACAGAAGAACAGTAGTGCTACTGTTTAAACCATAGTTAAATGGAATTAAATGGCTCATACATTTTCCGAGGATATTAGTCCGAAAATTAACGCAATAGCACGACTGGAGTTCGAACACGCGTACTACGACGTCCAAGCCAGCATGTTAGCCAATACACCACGGGGACTCTATCCATTTGCTTATTAATTTTTTTTCATACGGTTATATGATTTTAATATCTCTATCTCATCTATTAATAAAGGAAATTGGATGTATTTCTGTTTGTAATCAAACCTACGTCACGGCTTGCGTCACAATATTCTCAATGATTAGGTAAGTTTATTAAGAGTATTTAGATTATAGTAAAAATCGTTAATACATAGAATAAAAATAACCCTGAGTTATATACACTCAAAATTTGATGTTTTGGTTTGGTTTATTGATAAACCCATCTGGGGTTATGTCATGCCCAACGGTTAGGAAGTAGTATATGTTGTGTATTTATATTTATACTTTTTAGTAATTGGTTTTAACAATGTGTTAGCACCATTGGGGATCATGTTATATGGTATTGATTAAGTTAATGTCTATATTCTATGGTATAATCCTATTTCCATCAAAAAGGACAGAATGTCCTTCATGTTGACATTTTCAAATACATCTTTCATATTGTTTGCTTTAAAGTAACGATTTCTGGTGTGAGCAAAAAAACTGCATTCCATGAATAAGTGTTTAACAGTCAAAGGTGTTTCAAAATTTGAGTAAGTAATTTAAAAAATTGTTTTTTTTACTCTCATCCTTTTTTTTTAGTAACAACAAGTTTACAAAAAAGTTTACAAATAAATAAACCATTTTGTGTAAAACCCATATGCAAAATATTCAAAATAATTATTTTATTAATAATTAACTGATGCACGCAACATTCCATTTGAGGGGGACAAGACTAAGTTTCCATTTCAAATTGTTTTCTTTTCTTTAGTCCTTTTATAAATATGATATTTTTTATTACTAATTACTAATTACTTATTACTTATTACGAATTACTAATTACTTATTACGAATTACGAATTACTAATCACTTATTACGAATTACTAATTACTTATTACTAATTACTAATTACTTATTACTAATTACTTATTACTTATTACTTATTATTACTTACAAACCCTCTGACATTGAATTTTTAACTCCCACCCACCCCAGGCAATATCTTTCAAAAATTAATTTTTACATCGCCGGAGAGTGTTTTTTTGTTGCTAGTACTAATAATTTGTGAACATATCTATATGACCAATGGTTGGCACCCTAACAGGTATTACCACTCCGGGTCCGAGGTTATCTAGGAGTAATGATGATAAATGGGTGCTTCACTCTCCCCAGAACTAGAGTCTCACTATCAGATGCAGTTTAGCGTCATACCAAGGATGCTCCTTTAGTGTGGGGTCTTACCTACCAGCAAGACAAGCAGTCTCGGATAGGGCGATCTACGAAGTTAAGCAATGATGATCTTGCTCAGTACTTAGATGGGTGACCACTTAGTAACAACAGGTATTGTAAGCAATCTAAAAAAAAAAAAAGAAGGACTCTCCCGTCGATTTCGACGCATGAGAGTTCATCCAATGAACAACCTACACTGATTTCTTTATAGTGGTGAAAGTTTGTGTTGAACCATCCGCACTTTTTTGGCACAGTCGATAGGAAAGAATTGGTGCACAAGGAATGACACATAAGTCAATCAACAACTGACCACAGGATTTTCAAATTCAGAGTTTTCCTTCTCCTAGATTGGTTACCTATCCAAGGTTAAAGATCCCAGCCTTCCCTACTATTTACCCGCCCTGTCGGCTGGGGCGTTAGAATGCACCGATTGCACCTCTGAAGAGGGGTAAGACTCCCCCAATGGGGCCACCTGTTGGCCGTGGGTGGCGACCCGTGATGCTTAAGGATAGAGTCCAGGTGGGTGAGCTGTTCATGACATGCAATACTCCACTTTGGCCCTATGTTGGGCTAGACGGGTGGTCGGAGAGGCCCCCTCCGATCAATCGGCTGGTCACGTCAAGCCCTAGCACCTATATGATTTTCCCAACCCTATTGTCTTTATGGCAAGCCCCAACCCCTTTTTATCATATGGGTGCTAGAAGGCGGTGGCTGCGGGTCTACATGTCCTGGGAATGACGTTAAACTCTATCTGATGGTGAGGTTCCAGATTTGGAGGTTTGGGGAATGTGGAGCACCCCTTCATCACCATTGCTCCCTGGTCTACTCTGACCCGGAGTGGTAGTACCTGTTAGGGTCCCATCTATGGGTTAAATAGAAAAATGTATTTATAAAAAAATTGTATTATCCATTAAGAATTGATTTATTTCAAAACTTTATTGGCATTAAATAACCCACTGAGGTTGATATGTCGTAAAACAAAAACAAACCAAACCTACTATTTACCCATAGCTGGATGGAGAATATATGGATTAATACCTTTTCTAAAAATGCGCTATGTGAAATGCAAACAGCCTTGTCTAGGATTTGAACTTGGGGTGACGAGTCCATTTTCAACGACTCTAACTATTATGCCACGCGCTTCCATTGCAAGCACTCTAAGGTCTGTGTCAGATTAAGCACAAACGTAGTAAATAACAAACGATTTATTATCAAATGATTTCCAATTAAGTCTAGCTTAAATTCCTGGTTTCAACCTGATCATTAAAGTTAAGCAATGATTAGCCAAGTCAATGCTTTGGTGGGTGACCACTTTTTAACAGCAGGTAGTGTGAGCAACCTGAGATCTGCGTGTAAGAGCAAGCAAAGACTTAGCAAATAGCAACTATAAAAACTAGCAGTGGATATACCACAGTATAATAATTTTATTATTACAACGTTTGATAAGTTTACATAAGAACTATTGGGAAAAAGGTTCAATATGTAAAAAGTATAATAATTTTGATTTACCTTTCTCTCACTCTTTTTTCTTTCCCTCTTTCTTCCCTTCTTTTCATTATGTTCAATTGAAACAGACTAGCGTTACCACTTCCGCGCACTCAACCCATATCTCTATCTTTCCCCTACTTTCTTTCCTTCTTTCTTTCTTATCATATTTTTCTGTGTAGCGTGTCCCTTTCCTTCCCTTTCTTTCTTTACAATAAAAACGGAATGGTCCATTATTCAGCTGAGTTGACGACACACATAAGAAATAAAAATTTGGCAGATAAGCAACACCAGATAATCAGGATTTACATTTTTGAATTCCACCTGGAAAGATTTGGACGGTCTCATTTCTAACCAAAGGGTATTGCAAGATGATAACGGTCGTGTAAATAAGGAACACGAGTACTAATATATAGATTAGTTTTGTGAGAGAATGGCATGCATTTTTCATTTGGGTTTTTATAAAAATGACCAGTGATATCTGGGTTGCTATATTTTTATTTTTATGTTTGGTTCGTCAGATCTAGTCATGTGGATTAAGCGAGCAGTAGAATTCTGACCGCTGTTTTTCCCCCTAATAACGGTCTTATCTTTTGTTCAGTTGTACATATTTGATTAGCTTGATTTAAAATAGAAACACTAACGATGGTCGGCCACACAAGAAAGTCAAGGATACACGATGATTTTCTCGTAACGAGGGAACAAAGAAGACGGACTACTGACCTTTCTTCTAAAGTTTTACGAACTGATTTGAATATTATTTCTCTGAATGTTTGAGATGAGGATTGATGATTAGTATCATCTGTGTTATTCGGACTATTGTCCTCATCTTTATTGTTATCTACACTATTTCTCTGAATGTTTGAGATGAGGCTTGATAATTAGTATCATCTGTGTTATTGGACTATTGTCCTCATCTTTATTGTTATCTACACTATTTCTCTGACTGTTTGAGATGAGGCTTGATGATTAGTATTATTTGGATTATTCGGACTATTGCCTCATCTTTATTGTTATCTACACTATTTCTCTGAATGTTTGAGATGAGGCTTGATGATTAGTATTATCTGTGTTATTCGGACTATTGTCCTCATCTTCATTGTTATCTGTCCAATTGGACACATGTGGATAGAGGAGTTAAGTTAAGACAGTTCTAGGTGACAGTTATCTCTGGACTGCAGGTTCAACCTGGTCAAGGGCAACAGTAACATAGAATGATAATTAACACAGTTTGATGCCCATACCCCAGCTATGGTTAGCGGAATGAGAACAGGATACGCCCGTGGACTGAATAAAGTGTTAGGTTCAAAGTTCGTTGATGGCTCCCGATCACGAAGGTTCCCGAGTTCGAAAAAAAAGGTTCCCGAGTCCGAGAAGGTTCCCGAGTCCGAAAGAAATACCTAAAGAAGGCCGGAGGGCACATCGGCCGAAGCGTTGTACAGATAACAATGAAGACAAGAACAATAGTCCGAATAACGCAGATAATACTGATTTGAATATATCAAATAAAATGTGTGCGTAATTTGTTAGCACGAAGAAACCTGCAAAATTCAAATAGCTAACTTAAAAACCTACCTACAGGAGGGATTTTAAGATAAATTAACTGACTATAGCATTATCTGTTTCATTCCGCTAACTATTTTTGTGAGGAATTATGAGTTGATAAATGTCGTTGAGAGGTTAACGTCTATGTCATTTATTGTAATATAGATATCAACAGGACACTTTTTAGCCTTTATTTTCTGATGACCTCGTGACGACGTAACAAAGAAGACAGACTACTGACCTTTCCTGTAAAGTTTTTACGAAATGATTTCATTATATTAAATAAAATGTGTGCATAATTTCTCAGCCCGAGGACACCTGCAAAATTCAAATAACTAACTTAAAACCCACCCTAAAATAGGAATTTTAAGTAAAAAAAAAAAATTAAAATTAAGTAAAGTAGACGGAGTGGGCTATTGTCGATATCAGCCGATAGTGAGGGAGTCTATACCCTTATCACTAGCACTAGACCAGGTAGATTGTTTTTGCGTCTAATGTGGCGCGCCACATCTACCATCAGCTCCCCACTTTACCACACACATTTAAGCTGTGCTATTCATGCACTAAGTTGGTGAGGGCCGGTTTTGAAACCAGAACCTTGTGTTTCCCAGCCAGATGCAATACCGACTGAGCTAAACCGGTTATACCATGGACTTACAATAATTTTATCCGTTCTATTCAGTGAACGATTTTTGTGAGGACTTATGAGTTGATAAATGTCGTTTATGCCATTGATTGTAATATTTTTCCAGTCTTAATTTCTGAAAAGGTCAAAGGGCGAAATCTCTGGTAAAACTTTGGTTCCTGGCTCTAATTTTCTGTTAGGTGTCTACTTTATACGGTTAAAAATGAAAACAATATTTGAAATATTTCACCAAACAGAAAGCTCTGCTGACCTAGCTTAGAATAGACTGACTGTATCCCCTGTAGGGTTGTAAGACCCCTCCTCAAGATTGAGTCCTGAGTATTTGGTTTGGTTTGTTTTGTTTTACGGCATATCAACCTCAGTGGGTCATTTAATGCCGATAAAGTTTCGAAATAAATAAATTTTAATGAAAATACAATTTTTTTTATAATTACATTTTTCTATTTAACCCATAGATGGGACCCTAACAGGTACTACCACTCCGGGTCAGAGTGGACCAGGTAGCAATGGTGATGAAGGGGTGCTCCACATTCCCAAACCTCCAAATCTGGAACCTCACCATCAGATAGAGTTTAAACGTATTCCCAGGACATGTAGACCTGCAGCCACCGCCTTCTAGCACCCATATTATAAAAAGGGGTTGGGGCTTGCCATAAGGGCAACGTGACCAGCCGATTGATCGGAGAGGGCCTCTCCGACCGCCCGTCTAGCCCAAGATAGGGCCAAAGTGGAGTATTGCATGTCATGAACTGCTCATCCACCTGAGCTCTATCCTTAAGCATCACGGGTCGCCACCACGGCCAACAGGTGGCCCCATTGGGGAGTCTTACCCCTCTTCAGAGGTGCAGTCGGTGCATTCTAACGCCCCAGTCCGACAGGGCGGTCCTCAAGAGAGTCGGAGTATGATATTAAAATGCATCTGATGCTGAGGCTCAAGGTTTTAAGTTTGAGTGTGGAGTACATTTTCATTGCCATTACTCCGAGGTCCACTTTGACCCGGAGTGGTAGAACTTGTTATGGTCCCATGTATATATTTACCAACCCCTCCGCACGAGCAGGATATGACACAAGGTTAATTTCTTAAGCGGAGTTGAATTCAGTTTTCCTTCTTCTAGACTGGTTACCTAGCCAAGAGCCAGTCTGCCCTACTATTTACCCATAACTGGAGGATGCATACCTTTCCCAAGTGTATTAGCGCTATGTGAAATGCAAACATCCTCGTCCAGGATTTGAACTCGGGTCGACGAGTCCATTTCCAACTACTCTGACCATTACACCACGCACTTCCATAAAGCTAGGGTCTCATGTATGGGTCAAATAGATCGGTTTAAACACCATTCTTATTCGGTAAGGATACTAGATACCATATAACTGTTTGCAAACAAATTGTTATTATTGAATAGAAATAATTACTTGAAACCATATAAATAGGCATAGATTATTAATATTAGATAGACATACTTGAAACTATACAGATGTATATAAATTATTTGTATTAGATAGGAATACTTGATATCATATACCCGGAGTAGTAGTACCCGAAGGGATCCCATCTATTGGTTAAATAGATCTGTTTAAAAATTATTCATAATCAATAGGACCGTGCGCAAAAAAATCCCCTCCCCCTAAAAACAAAAAAAAAACCCGCAAAAAACCCCAAAAAGCAAAAACAAATAAACAAAAACAAAAAACAAGCATCCCCCTCCAAAAAAAAACAAACAAAAAAAAAAAAAAGCACCCCCCCAAAAAAAAACGCCGCTGTTTGCATTTCACATAGCGCTAATACACTTGGGAAAAGTACGAATCCAACTATTCTCCCTCCATTCATGGGTAAATTGTAGGACAGACTGGAATATTGAACCTTGGTATAGCATCCGGTCTAGGAGAAGGAATACTTTGAATTCAAACCAAAGGGATTCTTTCTTGTTAGTCAAAACCTACTTTGAGAGATCCCTTTCCTTCTCCTAAAATAGATTTCTCCAAACTATTAATATATCATTGATATCGTATATATATATTTACCACCCCTCCGCACGAGCAGGATGCGACAGAAGGTCAATTTCTTAAGCGGAGTTCATCAGGTTTGAATTTAGAGTTTTCATTTCCCTAAACCGGTTGCGTAACCAAGGTTAAAGAGCCCAGTCTGTGCTGCTATTTATCCATAGCTAGAGGAGAGTAGGATTCATACCTTTCCCAAGGGTATTAGCGCTAAGTGAAATGCAATTACCACATCCAGAATTGAACTCGGGGTGATGAGTCCATTTCCCATGACTTTAACCATTACACCACGCGCTTCCTCATTGATATCGTATAAGTTTGTGAAAAACAAAGTAGTAAGGTTGGCGGGGTGGCCTATTGTCTGTGTCTGCCGGACAGCGAGGGAGTTCATCCTTTTTTCGTTAGCGCTAGACCAGGGAAATTAATTTTGCTGAAGTGGAGCGCGACATCTACCATCAGCTCCCCACTTCATGCGCTGTGTGGGTGGAGCGAAAATTTGCAACAAAAGAGGTACTTTTTAAGGAACTATCAGGGTTTTTAAAGCATCATATCTCCCCCAATTCGTTTAATGGGTCGCTTTCTTTGGTATCAATGTAATCTACGCTCCAGGATCTACCAATAAAGACAATATCATTGACACCTAAAATTTGCACGAAAATAGGTATTTTTAAGGCATAATTAGGGGATTTTGAAGCCTCACATTCCGATAATTTATCAAGTTGAACACTTTCTTTGGTAAATCTACACATCGAAATCTATCAGAAAAAGAATAAAATCGATACCTTAAATTTGCACGAAAATAAGTACTTTTTAAGGCACAATTAGGAGATTTTTGAAGCTTCATATCAAGTAGAAAAGACAATATAATCGATACCAAAATCTGCTTTGTTTAGAGTAGTCAATTATCATGCTTTGTTTAGAGCAGTCAATTATCATGATTTACGTTCTGAGGATGAACGATCGGGAGGTCAAAAAACCTATTACGCCCCCCACCATAATAGGTTTTTTTAACCTCCCCATGAGGAAAGCTCTTTTGACGAGGGCCAGACGCAGAATATTTTTTTTTTATGGAGTTCAGTAGAGAAGGGAGAAAATTCTGGCAACCATTCCTCCCTAATCTCAAGTTTGTACTGTTTAATCTGAGAAGCTTTTTTTTTTCTTTCCGTGAACTTAATCGATTGGCGATCTATTAGTCATGTCCATTAACCTGGTTCAAATTTCCAAACTTGCTATTTTCGTCATCAGGGAGTCGAATCTACAGAATGATTTTTCATAAAACCTATTAGGACTTTTCAGGGATACACACACACACACACACACACACACACACACACACACACACATATATATATATATATATATTATTCTCTTGTGCCTCCAGACAATGATTTTTCGCAAAACATTGTATGACTTTTCAGGGTTATATATATGTGTGTGTGTGTGTGTGCGTATATATATATATATATATATATATATATATATATATATATATATATATACATGTGTGTGTGTGTGTGTGTGTGCGTATTTGTGTGTACCTGAAAAGTCCAAAAATGTTTTTTGAAAAATCATTGTCTGTAGATTCGACTCCCTGATGACGAGTCAAATCTACAGACAATGATTTTCCATAAAACATTTTAGGACTTTTCAGACACACACACACACACACACACACACACACACACACACACACACGCACACAAAGAAGGAGAGATAACAGCAACTCCAGCAAGCATCGCTGTTTGTTTGCAGTCACTGCACCAGAGATTGCCACTCAAAAATTGGTCTGTTTAGCCACTCATGCAGTTGCAGATAAAAAATGGACATCATACCATCGTTTTCATAGACGGAAGGATGCGAACATAACACATAAGATATATATATGTATATATATATATATATATATATGGCGCTAATACCCTTGGGAAAGGTATGAATCCAATTCTCCCTCCAGCTCTGGGTAAATAGTAGGACAGATTGGGGTCTGTAACCATGGCAAGGTAACCAGTCTAGGAGTAGGAAAACTCTGAATTCAAACCTGTTAAAATCCGCTTAAAAAATTGACCTGTGTCGCATCCTGCTCGTGCAGAAGGGTTGGTAATATATATAATATATATATATATATATATATATATATACGTCATATCAATGTTAACATTTCCTCTCGGCCTATTCCCTGAAGATGGTACAATATACCGAAATGCTTAAGTATTGACACATAAAATTGTTTCCCCTAATCATAACATCCTGTGTTTGTTATATTTTTAAAATATTTCCTTCTCATATATATATATATATATATATATATATATATATATATCCTTCCATTAATATCTATCAATTTGTTTTTTTAATCTAGAACGAGACGTTAAATGTAAAAAAGAAAGAAAGAAAGACAATTAAAGAAAAAAGTTTTCATTCTTTAATATTAATGACTTGAGGCAGTACAAAAATTGTGACTTAGGATTTTACCTCGACTGATGTATTTCAAGTACATTCAGTCGTGCTTTCACATCTCTTGTATTATTGAGTTATTTCTCATGTCATAACGTAGCGAATACATTTCCTTTGATCACCCTTCACTGGACCCTTTACTATTGGATAGACTCAAAAGATTGATTTTCCAATTCCTTTTATATTTCTGGGAATTCTTTTGCTATGGTCGAAACTCTTTTCTCTTATCTGACTGATTCGATTGTTATTGCCCTAGGCTCTCAAGTATTTTTTTAAAAAGAAGTCCATCTTATAAAAGTAAGATATAATCGAATATTATAACTAATGCTGGGATTTCAGATTAGACATTAAGTCATATATTTTTGAACGAAGTTAACTTTCCTTCTCCAGATAATGACATGCTACAGAGAAGAAAAAATATAAGGAAGAAAGAAAGAAAGCTAGTAGGGAAAGATAGAGAGGGGATGTTAGCGCGAGAAGTGATAATGCTAATCTGTTTCAATCGAACATAATGAAAATAGGAAAGGAGGAAATGCAGAATAGCGCGCAAGGGATAATATAATTAGATTACCTATAAAAAGCATTAAATTTCATTACATTTCACGGAAATACCCGAAACCTTTGAGATGTTAGGGTTACGATTATGGTTATTGTTAGGGTTAGTGTTTAATGTTTGGGTTGAGCTACTTCGGGAGTTTCCGTTATCTAATGCGTAAAGTGATTCTAATGATATTATCTCTTGTTGCTATTCTGTATTTGTATTCCTTCTCTTTCTCCTGGAATTTTTTCATTGGCATTTCAGTCTCGGAAGACTATAATAAAGTTTTAGTGCCCATAAAGTTACGGTGCCTCCTGTGACTGTGAAGTACAATGTTTGAAAAACATTCTCGACCACAGATGTCGCATTTTAAGGCTGTCCCTGAAGATGTTGATGTACCGGTGCTTTGTTGTCGCTGCTTTCTTCTAGACCTCTTAGATTCATGGTGTTGCGTCAGGGTGACTTCTGACATGAACAGTCCTCTTCAGAGATTCTGCCGCCACCGAGGGCGGTCATGAGCCAAATTTTCCTAGCTGGAAGGGGCAATACCAAATCACCTAAGATCCTTCTTGCAGACATCCTTGAATCGCAGCTGGGGTCGGCCAATCTGTCGTTTACCAGACGAAAGCTCTACATAAAGGATGTCTTTCGGGATTCGTCCATCATCCATCTGACGTACATGATCCAGCCATCGGAGACATATGCCTGTCATATTGCACCTAAATAATAAGAACTGCATTTTATAAAAAATAAGTCATAATCGAATATTATAACTAATACTAGAATTTCAGTTCAGACATTAAGTCATACTACCAGGACCTGTGGATATACAACAGTATGATAATTTAATTATTACACTGTTTGAGATTTTTACTTAATAGCTATTGCAAATTGTTCAATATGTAAAAAGTATAATAATCTTCATTTAACTCTCTCTCTCACTCTTTCTTTCTTTCTTTCTTTCTTTCTTTCTTTCCTTCTTTTCCTCTTTTCATTATGTTCGATTGAAACAGATTAGCATTATCGCTTCCTCGCGCTAGCCTCCTCTCTCTATCTTTCCCTACTAGCTTTCTTTCTTTCTTTCTTTCTTTCTTATTTTTTTCTCTGTGGCATGTCCATTTGCTTCCCCTTTTTTCTTTATAATGAAACGGAATGGTACATTATTTAGCTGAGGCGACGGCACTCATAAATAAAGATTCGGTGGATAAGCAACAACAGATAATCAGGATTTACATTTTTTCCATGATGTGGACGGTCTCATCTTTAACCAGAGGGTGTTGCAAGAAGATAACGGTCATACAATTGAGGAACATGAGTATTAATATATAGATATTTTTGAACGAAATAAAATGGTTAGTTTTCCTTCTTCTTCTCCTATAATGGTTACCTAACTGTCATATAGTACCTAAATAATGGGAATGGAATCGTCTGTCTTTCCTATAAATAATGTATGAAGAAACACCGCAAGAGAAAAATAATGAGATCTTACGAGATTGTTGATTCAACCAGGCAAAAAAATAGAGCTTTTTGGGGAATGGGACAGGAACGGATTAATAGCATTTTATTTTATTTTAATGAGGAAAATTGATTTGATACACGAGGAAAATTAGTTACGAGTGGAACGAATTAAACACATAAGTCAAGGTACCACTGTACTAGAGAGTTATCCGGATTTCCCGATGCAAACGACTTTATTACCCAAAATTCCTTTTTCTGGAAGGAAATACAAGTGCAGCCCCCATCACCAAAAACAAAGGTACGAATGCAGAATAGTGCGCAAAAGATGATATCATTAGATTACGTATAAAAGTATTACTCGAAATACTCGAAATCTTTGAGATTAGAGTTAGGGTTAAGGTTAGGGAGAGTTTTAGGGTTAGTGATATGATCAGTGTTAGCGTCAGTGTTATGGTTACGGTTAGGCTACTTCGGTAGTTTCCGTAAACTAATGCTATTTATACGTAAAATGTGATTCTAATAGGATTATCTCTTGCACACTATTCTGTATTTTTATCAACAAAAAAAGTCCTCCCGAGACACTCTGTGTTGCTGATACTGTCCGAACAGTCACCGTGATTGGTCTATTTGTTAAAAACCCGAAACGAGATCACTAATATCATTGTTTAGTCGTATTAACCGTCATTATTATTATTATTATTATTATTATTATTATTGGCTTTCAGAATGAAGTCAAATGTTTTAAATACATCTATCTGTTCACGCATATCTCGTTTACATTGGCAGGAAACCATCGACATCCGGGCTTTTACACTAATAAGCGTGACTGATGGAGCCCGAAGGTAGAATTATCATCAATACACCGGTCTAAGACAGGCATAATGGGCCAGTGACTTCCCTACATTAAGATGATTGTTCACTTAATATCAGGAAGCAGACACGGAGACTTGGTTTATCCACTCATCAAAAAAACAGTTTTCAATACGTTTTTGTAATCAAGAAAACAGCGAAATGGGTTAGATGTCTTTAGGTGGAGGCACGTGGTGTAATGGTTTGTAAGTAAAGTAAAGTCGTCAGCACGGCCTAAAGTCGGTATCAGCCAGTCAGTGAGGGAGTCTATCCCCTTTTCAATAGCGCTAGACCAAGGAGATTGTTTTAGCATCTGAGGTGGAGCGCCACACGTACCATCAGCTCCTTACTTTACCGCACAGATCCCTGTGCTACTCATACGCTGAGTTGGCGGGGACCGGTATCGAACTAGGAACCTTGTGGTTTCTAGCCGAACGCTCTACCGATTGAGCTAACCCGGCCCCTTATAGTAATGGTTAGAGTCGTAGGAAATAGACCCATTGACCCGAGTTCAAATACTGGATGAGGCTGTTTGCATTTCAAATAGCGCTAATACCTTTGGGAAAGGTATGAATCCAACTATTCTCTAGCTATGGTTAAATAGTAGGACGTATTATTCCTATCTAATACAAATAATTAAAAAAAAACCCATCTATTTGACCACCTGTTGTGGCCTGGTTAAGGACCAGAATAAAGACACAAAGACAGGAAATGTGTTAAACAAATATATTAACAAAGAACAGTAGTACAAACATATACTAAGGTTCGGTTACACGCAAGGCTGTATTATCGGCTGTTGGCTGAAATACTAACTCTCGCTTAAGTGCAGAACCTGCTGCTATTTATACTTGGAAGAGTTCATCTGTGCGGGGTAAATTACCATAACACCACCCATACATGAAACTATTACAGAGTGAACCAGGGAGTAATGTCTGAGTAATGACAATGAAGGAGTACTCTATATTCTATAGTGGAGGTGTTTGGTGTAATGGTTACAGTCGTAGGAAATAAACTAGTCGAGCCAAGTTCAAATCCTTGACGAGACTGTTTGCATTTCAAATAGCGCTAATACATTTGAGAAAGGTATGCATCCAACTACTCTCCCTCCAGCTATGGGTAAATAGTAGGGCAGACGGGGCACTTTAACCATGGCTAGGTAACAATTCTAGGAAAAAGAAAACTCTGAATTCAAACCTGTTAAAACTCCGCTTAAGAAATTGGCCTTGTGTCTCATCTTGCTCGTATGGAGGGGTTGGTAAATATATAATGTATTTGTATTTATAAGATGTCGCTTGATATGAATAATTTGATATTTCGGACTGTTGTCATCATCTTTATTGTGGTATGCATAAACACAATGTTCAGACCACTACAACTTCGGGATCTTTTAAAATTTAAAAAAATAACACACACACACACACACACACACACACACATATATATATATATATATATATATATATATATATATATATATAGGTACAAGTAATAACCAACTCAAGTTTCACCATAAGGATCTTCAGGGTTAAATCCATGTATATATATATATATCAATCATTATCTATTTTTATGAGATGATGCTTGATATGATTAATTTTGATATTTCAAACTGTTGTCCTCGTCTTTATTGTGATATGTATAAACACAACCTCGGGTTCTGTTTTTTTTTCAATATCTAATACCATTTTTTAAATAAGTCTGGAGGCAATTATAGAGCCCCTTGAACTAATGGTAATGATTTCAGCTCCGAAACCACGTTGGAATTCAAGGTTATCTTATTTTAAGGTAATTAAAAACACCTAAATAAAGTTGAGGTTACAGTGGCTTGAATATTGTGTTCATACATACCACAATAAAGATGATGACAATAAATATCAAAATTATTTAAATGATTCGCGTTTAATGTTTATACTCAATTAGTCTTTTCATTCTGCAAACCTTTAAATAAATAAATAAAATAAATAGTTTAAAATAAGTTATCATCAGACAATAACCTTGAATTTAAGGTAATTAAAGAGGCACCTTAACAGAGGCCGAGGTTACAATGGTCTGAACATTATGTTTATGCATATCACATTAAGGATGAAAACCACAGTCCGAAATATAAAAATGGTTCGATGTCGTCTCAGATAAATTCTATGGCGGGATTTTTGCTGTGCGGCGGTGTAAGACTCGCGCTTAACTCTGGAGTAAGATTTTGGTTTTCATAACGGATATTCATTTGGATGTCATTTACAAGGCGATTTGTCTGATGATAAGTATATACTGCTTTGAAATAAGGGTAACAAATAAGCCATTAAATGTATAGATTATAATAATAATTGACATATATATATATATATATTTTTTTTTTATTTTATTTTTTATTTATTTATAGTCACCAATACATTTAAAAGTCTGTTTTACCAATGATTTCGGAACATCACTTTTAGGTAATTATCCGTCATCAGAAACGTCCACTTTCTGATGACGGATAATCACCTAAAAGTGATGTCCCGAAACCATTGGTAAAACAGACTTTTAAATGTATTGGTGACTATAGATAAATAAATACAGCTCTTACAGAAGTAATTGAGTACTTTATAATTATTTCTCCAATAATAATAACAAAGAATTAACTAATATATATATATATATATATATATATATATATGTATATGTGTGTGTATGTGTGTAAGGTATCCAAAACTGGTAGTAAGGGAGGATTCTACATGGGATCTTCAAAATCTCTCTGTATAATTATTGCATGTTTTAGTAGGTGCAAATACAAGGATTTTTATAAATCCCTAAAGAGAGCTCAATGTATAATAATCTATAATTTAGATTAAATACAGAGCAATATTTACCTTTGAAAGGAAGGAAAAGCTCAATAAACCGTGATTCTGTAATAAATTCATTTCGAACAAATTTTTTTACAGAATGACGGTTCATTAAGTTTTTCCTTCCTTTTAGAGGTATATATATATATATATATATATAGTTAAAGAGTTAGCAGAAAAAGATTAGCGCAAAGTACAAAATAAATGAATGAATAAATCATCATCATCTTGTCGCGCCAGTAGCGCGGATATCCATGACAATCTCTCGCCAACCCTTCCTATCATTCATTGGCCTCGGGAGGTCCTCCGCACAGCATGCTGCATTCGCACATAGCTGGTCTATGTAGGTCTTTGTTGGACGTTTCGCACTAGTATGTCCATGTGCCGGTTTCCACAGAAGGACGTCGCTTATTAGCTCATCCTTTCTTCTCCAGCAGTGTCCGGCATGTCTTGTTCGCCCTACTCGAATGGTTTGTGTAACAGGGAGCATGTGGCCGTATAGCTGTTTTCTTGAGGGATGTTACTTTCACGATTTGTTCAAGATAACACTCAGCATCTTTGTGCAGCTCCCATCCAGTCTATTTTCCAGAGAACAACGAAACGAGCCGTAAATTTGTTTAGAGTAATTAAAAGTCTATTGCGTTATATTTTCTAAGAAACAGTGCTTAATTAGCAATCAGGTAAAGGACAAGAGACTGTCACATGAGCAGCCAAAAAAGCGTTAAAGAAACAACGGAAAACAAAGATAAATTTGGTGTAAAAGTTAAAAACCCTTAAGCGTTCTCTACAAAAAAAAAAAAAGAAAAGAAAATTTTTTTTCTGCTTGAGAAATATCTTCAGGGAAAGTCATACAATTCTGTTTACTTTCTAGTAAATATCATGAGAGAGAGAGAGAGAGAGAGAGAGAGAGAGAGAGAGAGAGAGAGAGAGAGAGAGAGAGAGAGAGAGAGAGAGAGAGCTGAGAACGTGAAGACAATAACGATAATCTCTTTCAATCGATAATGAAAAAAAGAAGGAAAGAAAGAAAAAAATGAGTGAGAGTTAAATAAAGATTATTATACTTTTTACATTTTGAATTATTTGTAATAGCTCTTAAGTAAACATATCAAAAGTTGTAATAATTAAATGATCATATTGTTGTAAATACACCATCAGATGGACTTTAACGTCATACCCAGGATAATAAGACCCGCATCACCGCCTTCTAACACATATATGATAAAAAGGGTTGGAGCTTGCCATAAGGGCAATAAGGTTGGGACAATAATACAGGTGCTAGGGTTTGACGTCATCTGCCGATTGATCGGAGGAAGTCTCTCTGACAGTCCGTCTAGCCTAAGTAAGCGCCAATGTGTTGCATGTCATGACTGCACAGCCACAGGGTTCCATCCTTAAGCATCACGGGTTACGACTCTCTGCCAATAAGTGGCCCATTGGGTGAGGGGTCTTCCCACCTGCAGAGGTGCAGTCAATGTTCTAAAGTCTCAGTCGACAGTGTTGTGTTGAATATGATCGGGACCTAAACCTATAGGTGCTCGGATATTGACCTGACCAGGCGTTTAATCAGTTCGAACCTTTCCGACCGCCTATCTAGTGAGGGCCAAAATTAAGTGTTGCATGTCACATGACCACTTAGTACTTGAGTCACGGGACGCTCAGTCACTAGGACCTCTTCCTCGGACATTACGAGTTACCACCCACGACCAACAAGTGGCTCTATGGGGGGGGGGTCTTACTCCTCTGCAGAGGAGCTTTGAAACCACCCGATTAAAGTATCGGGCCTTTCCGACCGACAATCTATTTGGGACCGAGTGTTGCAGGTCATATGACCACAGTAACCGAATCACAGAAGCTCAGCCACAAGGATCCCTTCCTCAGGCTTGCAACGCACGACCAATAGGATGTCGCAGTCAACTGGGCGGACAGATTTAGGTTTGTTTTGTTTTACGGCATATCAACCTCAGTGGGCCATTTAATGCCGATAAAGTTTTGAAATAAAGTCATTCTTAATGGATACTCAATTTTTTTAATAAATATTTTTTTCTATTTTACCCATAAATGGGACCCTAACAGGTACTACCACTCCGGGTCAGAGTGGACCAGGGAGCAATGGTGATGAAGGGGTGCTCCACATTCCCCAAAGCTCCAAAACTGGAACCTTACCATTAGATAGAGTTTAACGTCATTCCCAGGACATGTAGACCTCAGACACCGCCTTCTAGCACACATTTGATAAAAAGGGTTGGGGCTTGCCATCAGGAAATAGGGTTGGGGCAATTATACCAGCCTATTGATCGGGGGGGCCTCTCCAACCGCCCGTCTAGCCTAAGTAAGGGTTTAAGTGGAGTGTTGCAGGTCATGGACTGCTCATCAACCAAGACTCCGTCTTTAAGCATCACGGGTCGCCACCCACGGCTAACAGGTGGCCCCATTTGAGGGAGTCTTACCCCTTTTAGAGGTGCATTCTAACGTCTCAGTCGACAGGGCGGAGGGCGGACAGAGTTGGCGTTGGTTATATTAGTGTTCGTTGACATCCTGAAAATGGGGATTTAGTGTATGTCTGTAACCGAAACTACGTCACTGCTTAAGTTACAATACCCCCAGGAATTGCGTAAGTTTATCAATGAGGATTTGATTTATAGTAAAATTATTAGTACATGGAATAAATCTTATTAACGATGTCTCTATGAAAATCTGAGTTTGATTTGCCTCAGCCTATGTTATCAGTGCGTTTAAAATCATACAATGTGTCTTATATATTACTAAGAAATAAAGGTTTACATAATATATGGTATGGTTAATTTGCATACTTGTTTTAATAAAACCGGGTTTAGTAAATACTTACTTTGTGTTATTGATCTCTAATATCACTGGTTTATACTCGAAGGTATTAAAATCAATCCTATGAATGATTTTATATAGAAACCACTTAAAATATGATAAAAATAAGCGTAATCATGGCATATGCGTTCTTATTTTGTTAGTCTTTTTAATTTAATATATTTCGTTGTTTTCCTCATGCTTTATGGTAAGTTTCCGTTACTTTTCAAGTAACTTTCTTCGTTACATTAAAACTTATATACTTAAGCATGGAAGGCAGATAAACTTTGCCATGCTTGAAAATAGCGGGAAAAACAGTCGAAAAACGCGGGAAACCGTTAATCTTTCGGGTGATTCTACCTTCATTCGATCTGGATTTATGTTTCTTTGTTCTTAAACATGAAAAACTTGAAAAAATTTCTTACATTCTTCCTTGATGTTCTTTTAACCAAAAATGCTTTTACTAAAACCTCCTGGTTGTGGCGGAAGAGTTGCGTGTATATATATATATATATATATATATATATATATATAATAACACGGAAATAAATTCGATGTTATGCAGAAATGTACATAAGAAAATTCCGACGGTATGTGGAAAGCAAAGTATTCCAAAGGATGAATTTCCATTAACAAATATTTTTTTCCTTTGAAATACTTTGGTTTTTTTTCTTACACACACACACACACACACACACACACACACACACACACACACACACACATATATATATATATATATATATATAACACCAAAAGATGTTGCGTGTGTACACTGGTAGACCCTAACGAGTTCGTGCGTAACAGAATATAATATATATATTATATATATATATATATATATATATATATATATAATTTATCATTATGATCTATACATTTAATGACTTATTTACCGTTGGTTTCAAAGCATTATATGCTTATCGTCAGACAAATCCCCTTGTAAATTACATCTAAATGAATATTCGTTATGAATACCGTCCTCGCTTTAGTTAACCGCGTGTCATTCCGGTGCGTGTATAATGTTAAAATAAGACTCGGAAAATTTTTCTTATTAAGGTAGTTGATATTGTGTTATTAGTTCTTCAGTCCAAGAGTTTAACAAATATTTATTTCAGTGTAGACATGCTCTGAATATTTCCGATTTAGTATTTAGGTGTTTTGCAGTGAAGCTAGTCCTTGTAGGACCCAGAATTTATTTGTTGAACATAGTCCGCATATCTTGGATTCAATGTTATATATGGTTTGGGTTGATCTAAAATCTTCCACTCTATATCATATGGAGTTCTTGACCTTTTTACTTCCATACGAGGTTTGCGAGTGTAGTAGCTGCCCTCCTCTTCTCGTTCCTGAATGATTCATTATGCGAGTAGAATCTCTGTTTGAAATCCCCTTGGAACATTCACACATGTTTTTCGCTGGTTTTGGGGTGGTAAGAGCCGGCTGGTGTTATTGTCACTTCATATATTACGGATTTCACGCTGAATTTTTGGTTTTAGCAGACAGTCTTTCTTGATTCTACAGGAACATGTTGGGAGCTTTTCAAGTTTAGGTCTGGCTGTTATTATGGATTTCATGGATGGCCCACAGAGTAACTAGTTTTTATTATATTTCTGTTAAAAATTGTATGGTATTTATGTTGGGGTGGGAAATGTTTATCTATTAATTCTAAGAATTTTCTGCCTACATTCGTTCTAACATTTAGTGAATATGGAGGGGTAAACCAGATAATTTTCTTTTTCCTGTTTTTTAGATTTATTAGATATGGTTGCGTCTGCTGTGTATGCTATGAATCCGATATCAAGTAGGGCCTTATTGTAGTAGGGAGCAGCTTTCTCAAAATGTCTTTTATTTATGCTAGAGATTCTGCGGCTAATACTAGGGACTAGGTTTTTCAAACTATAGGTGGGTGGCAAGAACCTATGATTATATAATTTAGTTTCTCGTAAAGTTTATGGTTTGGCTTATGTATTCCATTTTCTAGGTTTAGATTAACATCTAGGAAATTAATATTTTTTGAATTTGTGTCCATAGTAATCTTAAGGCCCATGTTGTGTAGGTGTCCGGTTAATTTTTTACGGAGTTTATCTAAGGTATGGCCACTGCAGTTACAAGACAGACACAAACCATCGTCTCGGTAAATCCCAAAGGTGTGTTCTGGGAATTTATTTTTTAATGAGTCGAGATAAATAACCGGACTAGGGCACAAATGTCGGCGCTGTCAAAAGAATCCATTACGACATTGAAGGAGTGATCGTGGCTGGATTTTTAAATCCAGCCCCGATCAGGATTTTTCTTCGCAATGTCCTTCGTGTGTGCATGATAATGTCAATCTCCAGTTTTCTTATTTTATGAACTTACTGGCAAAATTTGATACATTAGATAGGAGTGATTTTGTCATTGAGGGGTAAAATCTACGATATCAAACTGGGTGAATTTGTGACTTTTTGTTGAAGGGATGTTATTGAACCTGGTAATTGCAGATGAGGTATTGTTCCATTGGAGTAAGTTAGTGTTATTTTTAATTTTTAGGTTTATTTTTCTTAATATAGTTTTGATGACAACCCCTAATTCTGATTTTGCGGGGTTTATCAATCTGCAAGTCAGTCTATTATTAAAGTCTGTTTTGTGGTCTTTTAAAGTAATGAATGCTTCACGTTTAGCTAGGCGTTCTACCCTATCATCTAAGTTGAATTTAGTGGTTAAGCTTTTGGTCGCACCATTAATCTTATTATATGATTTTGGGTTGAATAATTTATATTTATTTGTGATACTCTATAATATTAGTTTTTGCGCTTATTTTATCTAATTCATAGAATTGTTTATTGTGTCAGAAAATACAAATATATTAGTAGATGATCTATTTTTTTAGCTCTCTAGTGAATAATCTTTGGAAGGGGTTATTGAAATTGTGAAAATTGATGTTGGAAATAATATCTATTACGTCTGCTTCAAATGCCGCCAAGTCTTTAAGTTTTGGTGGGTACTTATTAGTTTTATTATTTAAGTTGTTACCGGTGGCCATGTCCATATCGATTAGCAGGGCTTTTCATCTCATTCTGCGTACAACGTCTTCTACATTGTCTACGAGTATTTTGGAGTAAGATTCGCGCGTAAGTGTCGGGATGCTTTTGGTAGAATAGTTAATCTCCTAAATATCCATTTTTATGCCCGTGCATGTTGTTAATATATTGTATAGGAATATCTTTTTTCCAGAGAGTGTTCAGCTTTTTGGGTTTACAAGACACTGCTACCGGCGTTAAGTTTTGTTTTGACGTATCAAGGTCTGAAATTCACTGTAGGAGCACTTAGAATGGCCCTCAAAAGCTTAGAAAAGAGACTAGAGAAACTGGAAATCAGAGGAAGAATTGAGACTATCTAGACAACAGCATTGTTGAAATCGGCAAGAATACTCAAAAGAGTCCTGGATATCTTAGAAGACTAGTCACTCAGACTACACTCATGGGAATAATTCCCAATGAGGGAAAAAATAATAAAAATAAACAACTTAAAAACAAGAATATGCAAAGAATAAAAAATAATAAAAGAAAAAGTCATAGATAAAGATTTTTTTTATTAATCTGAATTTTTGAGATGAGGCTTGATAATTAGTATTATTTGGACTATTCGTCCTCATCTTTATTGTTGTCTGTACAACGTTTCGGTCGATGTGTCCCCGGACTTCTTCAGGTATTTCTTGTCGGACTCGGAGCCTTCTAGAACTCGGGAACTTTCTTTTCGAACTCGGGAACTTTCTTGTCGTAATCGGGAGCCATCACGGAACTCTGATTTATTTTTAACTTTTTAAATGCCAGGCAACGCCGGGTAGCTCTGCAAGTTTACAAATGAAGAAAAGACTAGCGTTACAAAAATCTTACCAGTTAATGCTATAAAAAACCACAGTTCTTGTCTGTGCTTTAAAAAATTTATATGTATATATTCGGTGAATCAATAAGATGTGACCGATTAAATACACATGAGAGTATTATTAACGTCACATACATTCTCGCTGTTTTATACGTATTCTCTAAAAAGCCGTGGATACACAACAAGATGCTGGATTTCGTTGCCATGGCTGCCAAAAAAGTTGCTCCGAATGTGTCAATAAATGTTTGTCAATAACTCAAAATAAATTTCGTAAAAAGTAAAAAAAAAAAAAAAAAAAAAAAAAAAAAAAAAAAATCAGTGGGACCGATTTAGTTCAGTCGGTATTGTACCCACCTTGGTATTCGCAAAGTTCCTGGTTCGATACCGGTCCCCGCTAACTCAGCGCATGACTAACACAGATTGAGGAATCTGATCTGTGCGGTAAAGTGTGGCGCTCCACTTCAGCAAAAAAAAAAAAAGTCGCGCTGGTCTAGAGCAAACGAAAAGGGGATAGACTCCTTCGCTGTCCGGCTGATACCGACAATGCACCACTCCAGCTGCAACTTTACATCTGCTCCCAAACAACAATAAAAACCGTCTATCCGAGTATAGATGTTTTGTTTTACGGCATATCAACACTTTTCAGGTCATTTATTGCGGAATTTTGATATTCGTTTTTTACAGTACCCGTTGTCGCTTAAAGCAGTGGTTCCCAACCTACGGCCACACAGCCAAAATGGGCCACAGCAAATTTCAGGTGGGCCAAGGAAATATTATAATTCTATATGATTTCAGAGCATACTTTTTATATACAAAATCCAATCATATATGTGAGATATTTATATTTTCTAGAAAGTAAGATGTCAACTAATAGGGGAGAGTGGGGAGAGATCTATGTCCCCGATACGCCCCTATATGCCAATTGAATAAGATAATGAACTTAGAGCGGTTAAAATTGCAAATCGTCGTCAAAATTAAAACGGAAAAATCTAGCTTGAGCATAGATTTTAATGAATATAGTTATTACTAAGGACACGATTTATGTTAATTTTTACTTGGATTCTTTCTATTATAATGATTTCATGGACCACAAAAGATGTTGGTTTCAAAGTGGGCCATCAGCTGAAAAAGGTTGGGAACCCCTGGCTTAACGGACCACTCATCAAACCACGCATTAGGCTTACATTTAGGCTTACATTTTAAAGATAATATTTTAAATATAAACAAAAGAAAATTCCTAAAATCAATGAATATTATAACACGCGAATTCTTAGCTTCTTTTATCGTTAGAATTTATTTCTCTTACTCTCTTGCCCATTTCTCTCTCACTGCCTGCTGTTCCAAAAATCTTTTTCGTCCGCTCATAGACGACCGGTTTAGCTTAGTCGGTAGAATGTCAGCCAAGGAATAACAAGGTTCCGGGTTCGATACCGGCCCTCGCTAACTCAGCGTATAAGTAGCACAGGGATCTGTGCGCTAAGGTGAAGAGCTGATCGTAGGTGTGGAGCTCTACCTCAGATGCTAAAATAATCTCCTTGGTCTAGCGCTAGTGAAAAGAGGATAATTCTATCGCAATCTGGCTGATACCCACATTAGGCCACTCTGCCTACCTTACTTATATATCATCATCATCATCATTATCATCATGTCGTGCAATTTGCACGGATATCCATGACAATCTCTCGCCAACCTTCCCTATCATTCATCGACCCTGGGATCTCCTCCGCGCAGCAACCAGCATCCTCACATAGTTGCTCAATGTAGGTCCTGGCTGGGCGGCCCACATTAGCGTGCCCATGTGCTGGCTTACACAGTAGTACGTCGCTTATGAGCCCATCCCTGCTTCTCCCGCAGTGTCCTGCATGTCTAGTCCGTCTTACTCGGATGGTTTGTGAGATGGGGGGGGGGCAGGTGGCCATACAGTTGCTTCTTTGTGGGGTGCTGCTTCCACGACTTGTTCAAGACTGCTCGCAGCATTCTTGTGTAGCTCCCACCTAGCTTATTCTCAAGGCGCTTCGTTAGGGTCCAAGTGGTACAGCCATGCAACAGTACCGATATAACCACAGCCTGGAAGAATCGTCTCTTTAGCTTGTCAGGGAGATCGGATTTCCATATGACTGATAATTTGTTTGCGGCCTACCATGCCTTTCCTATTCGTGTATTAACATCGCTTTCTGTGGATGAGATATTACTACCTAGGTATGTGAATTTTTCTACTGGCTTAAGAGGCTTACCGTCAAGTGTGGAGATCTCCTTTCTTTTTGAAGGTCATGAACTCAGTTTTATCAGAGTTCACATAGAGGCCGATGTTCTTTGCTGCCTACTCCAGGCTATGTAGACTATGCTGATGAGCTCACACTTCTTGCAGATACACCGACACAGGCTGAGTCACTACTACACTTATATATATGTGTGTGTGTGTGTGTTTGTGTGTGTGTTTGTGTGTACCGGTTCTTGCCTTTTGTGCAAAATTTATAAAAATTTGATTTATATTAAAGAATATTAAAAAATCAAAATATACATGGAAATAACATTGAAATTCTACTTAAATATGTCCAGTATTTGAAAATCTCAAAAATAAACAAATCAATACACCAGAGACCTTTTGGTCCTCCTCTACCAAGGCGACGTTGGGTAGCCGTTTCTAGTATATAAATATTAAGTGTATGTTTGTGCGTGTGTGTGTGTGTGTGTGTGTGTGTGTGTGTATTCTTAGAGCGTTCGTGCTTGTAAAGTCGTGTATTGAAAAGTCTCCGCAAGATAAGGCGTTTCTAAAAAAAAAAAAAAAAGAAAAAAAAAAAAAGAAAGAAAAAGTACCTCAAATGAGTAAAAGATGTAAAATAAAAATAAAGAATAAATCTGCAGTGCGATTGGCGAGGCGTCATATATCAGAGAGCAATCAACGGGGGAACAGGTGATTATCGTGATTAGCGCCTCACCTTTCAAGGTTGCCTAGAAACATCACTTTACTTCTTGAACTTCGAGTGGACAACATCACTTAAATATGGTCCTGATCGCACAATACTTGCGTAAATGGCGTGTTAATGTAATATTAGAATGTCAATCCTTAAACTCTATAGAATGGCGTTTGTTTGTTGGTCAGTGCCAGTTGTTTTATTTTCCTTTTATTTTCCTTGCTTTCTTTCTTATTATATTTTTTTCTACGTAGCATGTCCTTTTTCTTCCACTGTTTCTTTATAATAGAAAATGGAATGATCCACTATTTAGCTGAGGTGACGATACTCATAAGAAATAAGATTTCAGCGGATAAGCAAAACCAGATAATCAGGGTTTAAATTTTTGCATTTCATCTTAGATGATTTGGACGGTCTTAATTTAAACCAAGATGATAACGGTCGTTTTTTTTTTAGACTATCGATTTGGTTTAGTTTGTTTTACGGCATATCAACCTCAATGGGCCATTTAATGCCGATAAAGTTTTGAAATAAATTCATTCTTAAAGGATACGCAATTTTTTTAATAAACACCTTTTTCTATTTAACCCATAGATAGGACCCTAACAGGTACTCCCACTCCGGGTCAGAGTGGACCAGGGAGCAATAATGATGAAGGAGTGTTCCACATTCCCCAAACTTTCAGAACTGGAACCTCACCATTAGATAGAGTGTAATGTCATTCACAGGACACGAAGACCCTCAGCCACCACCTTCTCGTACCCATATAATGAAAAGGGTTGGGGCTTACCATAAGGCAATAGGCTTGGGACAAGATAACGGTCGTACTTTTAAGGAAGACGAGTATTGATATAAATATTTGGTCATTGTTCTTTTAATTTCTTTTTTCTTTGTTTTTACACACCGTAAGTTTTACGATATAAAACGTTGGCAGAGTCAAACTATTAGAAATGATTTCCCAGGTTGGATCATTACTATACTCAGATACACAGGCAACACCCAAGGAAAGCCTGAAGATGCAGTGACTGAAACGAAAGGGTTGAGGTTTACCATAAAAGCAATAGGGTTGGGACAATCATATGGGTGCTAACCGATTGATTAGAGGAGGCCGCTCCGACCGCCCATCTAGCCTAAGTAAGGACCAAAGTTGAGTGGTATGTAATTTTGAGAAAAAGGAAAAAGAATGTTTGCTTCTCAAACCCTCTTTCATGGGACCGAAGAGATGATAGTCATTATTCCAGTGACGAAGAAGTGAAATCTGTTGTGAAGAAGTGGCTCAAAGAACAGTCAACAGAATTTTACGGGACAAGGATACATGCTCTCATTCGAAGGTGGAACATTGCTATTGAGATAAACAGTGACTATGTGGAGAAGTAGGGATATGATCCACAGAGGACCAGCTTGATTTTGATGTATGATGCATGTTCCTGTGTTGGTAATTATACCTGTCCTAAACAAAATGGCTTTACTTTTTAACTCACACTCACATATGCAAAATTTAGTGAAATGTTAGTTTTAGTTAGAAATAAAACATGACAATACAAATATTACATTTCACATATAAATTGATATTATTAAATCTTTGTCTTTGTTTATTTACAATATTCATTCTACAACTAGCTAATTATTATGTCCATATCTCATACTAATGTGGCGTAATTATTGTGGTCTACGGGGATTGAAAGTAGAAAGAGAAGAAAAAGAAATAAAAACAAACAAAGGTTAAAATGTAGAAGAGTAAACACACAACAACAATGACCGTAGATGACCCCGGAAATAGATTCAGATATAAAAACGGAAGTTCAGGGTTTTGACCAGAAACGGATGTGGCTCTCTCACCCCCGGGACGAGAAACGGAAAAGAAGAAAATCGGTCTCTTTTCGGCCAGGCCTCGTGGGAAGCAGGTGGGACTTTCACGGTTCCCCCGATGGGTTCAATATAGTAGTAGCGAACATGATTTACAAGAGTAATTTGACCGTACCCACTCTTTCTTTCTCTCTATCTTTCCTTCTCTCTGAAAAAGAACCCACGTGCTCCAAAAAACATAAAACATCCCCTTTAACTATACAACTACGTGTGTTATTTCTGAACCAACGACTATTACTACTACTAACGGCGACTACTACTACAACTTGGCCTATGCAACTCATATCGTTCTGATACATATATCGTTCTGGAGCTATGTTACACTAATAATCCGCCCTGTCGGCTGAGGCAGAAGAATACACTGACTGTAACTCTGCAGAAGGATAAAATCACGCCCAATGGAGTCACTTGTTGGCCGTGGCTGGCGACCCATGATGCTTAAGGATGGAACCATGGTGGCTGAGCAGTCCATGACATACAACACTTTACTTTGTTCCTTACTTAGGCTAGACAGGTGGTCGGAGAGGCCTTCCTCAAATCAATCGACTGGTCACGTCCAGCCCTGGCTCTTATAGTCCCAATGTCCCAAACCTATTGCCTTTACAGCAAACCCCAACCATTTTTATCATGTATGTGCTAGAATGTGGTGGCTGAGGGTCTTAGTATCCTGAGTAGGATGTTAAACTGCATCTAATGGTGAAGTTCCAATTTTAGAGCTCTGGGAGTATGGAATACTCTTTAATCACCATTACTCCCAAGTCCACCCAGACCCGGAGTGGCTGTACCTTTTAGGGTCCCATCTATAGGTTAAATAATATAGAAAATGATATATAGAGAAAATTTCTCTATAAATATTTCAGTATATTTATTGAAATATTTGTGTACAATAAAAAAGGGTAGATTATTTCCTATAACTCCAACCTATAAAAAGGGGAACCACTCTGAATGCATTTTATCTGTTAATTAATCTACCCATTATTTTCCCGGTTATTTCCTATAACCCCAACCTAAAAAGGGGAACCACTCTGAATGCATTTTATCTGTTAACTAATCTACCCATTATTTTCCCGGTTATTTCCTATAACCCAACCTAAAAAGGGGAACCACTCTGAATGCATTTTATCTGTTAATTAATCTACCCATTATTTTCCCGGTTATTTCCTATAACCCCAACCTAAAAAGGGAACCACTCTGAATGCATTTTATCTGTTAACTAATCTACCCATTATTTTCCCGGTTATTTCCTATAACCCCAACCTAAAAAGGGGAACACTCTGAATGCATTTTATCTGTTAATTAATCTACCCATTATTTTCCCGGTTATTTCCTATAACCCAACCTAAAAAGGGGAACCACTCTGAATAAATTTTATCTGTTAATTAATATACCCATTATTTGTGCAATAAAACCTCATCACATTTCAAACCATCGCTTGATTTTGGTAAAACGAGATACATCTCTATTATATCAAAACCATTCTTAACAAAAGGATGTATTTTCTTCCCCTTTTTTAGGTTGGATTTATAGGAAATAACCAAAGGGTACCTATCAGATGTAAAATACTATTTGAGCTTACAAGTAGAATAAATTTAGAGAGACATTTGCGCTTCAAAACTGCAAAGGAATTAGGCACTAATTTAATCAGCTTCTATCTTAAATCTTCTCGTTTAGTGATATCCAGTTGATTCCCCGTTTTCACTAGCAAATCATTTATAGCACTAAAGCAAGACATGCATGAAGAGTGATGGCGTAGTAATTATGTAAAACCTACCCAGCACACAAAAAAATATGGTTATTTCCTATAAGTTCAACATAAACAAAGGGGAACCACTCTTGACTGATAGATTATTTATTGATCTACTTGGAAAAAAAGAAGACGGGGTTAGTGTTAGGGTTTAGGGTTAGGGTTTAGAGTTAGTTTAATGGGAAAATAAATAATTTATCAGTCAAGAGTGGTTCCCCTTTGTTTCTGTTGGACTTATAGGAAATAACCAAAAATATTTACTCAAATAACATCTGAAACATATAATTAAGAAATAAAAAACAAAAAAAAAAATGGAAGCCCCCCCCCCCTCTGTTCATTAAACTCCTGAATAGATTAGACTCGATGGCTAACTCCAAGGAGATTCTGATATGCTGGATCCCAAGCCACATTGGAGTGAGAAGGAATGAAAGACATGACTCTGGAGCTAAATCGGCTCTAGATTTGATCCCCGACAAATTCAAGATACCATATACTGACTTGAAACCAAAAATTAATAGATTCCTTCATACAAAATGGCAATAACACTGGAATAACAACATCTCCAATAAACTCTTCCTAATCAAACCTACTCTGTGAGACTGGAGACTATCCTTAAGGAAATTTAGAAAGGAACAAGTCATTGTGTCCCGATTGCACATTGGTCACACAAGACTGACGCACTCCTATATACCCAAACAAGAACAACAACCACAATGTGAAACATATCAAACACCCTTGACTGTTAAACACTTATTCATAGAATGCAGGGTTTTTTTGCTCACATCAGAAACCCTTATTTTACTGCAAACAATATGAAAGATCTATTTGAAAATGTCAACATAGAAAACATTCTGTCCTTTTTAAGAAAATAACGTTATACCATAGAATATAGACATGAACCTAATAAAAACCACACAAGATGACCCCTAATTATGCTAACACATTGTTAAAACCAATTACTACAAAAACGTAAATATAGATACACAACATATATTACTTCCTAACCGCCAGGAATGACATAACACCAGACGGGTTGATATGCCGTTAAAATCAACCAACTAACTGAAACATAGACTACACATTTTTTTAAATGATGGAAAACTAAAACTAAATAAATAAACAAATAAAATAAAAGTAAAAACAAATTCAAACACCGACCTTGTTAGTCTTAATTGGCATTCCCATAAAAATCAAATTGCACCCCTGTGGGGCGTACGCTCCACGTTGGGAACCACTGGGTGGAACCACTAATGATAATAATAATAATCTTTAGTAAACAGTTAAAGCTTCAAGTACTATTCTTAATTCAAATAACTTACGGTTATATAACCTCAAGTGGGCGTCCCATCGCGGTGTAATGGTTAGCAAACCAGTCACGTAATCCATCACTACTGAATAACGAGTTCGATTCTCTCCGGATGCCCCATACTTGTTACCTTGTTTCAAATTCTACTCGCGGCAAAATAAATACCTATAGCATTAATAATTCCAGAATTGGAGTTCCACCATCAGATGCAGTTTAATTTCATACTCAAGACATCTGTTTTTGTATCAAAATATATACACACATTTCATTTGCAGTATGATATAAGTTCTAATTACGGTCATGTCATGCTGAAAGCACTAGTTCCTTCTCGAACACCCATGTTAAGCAACGTCGATCTTGTTCAGTACTTAACTGGTGACCACTTAAGCAACCCGTTGTTTATAAAAAATGACTAGATCAAATGACCCAAAAAGGTTTGATATGCCGTAAAACAAAACGTCCAACGCACCTATGTCACGTCGACAGGTTAATTTGATTACATTGTGAGAATAATTTCTCATCTTCCCCTTTTCTAATCCATTTCATGGCAATGAGGTTAGTGGGGGTGGGTCACCGGCTGGGTTGTACCATTTCTTTTTCTTTCTTGTACCTCACACCTTGTCAACGCGGTTGGACCCAGGGCATTTTATTTTTTTTATTCTATGTTTAACTCGGTGAGAGGCCTAGTCGTTTTTTTGCTGAATCTACTACGAAACTCGGTTGGTTGGTTGTGTTTTACGGCACATCGACCCGTTTGGGTCATTTTATGACGAAGACATTTTTGTTTTATTCATTCTTGATGGGTACTCAATTCTTTTTTAAGCACATTTATACCACGACTACGTGTCAGGGTGGACCTGGGAGCAATGGTGTTGAAGGGGTGCTCAACATTCCCCATAACTGGAACCTCACCATCTGATAGAATTTAATGTCATATCCAGGATATGAACACCCTCAGCTACTGCCTTCAAGCACATATATGATAAAAAGGGTTGCGGCTTGCAATAAGGAGAATAGGTGCTAGGGCTTGACATGACGAGCCTATTGATTGAAGGTGGCCTATGCGAACGCTCGTCTAGCCTAAGTAAGGACCAAACTGGTGTGTTGCATGTCATGGACTGCTCAGTCACCAGGGTTCCTTCCTTAATCATCACGGGTCGCCACTTGCGCCCAACAGGTGAGCCCATTGGGTTGGGGGGGTCTTACCCCTCTGAAGAGGAGCAGTCGGTATTCTTCTATCCCAAGGGATAAAACAGTACGAGAGAGAGAGAGAGAGAGAGAGAGAGAGAGAGAGAGAGAGAGAGAGAGAGAGAGAGAGAGAGAGAGAGAGGAGGGGGGGTCGCGCAATACTAGTGGCTAGCTGCAAAGGCCACTAAATTTCTCAAACTACTTACACACTTAGCCGGTTGGCTAATTACCTACTACACATGCTACTGGCCCTTTCCGCACCCGCGTTGTGAGAAACGTCAACGTTTTCTCAACGATATAATTTTACATAAAATGTACACACACATGCAGACACACGGACAGACAAGCAACTCAATAATAGGGGGATTAATGAATAATCAAACGTACATCATGTGATATGAGTTAAAAGAAAAAATAGAGGGATCACCATTAGATGCAATATTGTAAAAGTAAAGAAACAGCCGAACGTTTTCAAATTCACTGCAGCATCCAGCATTTCTTTATTTAACTGAATAATCAATAAACATTTGCGCCAGCGCCGTAATATAAGCATTAAAAAAACACACGTACCTCCGAAACCTCTGCGGATGGGATTTTATCCCGAAAATATTTAGGAAAACAGGTAAATAAACATCATTTTCATCACCCATTGTTCTTCCATTACATTGTCAATAGCCTTCTAATTTCTGTTTTAAACACATACATACAATGCTTCAGGCAAACTATAAAACCCTTATTAAAAGTAAAGTTGTGAGAGTGGCCTAATATCGGTATCAGTCAGACAGCGAGGGATTCTATCCCCTTTTCACTAGCGCTAAACCAAGGAGATTGTTTTTGCTTCTGAGGTGGAGCGCCACACCTACATCATCTCTCCACTTTTACAGCACAGAACCCTGTGCTACTCATACGCTGAGTTGGCGCGGACCGGTATCGAACCAGGAACCTTGCGATTCATAGGTCAGTGCTCTACCGACTGAGCTAAACCGGCGCTAAACCATTAGATGTAATTAAAAAGTAAAATCGTCGGGGCGGCCTAAATTCGGTATCAGTCAGACAGCGAGGGAGTCTATCCCTTTTCACTAGCGCTAGACCAAGGAGATTGTTTTTGCGTCTGAGGTGGAGCACCACACCTACCACCAGCTCCTCACTTTACCGCAGAGATCCCTGTGCTACTCATACGCTGAATTGGCGGGGCCGATATCGAACTAGGAACCCTTGTGGTTTCTAGCCGAACGCTCTACCGACTGAGCTAATTCGGAGTTTCAATCAATTATCCTGAAGATCCTAACGGTGAAACCTAGGTAGATATATTCTGCGTTAAAAGAGTACGTAAGAGGTAAAAGAAAAATAGAGTAATTTTTGTAATCTTTCCAGTGTGTTGGCGTTTTAAATAAAGTTGTTATTTTGTATCTATTTGATTAGGGAAAGAACCTGGTTCATGGGGGTTAGCTCTATGGTGTTTCCCCCAACACATTATCGCCTAACTAATGATGATTTCGGGCTAGTTACCGTCAAGTAGTTACGAGATATGGAGCGAGAGAAACACAAATTAAACACAGAAACGCCACGATCGTCGTTCGGCTGGGGGTGAGTTGGCGTCTGCAGCAGCAGCGTCGGCGACGGCGGCGTCCGTGATAGCGGCGCCCGGTTGACAATTACGCTAGAGGTAGTTGTGATGATGACACTATCCAGACAGAGTTAACGTATCAACTGATTGACAATACGACGTCATTAACACTTGTCGACAACCCAAATGAAATTGCCATGGTTTTTTTTTTGTTTTTAGCTACTGATTACATTAATTTCTTTCTCACAAATGCATTCTTTTTTTTTCTTTCTCGTTATGGCTTGAAGGTTGTTTTTTAGAATGAGTTTTCCAGCGTCTGAAAATTCTGGACATAAACGCTGCGGCTAAACTTGCAAATCGGTCGGAACATTAAAACATATTACAGGGTGACCCAGAAAAAACAGAACCCAAATTATTTATTTATTTTCCCATTAAACTAACCCTAAACCCCAATCATGACCCTGACCCTAACCTAACCCTAACCTAACTAAACCCCCTAGTTATAATTAACAGTTTTATTACAAAATTTGTAGGTTCTGTTTTTTCTGAGTCACCTTAATTTTCCGACCGATTTGCAAGTTTAGCCAACGCTGCTTCTTACTTTCACTAAATAACATTATTCATGTCGTTACTGAAACGGGTTAATTCCTATATATTGATCATTTTGAGCATCGGAAAATTTTGTAATTTAATGCTGTCGATATATATATATATATATATTAGTTGTAGAAAAGTTATTCTCTCTACCACAGTTTCTGTGTTCAAGGTACACCTCCCCAGGAGAACTCTTTAGTTCTCTCGAGGAAGGTGTATCTTGAACACCGAAACCCTGGTAGAAAGAATAACTTTTCAACAACAACTAATGTTCTATATCTTACAAGATATATTGAGCCCTTTTGGATTAACTGCTTATGCTACTACAATGAAAACATGGTATTAACTTGTTGATGAATTTATGTATATATATATATATATATATATATATATATATATATATATAAGGTGTGTCAAAAAAGTATCGAGATTTTTTGTACTTCTTTGACATACAAAAAAATGGAAAAAAATAACGTTCCATTCATTCTTCATTTCTATTTTGGTAAAAACATCTTTAAACTTGTTTCTTTTTAGACACACCTAGTATTCTAAAAAAAAAAAATGAATGGAACGTTATTTTTGTCAGAATACAAGGTGTATCAAAAAGTACAAAAAATCTCGATACTTTTTGACACACTTATATATATATATATATATATATATATATATATGTGTGTGTGTGTGTGTTGTGTGTGTGTGAGCGTGTGTGTGTGTGGTTGGTTGGTTGGTCTTTACAGCATGTCAACCTTTTTGGGTTATTTTATGCCGGAGACATTGTTTAATTCATTCTTGTTGGTTTTTTAACACATTGTTTTAAATTCATTTTTTCTATTTAACCCATTTGGGACCGTAGCAGGTACTGCCACACCGGGTCTGAGTGGACCTGGGAGTAATGGTGATGAAGAGGTAGTCCACACTCCCCAGAGCTCCAAAATTGGAAGTTCGCCACTCAGGACACGTGTGTGTGTGTGTGTTTATGTGTGGTGTGTGTGTTTATGTGATGTATTTGCGTGTGTGTGTGTGTGTGTTGAAGAGACGATGACTTAACGTAGAAGACAAAAATCGCGCGTGTCACAATTTTGACCGTCAATGAAAAGAATTAACCAAATATGTCAGGATTATAAATGAATATAAAAGTGCTAAGTACATCAATTGAGCTAGTTTAAAATGCAGATAAAAGCAAATATATCTACCTAGGTTTCACCGCGAGGATCTTCAGGAATCTGATTGAAATTGATTAAAACAAGCGGGTGTAAAAAAAAACACACACACATTGGGGAAAGAATTCAGCATACAAAATGAACGCAGCATGCCCATCGGTTTTTAACTGTCGATGTACAACTTTCGTTTATATCGACACCTGTTCAAAGTTTTGATTCTTTGATTCAACAGTTCTTCGAAATTAATATAAGTTGCGAGAGCCAATTTCTCCTCCATACAGAGAAGACATAATTTATCACCGATTTATAATTGCACGTTCTTTTATCAACACACACACACACACACACACACACACACACACATACATATATATATATATATATATATTACCCACTCCGCACGAGCAGGATGTGACACAAGGTCAATTTCTTAAGTGGAGTTTAATAGGTTTGAATTCAGAGTTTTGCTTCTCCTAGACCGGTTGCGTCAAAAGGTTAAAGAGCCCAGTCTGCCCTACTATTTATCTATAGCTGGAGGGAGAGTAGGCTTCATACCTTTCCCAAGGATATTAGCGCTAAGTGAAATGCAATTACCACATCCAGGATTTGAACTCGGGTCGACGAGTCCATTTCCCATGACTCTAACCATTACACCACGCGCTTTCCTCTGTATATATATGTGTGTGCATTTGTGTGTATGCCTGTATTGCATTAATGAAATATAAACTCATCGGCCCCACTTTCAATTCCGATATTGTTTCTTCAGTACTGATAATGATTTGTTATATTTAATACTAGTATAATACCGATATTTCGATGTCGGTATTCGTGCCTAGGTGACACACTAACAGGCAGTGGCTGCTCTTATTTGGTAGTAGTAATGATATTTTTTTATATCATAATATTTAATAATAATTTTTTATTTATTTTTTATATTCATTTTTTATATATATTTTTTATGTATATTATTTTTTTTTATATATTTTTTTAAAATTTTTTAATATTTTATATTTTATAAATTTTATTTTTTAATATTTTTATTTCATCCTTGCTCCATACTTTTTCAGACTTATTTAATTCATAGTTGTTAATTTGCCCGACTACTATCCCCTGAAAAAACCTGCCTTGAAAAGTATTCTTTTTTCTCATTTGACTTCCTGTCGTCATGGTGACAATCTTTTAATGTATACATTTTGTATACATTTGTAAAGGAAAAAAAAATTGAGGGGTAAATTTTTCTGTTATACAATTCAAATTATTTTGATTTCCCATCTGATGAGACTTGATTTTGGGGAGCTTTGTTAAATCAACTTAGATTTATAAAGGCACCAATTTTGGTCGAAATAAATTTATTATGGAATAACGGTGTTGAGTTTTTCCTTCCTTTCAAAGATATATATATAGAAATGGTAAATAGAATCCACGGGAGTTTATATATACAATTTTTAAATCTCTGAATAAGTTTTGGTATCAGTTCTTATCATAGCCTTAGGGGGCGGGGTTTATACGTCAAATTTGACAAGAACAACTCTAACATTTCGTTGTCGAAAAATGTCCACCTTAGAATCATCCTAACACCAACTAACCTGGTAATTTACTCACGGATATATATATATATATATATATATATATATATATATATATATATATATATATATATATATATGTATATATATGTATATATATATATATATATGTATATATATTATATATATATATATATATGTATGTATATATATATATATATGTATGTATATATATATATATGTATGTATATATATATATATATATATGTATGTATATATATATATATATATATGTATGTATATATATATATATATATATATATATATATATATATATGTATGTATATATATATATATATATATATATATATATATATATATATATATATATATATATATATATATATATATATATATATATGTGTGTGTGTGTGTGTGTGTGTGTGTGTGTGTAAGATAATCCAAATGACTGGTAAGTAAGGGATGATTCTATTTGTGATCTTTGAAATCTCACTGTAGAACCGTACTGTATGCTCTTGTAGGTGCAAACATGTATAACATGCAACGACTTTTCATAAATCCATAAAAAGAGCTCAATATATATATATATATATATATATATATATATTATATATATATATGAGAAGTAAACAAACAAACAATGTGTTTTGATATGGCTTTTTTTAGCCGACAATTTTTGGGAGAATATGTGCTTAATTGAAGTCGTACCTAATTTTGAAAATTAATTAGTTAATAATTAATGAATTAGGCGGGCATACCTATTCAAATGTAAGCCTTGTTTTAACCTTACATTTGAATAGGTATGCCCGCCTAATTCATTAATCATTAATTAATTAATTTTCAAAATTAGGTACGACTTCAATTAAGCACATATTCTCCCCCTCAATACACACACACACACACATATATATATATATATATATATATATATATATATATATATAGAGAGAGAGAGAGAGAGAGAGAGAGAAAAGGATGTCTTGTAATTTTCTCAGTCTGACTAAGAAAATAATGATCTACTACGAACCGTGGAGTGACAGGCTAGTTGCGATGAAAAGCATCTGGAATTAAGATGAAAGAAATACTAATCAAAAATTAAAAATGGCTGATCAAATTCAAAATAATATCATCCCTTGTTTTTGTTATTTTCACAACATTTCAACCAATTTGCTTTTGAGCCTTCTTCAGGTGTAAAATCTATATAGAAAGAGAGAGTTCTCTTTTTCTTTAGGGTATCTTCGAACATTACTTTTTTTTTGACAATATGACTAATTGCCAAAAATGTCGTTATTTTTAAAGAATTTATCCCTGCCCATATTTAGTGTTAGTGTGACGCGGAGGTGCTGCTTGAGAGACAGATCGCCGATCACCAGACTTGGCATATTCACACAATGGCCTAATTTCTGCTTACCTATCGACGCAAAAAGTGAAGGGATTAAGATTATCTAACAAGGGGGATTAGCCTGGGATTTGCAATTAATACCAGGAACGGAAGCTAAAAGCTGATAAAAAAGAAGAAGAAGAAGAAGAAAGAAAGAAAGAATATCCTTTCTCTGATAAAGAACCAAATCCGGTTAAGGAGGGTTAATCATTTCAGAAAAAGCTGACACTTTAATGACAGATATGAAAACAATAAAATCAAATGAGATCACCTTCGTTGTAGAAAACCACACACAAAGAACCACCTGTGAAGAAAAAGCTTACTGTCAACAGGTTTCGAGACTAGAACATTATCCACTCTACTAAAACAAATAAACGAGGGCACCTTACGTAGTTTGAGTGAACAAATATGATGAATTTAAAAAAAAAAGAAATATTTACTTGGTTGGTAGGGTGGTTGCATTTTACGGCATGTCAACCCTTATCATGCTATTTTATGCCGAAGACGTTTTATTTCTCACATTCTTGATGGGTATTAATGATTTTTTTAAAACTCAATTTTAAAAAAGTCATTTTTTCTATTAAACCCATAGATTGGACCTAATACTTATTCATGGAATGCAGGTTTTTTGCTCACATCAGAAACCGTTTTTTTTTTAATGTAAACAATATGAAAGATCTATTTGAAAATGTCAACATGGAGGACATTCTGCCCTTTTTGAGGGAAATATTCGGTCTTTTTTGAGGGAAATAAAATTATACTATAGAATATAGACATGAACCTATTCAATACCATACAACATGATCCCCAATGGTGCTAACACATTGTTAAAACCAATTACTAAAATTTATGAATATAAATACACAACATATATTACTTCGTAACCGTTAGGTATGACATAACCCAAGACGGGGTGATATGCCATTAAAATCAACCAACCAACCAACCAACCAACCTAACAGGTAATACAATTCCGGGTAAGTGTGGACCTTCGAATAATGGTGATTCACATTACACCAGAGCTCCAAAATTGGAACTTTACCATCTGATAGAGTTTAACGTCATACCCAGAACATTAAGACATTCACCACTGCCTTCTTTCTTGATAAAAATGGTTTGAGTTAGCCATAAGGGCAATAGGGTTGGAACAATCATATAGGTGTTAGGGATTGACGTGATCAGCCGCTTGATCTGAGGGGGCCTAAGGGCAAAAGTTTAGTGTTGCATGTCATGGACTGCTCAGCTACCAGGGTTCCATCCTTAAGCATCATGGGTTACCACCTACGGCAAAGAATAGTCTAGGGTTATTTCCTGTACGTCAGATTAGGGAAACGTGTTCATTCACATTTATATTCTTTGTTTAGCGCGTGGTGTAATGGTTAAAGTCATGGGAAATGGACTCGTCGCCCCGAGTTCAAATCCTGGACGTGGTAATTGCATTTCACTTAGCGCTAATACCCTTGGGAAAGATATGAATTCTACTCTTCCTCCAGCTATTGATAAATATTAGGGCAGACTGGTCTCTTTACCATTGGTTAGGCAACCGGTCTAGGAGAAGGAAAACTCTGAATTCAAATCTGTTGAACTCCGCTTAAGAAATTGAACTTGTGTCACATCCTGCTCGTGCAGAGGAGTTAGTAAATAAATATATTCTTTGTTTAGTTGTTTCATAAGATTTGTTTTTTCTCACGGTCATAAGATATCAAGTATTTCTATCCAATAAAAATGATTCTCACATAGTTGTATAATTTTAAGTATTTATATCTAATACAAATAATTTGCATATATGGTATCAAGTATTCCTATCTAATAATAATGCCTGAATCAATCAATTCTATTTTAGTTTGTATTAGTGCGTTGCATGTTTGTTTAATAATATCTTATTCCTCTGAATTCTTCGTGTGTGTGTGTGTGTGTGTGTGTGTGTGTGTGTGTGTTTTAATAATGACTTTAGCTCAGTCGGTAGAGTGTTCGGCTAGGAATCACAAGGTTCTTGGTTCGATACCGGCCCCGCCAACTCAGCGTATGAGTAGCACAGGGATATATGCGGTAAAGTGAGGAGCTGATGGTAGGTGTGGCGCTTCACTTCTGATGCTAAAATAATCTCCTTGGTCTAGTGCTACTGAAAAGGGGATAGACTCTCTCGCTGTCTGGCTAATACTGAGATTAGGTCGCCCCGGCGACTTTACTTTACTTAGTATCATTCCAAGCTATCCCAGCTGATTGAAGGGGAGGGTTGAAGAATATCATAGCTGCGGGGCAAAGATGAAGAATATCTCATTTGGTTGAGGAGATGGTGGGGAAAAAATGAAATTTTACTACTTTTTAACTGACTGCTTATGTATATTTTATAAAGACATTTTTCTTTTCTTTCTTTTTATTTTCTTTTAGGGCAACCCGTGTTGGGTTATTTTATACCGAAGACATTTTGTGTTATTTTTAATCCATGAAGAGTATTAAAATTTCTTTTTTTAAAAATTTTTTTGTTTTATTCATTCTTGATGGGTATTCAAATTTTTTTCAAACTCATTTTTTAAACACATCTTTTATAAATCACATTTTTTCTATTTAATCCATAGATAGGACCCTAACAGGTACAACCACACCGGGTCAGAGTGGGCCTGGGACTAATGGCGATGAAAGGATACTTCACACTTCTTAGAGCTCCAGAATTGGAACTTCACCATTAGACACAGGTTAACGTCATACTCAGGGCACTAAGACCTTCGGACACTGCCCGCATATATATGACAAAAAGGGCTGAGACTTGCCGTGAGGGCAATAGGGTTGGGACAATCAAAATAAGGCTAAGGCTTGATTTGACCAGCCGATGGATCGGAGGGGGTATCTCCGACCACTCGTCTAGGACAATGGTTCTCAACCTTTTTTTTAACCTATTGACCCCCTTTTTAATCCTATTTTACTCTGGTGGACCCACCATTCGTTGTTTAAAAATCCCATTGTATTTTTATAGTTAAATACATTTTATTTGCCTGGGTTCCAAAAAATATCATATGATCCCCGGGGGTCCATATGGACTCCGGTTGAGAACCACGAGTCAAGGCTAAGTAAGGGCCAAATTGGAACTGCTTAGCTACCAGGATTTCCTCCTTAAGCGTCACGGGTCGCCACGTTCGGCTAACAGGTACTACCACTCCACGTCAGGGTGGACCTGGCAGTAATGATGATGACGGGATATTCCACACTTCCCAGAGCCCCAGTATTGAAACTTCACCATTAGATGCAGTTTAACGTTATATCCAGGACACAGTAACAGTGTGAATGACTAGTTTCATCTCTCTATTTTCAAAAGCAAGGCGGTTCGAGGTAATAAATATTCACATAAGGATCTGACGTGAAGACATTTTAACTGTTGTATAAGAGGCACGAAGTAGTCTCTTCAAAATAAGTCAATAACTCATCAGACTTTTAAAAAGAAATCAACAAAAAACAACACAAAAAACAGAATGCATCCACCCACATAGAAAGAAATAGAAGTTTTTTTTAAAAAAGATTTCATCTAAGGTATTTCCTTTGGTTATTTCCTATAAGTCTAACATAACCAAAGGGGAACCACTCTTGACTGATAAATTATCTATTTTTTTATTGATCTACTAGGAAAAAAGAAGGTGTTAGGGTTAGGGTTTAGGGTTTAGGGTTAGTTTAATGGGAAAATGAATAATTTATCAGTCAAGAACGGTTTCCCCTTTGTTTATGTTAGACATCGGAAATAAACTTTCCTTTTTACTGGCAGGGCCAGTGGATATACCTCAGTATGATAACTGAATTATTAGAACGTTTGATATGTTCACTTAAGAGCCATTGCAAAATAGTTCAATATGTAAAAAGTATAATAATGTTGATTGGGCACCTCACGTGGTATAATGGTTAGCAATTTAAATTATAAGTGAGTTCGATTCTCATTGGGTGCGCCATACTTTTTGCCTTGTGCCATATCTAAGCTAAACTTAGTAAATAACTATAATAATCTTGATCTAACTCTCTCTCCCTCTTTCTTTCCTTCTTTTCATCTTTTCATTATGTTCGATTGAAACGGATTAGCGTAATCACTTACGCGCGCTCATCCCCTCTACCTTACCCCTACTCTCTTCTTTTCTTTCTTTCTTTCTTTCTATTTTATCATATTTTTTGTGTGTAGCCTGTCCTTTTTCTTTCTCCTCTATCATATTTTTCTGTGTAGCATGTCCGTTTTCTGCCCTTTCTCTCTTTATAATAAAAAAGGAATGGTCTATTATTTAGCTGATGTGACGAATTTCATAAGAAATAAGAACGAATAAACAACACCAGACAATCAGGATTTACATTTTTTAATTTAATTTTGGACAATTGGGGCGGTCTCATTTTTAACCAAAGGGTGTTGCAGGATGATAAAGGTCGTACAATTAAGGAACACATGTATTAATATATAGATTTGACTGGTTTCGTTGAGATTAATTAAGACGTACAAATATCAGTAATGCTGGGGCCTGGACACTTTCAATTCTTCATAGTATATACAGTACTCGGTCGCCGAGGCTTAGAATACGCTCACTATATCTCCTGCATAGGGGTAAGACCTCCCCTCATAAAAGGGGTGTCCTGGGTATGATACCAAACTGCATCTGATGGTGAGACTCCAGTTTAAGTGATCAGGGCAGTGTGGAATACCTTTTCATTGCCAATACTCCCAGGTCCACTCTGACCCAGAGTATTAGTATCTGTTAGAGTCCTATCTATAGGTCAAATTTGTTTTATTTTGTTTTACGGTATATCAAACTCAGTGGGTCATTTAATGCCGACAAAGTTGTGAAATGAATTCATTCTTAATGCATAATACAATTTTGTTTATCAACTCATGTTTTTCTATTTAACCCATAGATGGGACCCTAACAGATACTACCACTCCGGGTCAGAGTGGACCAGGGAGCAATGGTGATGAAGGGGTGCTCCACATTCCCCAAACCTCAACGTCATTCCCAGGACATGTAGGCCCTCAGTCACCGTCTTCTAGCATCCATATGATAAAAAGGGGCTGGGGCTTGCCATAAGGGCAATAGGGTTGGGAAAATCATATAGGTGATAGGGCTTCACGTGACCAGCCGATTGATCGGAGGGGGGGGGCTCTCTGACCGCCCGTCTAGCCCAAGGTAGGGCCAAAGTGGAGTATTGCAAGTCATGAACTGCTCATCCACCTGGGCTCTATCCTTAAGCATCACGGGTCGCCACCCACGGCCAACAGGTGGCCCCATTGGGGGAGTCTTACCCCTCTTCAGAGGTGCAGTCGGTGCATTCTAATACCCCAGCCGACAGGGCGGTCTATAGGTCAAATAGATCTGTTTAAAAGTTATTCGTATTGTATGGGAATATTTGATCCCATATGACGGTAAATTATTTGTATTAAGAATAGTTACTTGAAGCTATGATTGTTCACCAAGGATTATCATTAGTTAATTGAAATCATATAGTTATTTACTAATCCTTAGAGGTGGCACAAGGCTAGAAGTATGGGGCGCCCATGGTTTGCGAGTGTAGCTTGCTAACAATTACACCACGTGAGGTGCCATAATTGAAACCATATATGAAAAGATGAAAAGAAAGAAAGAGAGAGAGAAGGAGGGAGGGAGGGAGGGAGAGAGAGAGAGAGAGAGAGAGAGAGAGAGAGAGAGAGAGAGAGAGAGGGAGAATGGGGGAGAGAGAGTTAGATCAAAATTATTATAGCTATTTACTAACTTAGCTTATATATGGCACAAGCCAGAAGTATGTGGCCCCCAATGAGAATTGAACCCACAACAATGGTTTGCGAGTGTAGCTCGCTAACAATTACACCACATGAGGTGCCCTAATTGAAACCATATAACTTTTTGCAAATTCCACGCTTTCATTAAATATACACATCCCTGTGTACACTGAAAATTGTTGAAAAACAATGAAAGATCCTAAACATTAATGGACAGGAAAAGTTTTACGCTTTCATAAAATAACGTTTTTATTTCATAAAAGTTATACCTAAAGCTATATCATAGGCACAGAAATCTTTGATTATGTATATAGATATTGAGACTTTCCAATTTTGAGTACATTTTAAATATACACGTCGCTATTTACTCTGCAGATTGTTCAAAAACAAGGAAAAAGCCTAAACATTAATGGACATTGCAAATTCCCTTCCCCTTTCATACTTAATAAAAACAAAATGACTTTTTGGCTTTCTTATAAGTTATACACAAAAACTATCGCTTATATATATATATATATATATATATATATATATATATATGCAAGAGAGAAGAAGAAAGAAGGAAGAGAGAGAGAGAAGAAGAAGAGAAAATAATATATATATATATATATATATATATATATATGATAGAGGAAGAGACAGTTGAGAGAGAGAGAGAGAGAGAGAGAGAGAGAGAGAGAGGAGAGAGAGAGAGAAAATTTTAAAGTAATTTGTTGATAAATATATCTTAAACTGTGTACTTGAAATACAGGAAAGAAAAATCTCGCCATGTATGGAATATATATATATATATATATTATATATATTAATATTATATATATATATTATAATGGTATACACATGAATAACCTACTCGAGTTTCACCATAAGGATGTTCAGGAAGATCCTTGAAGATCCTTATGGTTAAACTCGAGTAGGTTATTCGTGTGTATACCATTATAATAAATTTGCTCTACTCACATATCGAGCACTTTATATTTGTTATATCGCTGTCTTATCATTGTGAAAATTGCATCAACTGACCATTGTGACCAATTTCACCGGTAAGTCACCATTTTCATGTAAAATCATATATATATATATATATATGCAAAAGAGAGGCAGGGAAGTTTGGAAGAGAAAGTGTATGTGTGTGTTTGAGAGAGAGAGAGAGGAGAGAGAGAGAGAGAGAGAGAGAGAGAGAGTATTTGCCTGCTCATCCCACTTATGAGGGCTGGACACAAGGTCTCATTTTTTTGTGGGCACATAAAAATTGCCCCCTGAGATCGACGCTATTAGTTGTACTCTACCGGTCCAGAGGCCGAAGCACACTGGACCCCCAGCCGGGTGGATTAGGTAAGAATCAGAGCATAGTGACTGGAACCATACTACACTTTGATCCTCCCTTCTAGTCCAGGGAAGGGAGAGAGAGAGAGAATAAATTTTAAATAATTTGTTGATAAATACATCTTAAACTGACATACCTGGAATAACGAAGAGAAGAGAGAGAAGAGAGAGAGAGAGAGAGAGAGGGGGGGGGAGAGGAGAATACATTTTAAATAAATT